>CM055882.1:13202500-13520000 GCA_029582165.1 Portulaca oleracea | reverse complement strand
TTTGTTAATTTGTTCTTAGTTTTGGGTTGTGATTAATGTATTTGGATGATAAGCCTAGTTAGCATAATTAAACTAGCCTTAGCTTCCTTGAAAGAGGAGCTTTGGTTGTCCTTCATAAGCAATTGATCACTCTAATTGTATGTTTGAACTTGGTTAATTAGGCATTTTCTTTTTAGTTTATGTGATTAGTTAATTGTAGCTTTTATTTTGTTTTATTAGTTAGTAGTTAATTCACCAAAAATCTTTGTGATCCAGCCTAGTTGGTGAGAGCTTGATTAGCTCTTTAGTTAGAAAGCCCCAACTCTCTATGGATACAAAAATTACACCCGCACTATATTGCGACTGAACAAAATAAACAAAAAGAAATAAAGAAATGAAAACAAAAATAAAATCTAACTTACTTTTATAGGAATCACTAATGCATTTAGCATATACAACAAACCCTCTAAACCCCCCTATAGCAGGCCCCCTCATCTGAATGCCCTTTGGGCTTGAAAGTTTATGATTGAAACCCCAGAAATGGTTTTATACCGTAACATGCCGCTTCACACGAATGCCCTTTGGCTTTGGGATTGAAGCGTGTGTGGAATGCTGCAAAAGGGCCCTTATAACCTTGCGCAATTGAACATGAGGGTGCTGAGATTCGAACATGAGACCTCTTACTCAGGTCTAACTCTGATACCATATGGAACCATTTCAACCAAAACTTATGTTTATGGTTGCAGGCCCTATGATGATTTTATATTCTAATTAACAAAATCAACAATCAAACTCTCATGCAATGAAGACAAAGTTATTGAAATATATAACTAACCATTAACAAATCCACTATAAAACTACTACAAATATTAAAAACGCTAAGAATATTGGGGCTTACAACCGTAATTATTAAGTAATGCCAACACCTAATAAGGATTGAATGAGGTAACTAGGATATTTTCCGTGAAAGAGAAAAAGAGAAAGTGTGACTATTTAAATTAATCCTTGAATTTAATCATTGAAGATTGCTAACCTCTCAAAACAAATAGATAATTTGCTTGATACTTTCTTAATTTTATATGGGTTTTAGGATGCTTATATACTATATATATTTTTTTGGGTGTATTGAATAATAATGCCCCAAACCTTTTTCTTGGACAACAATATACTATACTTTGGGGGTACTGGACAATAACACACCTAAAATGATTCCAGCGATGCCTAACTTGGTAGCGGTCTTACTTAGCAGGTTGAGGAGCAAAAAATGAATATCTTTACAAAATTAATTCCATGTCAACAAGTCCAAATAAGCGAAATTGAATTCTATTTTACTTTAAAAGAAAATTACACTATTAGGTTAGGGTAAATGTAATTAATAGGGTGTTTTTTAAAATAAAATAAAATGAAATTCTTGTGCATTAGCACAAAATTATAAAATATATCTCATTTTATATTAAGTGCCAATTTTTTTGTTTAACACAAAGCTATAAAATATATATTTTTAATTAAAATTTATCTACACAATTTTAAATATTAAATATCTTAACTCTAATTTAGCCTAAAAAACCAACTTATTTTGGAAAATATTTAACTTTTGAATCTTTATGAATATATTATAATTAGAAAAATCTATATTATAATTTTCTATAACAAAGTAGAAAGCAATGTTTTGTTGTGTGTTATGAAGATTGTTTGACTGGCTGTCTGACAACTTGTGTTCATACACGCAATTACTCTTTTACCCTTGGATATAATAATATAATCAGCTCCTTGTTTGCCTTGTCCCTTGTGTTCATACACGACTTTACATATTGCCCTTGGATAAAACAATATAATCAATTGCTTGTTGTCTTATAGCTTGTGTTCACATACAAATTTACGTTGTTGAATATAATAATTAATCAACAGCTTGCCTTGTACCATTATGTTCAGAAACAAATTACTATGTTGCCGTCATATACATGTGTAATATTGATAAGTCACAAAATTTCACCTCAATTTCAAAATGTATTGAACTTGTCAAATTAGTTAGTGTGACAATCAAATTAGGACAAATATCCTTTTTTTTTTTTGGACAAGATCGATAAGCAAGTAAAGTTAGATAGCTTTTCTTTCAAGATTTCTACTAAATTGTAGGACATAAATAGTATGTATGACATATAAAATAAAATAAAAAAACTTAAGCTACGTACAACACAAAGACAATACAACCATATGAAAATGATATATATGATGGGGCAGACACCTCCTTAAGTACATGTCTACACCCCACCAAAACCTTGCAAATGGACACAGCTTTGTCCAGCAATACACACATATATATATATATACTTTTTATTAAGTAATTATTTGTTAAAAAAAGTTGGGAGAATTAAGCAACGGGCACAAAGGGGCCAGTAGGAACGAGGAAGGCGACTCCATTGACGCTCCCACCTTGACAGTGTAGAGCGGTTCCGAGGATGCGGCCGCCAAAGCTGGTCAAAGCCGGGCAGGTGGTTGCTGAAATTAAGGCGGTGTTCAATCGGACGCTCAACCACTCAAGGAGGTTTTCCTTGGGGCTCACCACGTTGGCTAAGCTGGTTAGGTTACGGGTGACGATATTAACCGAGCCATCACTGCCGGTGGTTCCCCGGCCGAGGACGGTGGTGGTGTTGTTAATGATGAACAGCAACCGCAGTTGGACGCCCACCAAGGGGTTGCAGCCGCTGCATGGGGCGGCGTCCGAGGAGCAGAACACGGTGGCGTTGGCACTTATTCACGTTGTGTTTTCTAAGTAGACCCCACCATCATATATGTCGTCGGAAGCTTGTGCTTGGGCTGTTTGGATGGTTGCCGCCGCTACTACCACCACCGCCGCCGCCACAACCATTGTTAGGGAGTTAAAAGGTTTTGTGTTGATCACCATCATATATATCTCAATTAGGTGTAATAGGGTGGGCGGTGGAAATGCAAGCTTTAGGATGTTCATTTATAGGGATTTTTGTATCTACCTACCCTAAAGCTTATGACTAGTTTATTTTGGCCCTTACATCTTTCAAAATAAAATCAATGCTTCGAGACTTCTTCCAAATGAGGTGGAGAGGGTGGTATGGAGAAGTCTTACCCCTAAATTTCATAATTTAAAAAGGATAATTCTAATTATCCTGTGATTTAGAAAATGTTCTCGATCTCCCTGAAATTTTGAAAATTTATATTTATATATCTTATAGTTTGTATAATTTATTTAAAATAGGTGAAGCTAAAACAGTAAATGTTGCTATTTGGAAGTATTTCAGGGAAACTTAGGTAAAATGTAGATTTTTAGTGACCAATAAACTTTTCTCAATTTTTTTAAAGGAAAAGAATGACCAATAAGCCTTTCGAAAAAATAAACATTGAATACCAAGAATGGAGAAAATAAATGTCATATCTTATAAGATCCAAAATACAAAAAACCCTCAATTGCTAGATGATTTTATTTATCTTGGAGATTTAACTAATATTCAAAGTTAATCATTCTTAATTAATTCATTGTTTGACACTTTAATTTTTAAACCATATGTTTAGGACTCAAGTTTAGGTGAACCCAAGCTACAGATTATGATTATGTATTTAATATAATTGACATTCGAATTGTTATATGAGAACTTTATCACCACAGATATATATAAAATGAGTCATTTTTATTAATTGATATTTATGTGAATAATTAAGACTAAAGTTCAATAATAGGTACGGAGTACTTAATTATATTTACTGCCTGTATGATGATTTTTTTTTACCACGTACGTGTACTACATGATACAAATTTTGATCAGTGCAAGCTATACGTTGTATATTTTCCCATTCGAATTGTTAATAATCTTATTATTACACGTTATATATATTCATGGGAAAAAAGCATGAATATGATCATCCTCTTCCTTAACCGTTGTTAATCATATGTACTACTCCATGATACAAGTTTTGGTCAACGCAAGCAATATACCACTATGTACATTTTCCCATTCAAACTGTTAATAATCTTATTATCACCCATTATATTCATAAGAAAAATGCATGAATAAGCCTCATCCTCTTCCTTAACCGTAGTTGTAAATAGTTTGAATAAGTGCATATAAAATATAATTTTATTTTACAAAGATAAGCGGTCTAACCAATTGGGCCCCTATCTCAAGGGTATATCTAACAGGCCAGGCCTGTAACGGATGACGAATGAGGATGACAATGGCCCAAAGATGGGTCCCACTCCTATCAACAACATTCTCCGAATAGGTGAGGGAGAAATGCTGACCTCGATCACCTAGGATTCAAACCCTGGACGACAGGGATAGTGAAGAGGTCCGGGTTCCATTCTCCACTCTAGTGATCTCTGCCAAGCGAGCCGCTTCGACCAACTCGAGCCTTGAGTTACAATTTCCGGTCACTTCTGGAGTTGCGAGGCTAGTCTCGGCCATCCAATGGATGGGCCCCGGGGCTCCTTAGGGAGGCCCGCTCACAACCCCGACCCCGGAGGCCTCGGGACTGGACCGGGCCGTCTCGAGACTAGAGAATAGGAGGTATCGGGGTGCGGGTGTTTAAACCCCCGGAAGCAATAAAATCGAAGCACTGAACTTGGCGACAGAGGGCCTGCTCGCCCTAGCCGAGCTTATGGCTCGCCCGAGCCAAGCTCCTGCCAGACGTCGTCGTGCGCGGACTTAGCGTCTTACAGCAAGGTGTCGCGACCCAGTGGGCCTGCTCGGCCGAGTCACCTTTGGCTCGCCCGAGCCGTGCTTCTGCCAGGTCTTAGTCGTGCATGCAACCACGCGACCAGTAGGCCTGCTCGCCCGAGCCGCCCCTTGGCTCGCCCGAGCCGAGCATCTGCCAGATCCTAGTCATGCACGCAACCATCCACTCAGACGGCCTGCTCGCCCGAGCCATCCTATGGCTCACCCGAGCCATCGTTCTGGAAGACGCTGTTTTTACTCTATTTTAACTTAATTTCTGGTTTAGTATAAATAGCTTGTTATCATGTTTTTCCAGCACTTTTGGACTGATTAATGAATATGCTTATGCATGGGTTAGGGTTTCTCCCTTTTCTCTCAAAATCTTGCTTTACTTTATCCATTGATTAATGGTGGTGTTTGCAAGTCATCTCTTTATTGATCATTTGGTGGACTCTTCCTTTATGATGGTCATGGTGGGATGCTAGGCTTTGGTGGTGGAATCTCCTTTATCCAAAGTCATATCCAATCCTTTTGGGTGTCCAAGCTATTGTTAGATTGTTGATCCAAGTCTCTCAAGCTAGTCCATCAATATCCCCCATCGCGCCACGCTCCATTTGGTATCAGAGCACAAGGTCATTCATCTAGCTTGAGTTTTCCATTGTTCTTGCTAGTTTGTTCTCTATTGTTGGATTTTAGGTATTTTGATTGAAATATTGGTGTTCCCCAACCCTTGTGACTCCAAGTGTGTTGGAGAAATTGTTATTGCTATTGTGTTTGTTGATTTTGATGCATATTGGAGCTTTGAGGAAGAGTTGGAAAATTTGTGCACACAAGGTGTTCGATAAAATGCCCAAGTGAGAAAAACACAAAGAACCCTTAACCAAACACAAGCTAACTACAAGAAAACCCCCAAACTCCACAAAATACCCCCAAACACAATCCGTTCCATACCTTTCCCTCGATATGGATGGTCACGATGATTCCGATCGAGAGGAACCTAGCCACCGGAGGAGTTTCCGAGTCCAAGGAATTGAGGACCGTCTCGCCACGATGGACGAGAGGTTCACTTTTCTTGAGAATCGTAACGCCAACATCGAGCGGACTCTTCTGGAGATTGCAGCGCAAATGAACAATTTGACGGTGCAACGTCAAGGTCAACCACAAGTTGAACGACGGAGGCGTGCACAAAGCCCTATCCGTCCTCCTCCAAACTTTGAGTCGAGTGACGATGCTAGAGGCTCTCCACGACACCAAATTCGTCGGAATGTGCAAGATCCACCCCCTCGTGACGACTTCCAGGACATTAAAATCGACATCCCCGAATTCAACGGCTCTACTGACCCGGATGACTACATCGAATGGATCCAACTAATGGATAGGATCGTCGAGACCAAGGAGTATGATGATGAGAAGGCTTATAAAATCGCAAGCTTGAAACTCACCAGGGCCGCTTCGCTTTGGTTTGAGAATATGAAGTTGCAACGGGCTCGTGAAGGGAAGGCGAGGATTTCTACTTGGACCCGGCTTAAGCAAGTGATGAATCGCCGCTTTTTACCAAACACTTACCGTCACGACGTTCTGAAGAAGGCATATGCCCTTACCCAGGGCAGACGAACCGTCGGGGAGTACATATCGGAATTCGAGCAACTTCTTATCAAGAGTGGTCTCCAGGAACCCGAAGATCAAACCATGATGCGTTTTTTGAATGGCTTGGATCCCACCATCGCTAAAAGGGTCGAGATTCAACCTTACTATTCCCTGGATGAGTTGTATAGCTTGGCCCTTCGGGTTGAACGACGTCGGAAAGAAAGGGCTCTCGCCAAACCAATTTCACGCAACTACTTTCCACCGTCAAACCGTCCTCCTCTTCAATCGGACACACCCAAACCTAGTGAGACACCCAAGTTCCCTGCGACACCCCGAACTGATAAAGGAAAGGGACTTGTTGTGGCGTCTCTACGGAACCACTGCGTCTTGTGGAAGGGAAGAAATGCTTCAAGTGCCATGGATATGGCCACTTCGAGCCCGAACCGCCGGACCTTGACTCTCAAGGAGGTTCAGGACATTGACGAGGAATTGCAAGGAGCCCAGGATGAGCCTGAATTTGCTGTCGAGGATGCATACACTAGTGAGGAAGGAGAAACCGCGGCTGTTTCGCGTGACCAAGGAGGCCTCTTGTCTTGAGGCGAGCTTTGCATGTTCAAGAAGCCCCTCTTGACAGAGCCCAGCGGGAGACTATATTCCAAACACGATGCTTAGTTGGGGCAAGTGTGCGAGCTCATCATCGACGGAGAAGTTGTACTAATGTGGCCTCTACCTATATGGTTGACAAACTGGGATTACCCCTAATGCCTCATCCCCGTCCCTATTCGCTGAAATGGCTCAATGACCATGAAGGCATTAAGGTAACCAATCGTGTTTTAGTGAATTTAACTTTTGGCACTAACTACAAGGACTCTATTGTTTGTGATGTTGTCCCCATGAGCGCGTGTCACGTATTGTTGGGTCGACCGTGGCAATTTGACAAGAAAACCACTCATGACGGATCGAAGAATACTTACTCCTTTATCTACGAGGGCAAGAGGGTTAAACTCCTTCCACTAGCACCACATGAAATATCACCACCTAAACTTGGGGCGGGAAGTGAGGAGCCCAAACACTTGAGTGAGACACGGGTCGAGCGAGCCCTAAGCAACGGGAAGGCCATTTTTGCCTTGCTCCTCTTAGAGGCGAACACATGTGAGGAAGTGAAACCTAAACACCCTCTCGTTGCCCCCCTTCTTGCTGAATTTGGAGATGTATTCCCCAAAGAGCTCCCACCGGGTCTACCTCCTATCCGAGGTATTGAGCATCAGATCGACCTTATACCCGGCGCTCCACTCCCCAACAAGGCGGCATATCGGTGCAACCCGCAAGAGACAAGGGAGCTAGAAAGACAGGTTGACGAGCTTATTTCACGAGGCTATGTTCGAGAGAGTATGAGTCCGTGCTCCGTCCCGGGCCTCCTGGTTCCGAAGAAAGATGGTACCTTCAGGATGTGTGTAGATAGTCGAGCCATCAACAATATTACCATCAAGTATCGGTACCCTATACCGAGGCTTGACGACATGCTCGATGAACTACATGGCTCCTGTATTTTCTCCAAGATTGACCTACGGAGTGGCTATCATCAAATCCGTATGAAGGAAGGCGATGAGTGGAAGACAGCGTTCAAGACAAAGGGGGGATTATATGAGTGGCTTGTCATGCCATTTGGGCTTTCCAACGCCCCGAGCACATTCATGCGTCTTATGAACGAGATGTTGAGACCCTTTATTGGTAAATTCTTCGTGGTTTATTTCGATGATATTCTAGTATATTCGAGGAGTGAAGCGGAGCGTATTGTGCATTTGGAGCGGGTGTTCGAGGTTTTGCGGCAACAACGGCTTTACGGTAAACTGGAGAAGTGCGAATTTTGCACTCCCCAAGTCACCTTTCTTGGGTATATTGTTTCCGACACGGGTATTTCTATGGACCCTTCAAAGGTGGAGGCCATCCGCTCTTGGCCCTCTCCCTCTACTATCACGGAGGTGAGGAGCTTCCACGGTCTTGCTTCGTTCTACCGTCGGTTCATCAAGGGCTT
This sequence comes from Portulaca oleracea, assembly GCA_029582165.1. NCBI lineage: Eukaryota > Viridiplantae > Streptophyta > Magnoliopsida > Caryophyllales > Portulacaceae > Portulaca > Portulaca oleracea. Next base: position 13,511,714 of record CM055882.1, on the reverse strand, counting down.
TAGTACCCTTACCGCTCCCATTACCGAATGCATGAAGAAGGGCGCCTTTGAGTGGACCCGAGCGGCCCAAGGAGCTTTTGAGAAGCTGAAATCCCGACTTTGTGAGGCTCCGGTACTTGCTCTCCCGGATTTCACACAAGCCTTCGAAGTGGATTGTGATGCTAGTGGTGTAGGCATTGGAGCCGTGTTGATGCAAAACCAACGTCCTATCGCTTATTTCAGTGAGAAACTCAGTGGTTCAAGGAGGAACTATTCCACATATGACAAGGAGTTTTATGCTCTCGTTCGGGCTCTAGATCATTGGTCACACTATTTGAGGCCGAGCCAGTTTGTCCTTCATTCAGACCATGAGGCGCTCAAATATTTGAATGGACAACACAAGCTTAGCTCCCGACATGCTAATTGGGTTGAGTTCCTTCAAGGATTTAATTTTGTAGCGAAACACAAGAAGGGGAGTGTAAATGTGGTCGCCGATGCGCTTTCGAGGAGACACTCTCTTCTTTCCGTAGTTGAGGCAAGGGTACTTGGGTTCCAGCACTTAAAGGAGTTTTATAAGGAGGATGATGACTTTAAATCACACCTCGGTGCTGGTGATGGACCGTATTTGCTACAAGACGGATTTCTCTTCAAGGGCAACAAATTGTGCGTTCCAAAATGTCCGTTGAGAAAGCTTCTAGTGCGGGAGGTTCATGGAGGTGGACTCGCCGGTCACTTCGGTATCAATAAGACCATCGACATGTTAAAGGAGCACTTTTATTGGCCGAAGATGGGAGGCGATGTGCAGGACGTGGTATCGAAGTGTATTATTTGCCACCATGCCAAGAGCCAGTTCCACCAAGGGCTTTATACACCCCTTCCGGTTCCGAATGGTCCGTGGGAGGATTTGAGTATGGACTTCATTGTAGCTCTTCCCCGAACCGTGCGTGGCAAAGATGCAATTCTAGTCGTCGTTGACCGCTTTTCTAAAATGGCGCATTTCATTGCCTGCGAGAAAACCGATGACGCCACACATATTGCCACCCTTTTCTTTCGAGAGGTGGTGCGTTTGCATGGTGTCCCGAGGACTATTGTGTCGGATCGTTATACTAAATTCATGGGTCACTTTTGGAGGTCTTTGTGGAAGCTCTTGGGAACGAAGCTTTTATTTAGCACATCGCATCATCCTCAAACAGACGGCCAAACTGAGGTAACTAACAAGACACTCATTACATTACTTCGTGATCTTGTGAGTCGGAGTCTACGAGATTGGGATGCCAAGTTATGTCACGCCGAGTTTGCCTATAATCGGCCCCCCTCTCTTGCTACGGGTCATTCGCCCTTTCAGACTTGCTATGGTATCAACCCCATAACTCCTATCGAGCTCCTTCCTCTTCCTCTAGAGTCGAGGGTTAGCTTTGAAGCAAGTGAGAAGGCCGCTGAGATCCAGAAGCTTCACCGGGAAATTCAGGAAAAGATCGAGCGCACCAATGAACTTTATAAGGCCCGAGCCAACAAGCATCGCCGTGGTATCACGTTCAAGCCCGGAGACTTGGTTTGGCTACATCTAAGGAAGGAACGGTTTCCATCCCGGAGGAGTAATAAGCTAATGCCACGAAGCGAGGGACCGTTCAAAGTTTTGGCCAAGATAAATGACAACGCCTACAAGCTTGATCTTCCGGGTGACATCGGTGTTTCATCAACCTTCAACATCGGGGACCTCTCACCCTACATTGAGGATGTTGAACCCGACGTGGATTTGAGGGCAAATCCTCTTTAAGAAGGGGAGGATGAAGAGGTCCGGGTTCCATTCTCCACTCTAGTGATCTCTGCCAAGCGAGCCGCTTCGACTAACTCGAGCCTTGAGTTACAATTTCCGGTCACTTCTGGAGTTGCGAGGCTAGTCTCGGCCATCCAATGGATGGGCCCCGGGGCTCCTTAAGGTGTTTATTGATCATTTGGTGGACTCTTCCTTTATGATGGTCATGGTGGGATGCTAGGCTTTGGTGGTGGAATCTCCTTTATCCAAAGTCATATCCAATCCTTTTGGGTGTCCAAGCTATTGTTAGATTGTTGATTCAAGTCTCTCAAGCTAGTCCATCAATATCCCCCATCGCGCCACGCTCCAGATAGGAGGTGGACCTTTTGCCCCTCTGAATGCCTAGTTCAAGGATGAATTAATTAGTTAATCAAACTAGCTCCACCTAGTACAAAGCCTCTAGTTAATACTTTTCCGATCCATCCCAACTACCAAGTCATGTTGTATTCCTGTATGTATGAATTTTGCATGTTAAAGATGTGCTACATTGTATGAGGTACATAGTTTGCATTTTACACCTTTTGATTTGGATATTAATTCTTTTGGTCCTTTTATTTTAAAAATTAATAATTTTTAAAAATTTTATGTTTATGAAGATAATAGTTTTATTATCCATTTTCGGTGAAGGGTACACTAAAAACATGTCTTAGATGACCAATATGTTCATGTCTTTAATCTTTGATATATCATTGTTTTTGTTTCATTTTTTACAATTAACTTAAAACCTCAACCGTAATCTTTACAGTTTCAAAATTCAAAATTATGTCTTCCTTTGATATTTAATTATAATTCATAAAGTCTTTTTGAGGATTTGAAGTTTGAAGACTACGGTGTTATCAAGAAATAAAAATTGTAAGAAGATCGCTATGCTTAAGATTGAGGTAAAATTGATAGCTTAATTAACACCTTTTCATTCCTCTTACCGAGAACGAAACATTATATTATTATATCATCATAAAGATTAAAAATGCTAATTTAAAAATAAAAAGACTGAGAAACCAATGCAAAAAATGTTTCAAAGTGCAAACTTGTCCATTGTATGTATCATAAATTGATCCTATACTCCAAAAAAAACAATCGTATATCTATTAGAATAATTAAGGTTATAAACAATTTCGAGTCTGAGTTGAAACGTGGGTCCAAGATGAGCCTTAGCTAGCCAAACAAGTCTTAGCGCTAAAGCTCGGTTCAACTTAATTACTTCATGCAAAATGATAAATATCTTAACGTAAGATGGTTCATTTTATTTAAATCATTCATAAAGCTAAATATAAGTATATTTAAATCATTATAAAGATATGTTTCATTACTTTGAGGGTTATTACAACTTATAAACAATATAAAATTAATTACTTATTTATATTTTTTCATAAATATAAAACTATGCATAAAATGTGCATTTACTACGGGTTTTTTGCTTTTTGGACCCTGTATTTTGGGGGTATTTACAATCTGGACCCCCATGTTTTAAAGTTTACAATTTGGACCATATACAATATAGACCCAAAAAATTTAGCCCAAAGTTAAGTTTAACTCCGACGAAGACCAAAATCTTGCATAAACTGACCAATTTACCCTTATTTCATTTATTCATGTATTTTGAATTTCCTTTTGAAATTGACTAGACTGAAGACTTCAATTTCACAGCCCATACGCATATCCCACCCTTAGTGACTATTCAACTCCAAACTCCCAGAAAACCGAATAAATGAAGGGTAAATTTGGAAGTTCAGAAATAATTAAGGGGCAATTTTGGAAGGAAAAATCAGTCAAACTACAATAAGGGCCTCTTTTGGCCGGACCCCTCTAATTATGTCCAAATTGTTGCCGGAAACAAAGTATAAGGTCCAAATTGCAAACTTTGAAACATGGGGGTCCAGATTGTAAATACCCTCAAAATACAGGGTCCAAAAAGCAAAAAACCCCATTTACTACTATGAATGATAAAATTAGGCTATTATTCATATTTTTTTGACCTAGCTAATAAGTATTATACTCTTATAGTTGATAAATATATATAATTATTAGAGAAAAGATTATTAAAAGTTACAAAAATATGAATTGTGGACAATTCAAGATGGTTATTAATTATCTTGAGTCAAGATGCGTATCATTGTCCTTCGTTCATTTTCCCCCAATGTGTTTATTATAACAGTATAACATTACATGGATTATATATCCGAGAGTGCAATGATTTGTTCTTCAAAACTAGTGTTTAGTTGTTTGTTTTTAGTTTTGTACTTTGATCACACTCATATAAGGCCTCATTTGTGACTTTTTTGCATTTTGATCCCTGAACTTAAATGATATTAATTTTTTTAGCTCTATATTTACAAGGATTATTATTTGCACCTTGTTAAGGATGACACATATTAAGATCCACACTTTTTTCCTGGACAAATTAAAAGGGTGATGAAGAATAAGCTCTCCTCAATGAAAGTGAAAGAAAGAACTATTATGCCCATCGGGGCTTGGATATTTACCCCTGGGAATGGTTAACGGTTGCAATAGGTTGAGTTGTTGTTCCACTAAAAGATTAGAAGAAGTAATCATCACATAACTACTAAAAACTTGTCGCTTGGTTCATGTTAACTAGTTGAGTTAAATCATTTATGTGCCATACAACTTTTGATTTTTATCACTTTTGCCACACAACTTTTAAATTTGTCAAATGTGCCACATAACTTTGAAAACTTGTAAAAAAATGTCACCTAACTTTTAAATTTGTTAAATATGCCACATAACTCTAAAAACTTGAAAAAAATGTTACCTAACTTTGAAAATTTTGTTAAAAATACCACCAAATGAGATTTTGACCTATTATAACAAGTAAAATTCATTTTTATTTTTATTTTAAATTTATTTTTAAATTTAAAATAGTGAAAAATAGAAGAAAAAAAACCTAATATATTAATATAATTTTATTTTATGGTGTTGAAGAGGAATAAGAAGAACTATGAGATGGGTTGGATATGTTAATTGAAGTTAAATTAATATAATAAAGCCTTTTTTCTATTATTTCTAATTATTCTAAATTATAAAAATAAATGAATATAAAGTCTACTTGTTATAATAGGTCAAAACCTCATTTGGTGGCATATTTGACAAATTTAAAAGTTATGTGACATTTTTGACAAATTTTCAAAGTTATGTGGCATATTTGACAAATTAAAAAGTTTAGTGGCAAAGCTGACAAAAATTGAAAGCTATATGGCATGGAAATGATTTAACTCTTAACTAGTTAAGGGTGAAGCACTGAGGCTACAAATTTTGAATTCATAACATATAGGTATTCTACAGTTTAGAAAAACTATTTTTAGGCTCCGACTTTTCAAAGTAGATTTTCAGGTATCCTACATTTTAGGAAAACTATTTCTAGGTACCAATTTGATTTTCAAAATTGCAATTTCACCCTTGCACTTTTTAGTATTACGTTAGTAGCCCTCAATATCTTAAAACAAATGATTTTATATTTTATATCTTAAAAACAAATGATTTTATATTAGTGTCGATCCTTTCCATTTGATATCAGAGTTGTGTTAGTACTTAAATTAGCTATAATTAGAAATTAATTAGTATTTTAAATTAAAAATTAATGACCTTATCATCTAATTCAATTCCCTTATTCAGATTTTGCCCATACAATTCATAATCTATATTAGGCAAGTGGTGTTGCTACTCAATTAAACTACAATGTTGATTATCTACTAGACTTCAAGAAAGACTTTGAAAATCTAAGATATGAGATTAAAGATATTAAAAATAAAGTTCATTTGCTACATTTAGCCTTGATAAACAAAGGCATAGCTCTGCCTAATCGAAAAGCAGTAATATTTCGGCTTCAAAAGACAAATACCCTTTTCAAAATTACTAAAACAAAATCCATTTTCCTTTACCCTCAATTAAGAAGAAAGAAACAGTTATATAACAACCTTCTAACCAAAAAGAACCCTCTTATAAATAAAATGAAGGAGGAGCTTCAAATTCTTAGTTTGAAGGAACTCCTTGAATTATTCAAAAGAAAACAAGAAGTAACTTTAATAATATAATGTTTGATCCAGAAAGGCTTCGGAACAAAAATCAAGAAGAAAAAACAATTCAATGAACAAATTTTCAACCCCTTACACAAGAGTACCTAGAAGAACTCACAAACAACAAAACTCGAGAAATGGGTAGTTCTTGATCCACCATTCAAACAACAAGTAAAGATGCACGAATATGTTCAATTTCCAAAGAAAAACTTACCAAAATTAAACTAGGAAGACAAAAGAAGCATTAAGGAAAACCACCAATAACTCTTGAATTCCAATGGATCCTCACCAAGCTTGAAGGGAAGGAGAATTACTACTCAAACTCTAAAGGGGATACTCAACATCACCACCACAATCATACATGGATAAAGAGAGATGAGATTTGAAGGTTTGAAAATACCCAAGGTTTTTCGTTCAAAATATGTAGGTTACTATTTCATTGGGGGATACAAAGAATATGTATAGTGGGGGAAGAAACTTACGAACAATAACGTAGAGACGACTACATCGCAGGTAGCGCTTGCAAAATTGCAAAAAATTGAGTCCGGGTAAATTCGGGTCAGACAAATTCGGACAATGCCAAAATTCGGACTAGAAATTCATGTTTGGGCCCGGTTTTATTTTGGGTCGAACTGGATCGAATAATTCAGACGAAGCTAAAATCGGGTCCGGACAATAGAAAAAAGAAAAATTTTATGTCTGAATATTCGGTCAATATCAAAATTCGGATGAAAAATCTATGTCCAGACCCGATTTTTTTTCGGGTCGAACAATTCGGGTAATTCGGGTCGGACAAAATTTTGCAAGCGCTAATCGCAGACAGGCTAGAACTCTGGCACGATCACTACACCGAGTGGTCGCGGGCGTGCCAAGCATTTGGCATGGGCGCGCTGCTCCAAAAAAAAAAAACTCTGGACAGAAACCTATCCCGGTGAAGTCGCAGGCGCGACCCGCAAAGTGTCGTGACCACCACCCCCAAAATCTCCCCAAATTTGCCCATAAATTGCGAGGCTTAGCACTCTTGTGCCAAGTAATGCCACGAATGCGGCTGCCGAAAGTACTCAGAAACTATAACATGGTCGCACGTTGGTACTCATGTGCCAAGCCACGTCGTGGATGTGCCAACCTCTTCATCCTCCAACTCTACTTCCTCGATTTTTTCGACGTGACCCGAGCCGATGGATGTGAAACGTGACCCAAGCCCGTACTGGGATCATTGTTTTCGAAGTCGAGCCACCCAGGGACCGTCAAGGAGCCTCAGGATTGACCCGGGAGGCCAAAGAAATGAGTAAATTACATTTACCCTACTTGACATTTGTGATAATAATTTTTGCACATCCGACATTTGTGAAATAATTTTTACCTTACCTGATATTAAGTGTTCATATATTTAAACCTCCTAAGATATTTTATAATTGATTTTTGTTGGATTTTCCGGTGAACATTAAAAAGATAAATATGAATTTGCTATAGACAGGACCGCAAGCGCACGGTGTACGTACTAGCACGTCAAGGTCGATCCTACAAGGACTCAATTAGCAGCTCAATAAACTAATCTCTATCACGATTGCTAAGCTAATCAGGTTTTGGTTTTGGAAGACTTTAAAAGCTAAATAAAACTAATAAAGCAGGAAAATTCAATCAATGAGTCTATCGAGAGAGAAAGATTTCTAGGGAGATGCTAACCTAACAACGAGTTCGATTACTGAAACCTAGCTTGCACAATCATACATTCAGGAATGAATCAAGAATCGACAACCTCTGAGTCCTATCGCCCTTTTGATGCTAATAGAACTATTCTAAACAACCTAATTAACAACTTTCGTGTGCCTTTTAGGTTAATCAGAATTGAAGGTCTTAAAAGTCAGGTTATCCAATTGATTCCCTAGTTTACTACTCCTTTCTCAACTTTTCTAAGCCTAGGTAGACAAGTTGGTAGTCAGATTACCCTAATTCTTCTTTCAATACTTCTTAGGTTAATCTCAAACTAACAAATATTCAAGGCCTTAAGAATACTCATAAACATGGAAAACACAACCTTCTATTGAATCTAATTAAGAATTCATTCACAAACTAATAACAATCAATCAAAACTACATTGTTTCGGGTTGCAAAACCCTAAAATTCAAAGGAAATTACTCACTCATGTTCAAGAAAAGTACGACACAAGTTCCAAACATCATGATTAATTCTCAAAACAAAGAAAGAAATCGAAAAGAGATACAAACTACAAGGAATACGACCGTCGAGCCTTTTGATCCCAGGATGGAGTCTTCCTCGCGAGCGTTGATGATTTCTTCCCGAATCTTGAACTTCGCTTCTCTTCGAATCAATCTCGATCTTGAATCTTGATGGAGAATTGAGGAGTAGATGGGGTTATTAGGGTTTTTTCTCTCTTGACGGCCAAAGAATGAAGGAAAAATTATAGAAAATCAATGCCTCCTTTTCTACTCGCGAAAACAACTGATCTACATAGGCAGTCCGCTTCGGTCCGTACAGTCCGTACAATCCGTATATGGACCGTAGTGATCACCACAGGCTGCCCGTGGTGGCCACTGGTCGCTCCGTTTCATCCCAAATTCATGCCACGGTCTGGTCTTGACATTTGGAGGCCCGTGGTGTCCTGAAATCTGCCAGAAATGTCCCCAAAGCTGGTGTTTTGTTCCCAAATCTACAAGTTTTCATCAAAAACAACACCGAGCATAATAGAGAAATAGGGGGTATAAATTAACATTTACAATCAAAGTTATCCGTAATTCACTATCAAAAACCCCTAAAAACATAGTCATAAAACGCAGTTATCAACTATTTTATCTTTGATATTAATTCATATGACTTTCAATTAAACATGAATTGACATTTTTACCCTTAATGTTAATTCATATGGCATTTAAACCCCAACATTTTCTCTACTTCGAAAAGTCAATCTCTCCCCATTTTGAAAATGAAAACCCAATTATAAAATATTTTATAAAATATCAAGGGTAAAAAATCAATTATAATGGAAGACATATCTACAGTGAAAATGAAAAATGAAAAATAATTAATATCAAGGGTAAAAAAGTCAATTCATATTTATCTTTTTAATGTTAGCCAGAAAATCCAACAAAAATCAAATATAAAATATCTTAGGAGGTTTAAATATATGAACACTTAATGTCAAGTAAGGTAAAAATTATTTCACATATGTCGGGTGTGTAAAAATTATTACCACAAATGTCAGGTAGGGTAAATGTAATTTACTCCCAAAGAAATCGTAGGCGGACCATGGTTGAAAGATTGCACGTGCTTGGTGAGGAGTTGAATGTCGCTTACCTAAGCTTTGATGTTCTTCGAGTGGTATCGAGAAGCCAACATCCTCAACAAATAGAACCCGAGTGGGATCAGATCATCCTCCCCTTCTAGAAAATAGGGTGTGAGATCTCCTATATTGAAAGTGGAGGAGATGCCGCCCATGTCGTCCGAAAACTCAAGCTTATAAGCGTTCTTGTTAATCTTGGCTACCACCTTGGAAGAGCCATTGCCTCTTGGCATTAACTTGTTCTTTCTCTTCGAGGAAAATTTCTCCTTATAGAGTAGGAGCCACATAAGATCACTCGGTTGGAAGGAGTAGGCCTTTTGATGCTTATTGAAACGAGCCTTGTAGAGCTCGTTAATCCTCTCGACGCGCACCTTCATTAGCCGATGAAGTTTTTCATTTCTTGTGTCTTAGATTCAGCTTCAATGCTCATCCTTGCCTCAACGGGAATAGAATGAGGTCGATGGAGGTAAGGGAGTTCAACCTATACAAAGCCTCGAAAGATGACATCCAAGTAGCATGGGTGGGGGCTTTGTTGTAGGCAAACTCGACCAAAGGGAGCCTCAAATCCTACTCTCAGACGTTGGACTTGATCACGCTTCATAGCAAAGTTCTAATCATGTTATTCACCACCTCAGTTCGGAAATCGGTTTGAGGGTGATAGGAGGTGCCACAGAGTAGTTTTGTCCCCATAAGCTTCCATAAAACACGCCAAAAGTGACCAACAAACTTCGAATCCCGATATGAAACAATGCTACGGGGAATGCTGTAAAGGCGAACAATCTCCATAAAGTAAAGATGAGCGATGTGGTTGGCACTTGGCACCGTTGAATTTGGTGTACGGGATGAAGTGGGACAACCAACATGATTACATCCTTGCCTCGGTGGTCTTCGGCAAGGCCACAATGAAGTCTATACTCACATCCTCCCAAGTAGAATGGGGAACAAGAAGGGGAGTATATAAACCTTGGTGGAATCGGCTTTTGGCTTAATGATAAGTCACACATCGTGACACCACATCATGCGCATCTCTTGCTATGTCAGACCAATAAAAATGCTCTTCCAGCATATCCAAAGTTTCGTTTATCCCAAAATGCCCTACTAACCCACCACTATGGACCTCTTACACCAAAAACTTTCGTAGTGGGCTCTTGGGAACACACAATTTGTTGCCATGAGAAAGATACCCATCTTGGATCACATAGGGGGCTTAAGGGAAGAGTTTTCACCAAATTAAAAAACTAAGTCGGGGTCCTCTTTGTAATACTCCCGAATACATCAAAAACCTAAAACTTTATCTTAAACCAAGGATAATAGAGGATACCATCTTGAGAGTGCTTCGACGACCACGTCAAAACTCTCCTTCTTATGTTTGGCCACAAAGTTGAACGACTGCATAAATTCAACCCATTTTGCATATCGGACGCTCACCTTATGTTGACCATTGAGATACTTGAGCACTTCATGATCGAAGTGTAGTACGAACTCTCGGGGCTGGAGGTAGTGAGACCAGTGGTCGAGAGCCCTAACCATGACATAGAACTCCTAGTCGTAAGTACTGTAATTTAGTCTCGAACCAATTAACTTCTCACTAAAGCTTGCAATGGGCCTCCTATCTTGAATTAACACCACTTCAATTTCCACACAACTTGCATTGCATTCCACTTCAAACAATTGACTGAAGTTTGGAAGGGCTAAGATCAGGGCAAAAGAAAGTTCTTGCTTGATAACTTCAAAGGCCTTTTGAACCTTAGGAGTCCATGCAAAAACTTCCTTCTTCAAGCACACGGTGATCGGGGCCATGAGTGTCGAGAAATTTCAGATAAATCGCTGGTGAAATGAAGCCAACTCATGGATGCTCCGCACTTCCGTGATGGTGGTTGGAGTAGGCTAAGATATAATCGCCGCCAATTTTGATTTGTCCATAGAAATGTCATCCTTTGAAACAACATACCCAAGGAAAGTAACCCTCGAGGTGAAAAACTCACATTTCTCCAACTTTCAATACAACTTTTGCTCATGAAGAACCTTTAATACCTCTTGAAGGTGTTGAACATGTTCCGCTTCACTCTTCGAATTCACCAAAATGTCATCAAAGGCCAACTGGAATCAAGGGCCACTCATGCAACCCTTCTTTGGTCTCAAAAGTCATCATCCACTCGTCCCCTTCTTTCATTTGGATTCGGTGATAACTACTACGAAGATCAATCTTGGAGAATACGGTGGAGCCATGGAGCTTGTCAAGAGATCATCAAGCCTGGGGATCGGGTAGAGGTATTTGATGGTGATGTTGTTTATGGCACGACTATCCATACACATACGATATGTCCCATTATTCTTGGGCACGAGTAGACCGGTATAGAGCAAGGACTCGTGCTCTCATCCACATAACCATGGACCGCTAACTCAGTCACTTGATGTTGTAACTCTTTGGTCTCTTCGAGATTGCATCGATATGTCGACTTGTTGGGAGAACCGATCTCGAGACCAAATGTATTTGATGATCAATGCCCGTAGTCAGTGGAAGACCAAGAGGAAGATCCTTGGGAAAGACATCAGGGTATTGGGAGAGGAGGGGTTTAATTTGTGAAGTTATGGCTGTCACTACCTTGTTACCATTACTTTCATGTAAGAGCAAAGCTAGAACTTGTTTCACTCAAGAGGTGGTTTCTCTTCTCACTTCCCGCCTCAGGTGTTCTTTTTTTTTTTTTTGGTGAAGTTAGGTTAGAGAAAGAGGATCGAGTACAAATTGCTTCTTACCCATAAGCAAAGAGTATGTGTTTTTTTTACCCCATTATGCATCACTCCTTGATCGAATTGTCATGGGCACCCCAATAAGATATGACATATGTCCATTGGAAGAATATCACATGAAACAACATCACAATAAGTACTAATAGAAAAGGAAATTTGGGCTTGTTGAGTTACCCTTAACCTCAGCGGAGTCATTTTACTACCAAAGGGAGTAGGGTCAAGGATGAGGGATGACCGAGATGCACAAGTGATCATGTTGTAGAAGCCGCATTAGCGCAACTCCCATTATCAATGATCATGTTGCACAAGTGATCCTTGACCTTGCATTGGGTATGGAAGATCATTTTTCTATAGGACTTGTCCGGGGGTGCCTCTTCAATCTGAAGGGACTGCCTTAAGACTATGACCTCTCCTTCTTTCAGGGTAAGATGATGATCTTCTTCTCCCTCGGAGGGCAGTACCTCTTCCACATGTTCCACGTCTTCCTCTTACACCATTTCTTGGATCTCCTCAATGTCTTGGAGGGATAGGACCCTCTTGGTAAGACAATCCGATCGAAAATGTTCATACCCATGACAATTAAAACACTTCCTCCCTTCTAGCCTATTAGGGGATTCTTTCGGAACCGCTGGAGTTAACTCGGGAGACCTAGGAAACCTAGGAGGAGGAGTGTTTTTAGCCAAGGATGGATCGCCTCATAAGGACCACTCTTTTCAAAGGGTCTAGAAATACCCCGTTTCTTTTTCTCCCTCTCCTCGACAAGAGTAGCAAGCTTATAGAGAGCATCGATGGAATGGTACTCATAGAGCTAGACCTTGGAGGAGATATTGTAATCAAGGCCATTAAGAAACCTCACACCACTTGTTCTGGGGATTCTTGCTCATCACATCGCATCATCACCAATTCAAATTCTCGAATGTAATACCCAACACTCCTATGGACTTGCTTTAGCAAGAACAATTGCTGTAGAGATCTTGCTTGTAGTTTGAAGGCACAAATTGCTTCATTAAGTATTTTTTGAGCTAAGGCCATGTTTGAATACGAGCCTTGTTGGCCATGTTACTTCTTCAAATTCTCAAACCAAAATGAAGCATACTTGGTGAGATGTAGAGAAGCTACCTTAAATTTCTTACTTTCGTCGTACTCCTTGAGCTCAAAAATCCTCTCCATTGCTTGCACCCAATCAAGAAAGTTATTGAGACCTTCACTACCTTCAAAAGTAGGAGGCTCGATTCGGAGGTTGCCAAATCATCTTGGGGCCTTCGGACACGAGAAGCCTCTAAAAAGGAGGTGTCATCCAAGCCTTCACCCGATGCGACCTCATCGAACTCGATACGAGCTCGGGGGCCACGAGGGGGGAGCAACACCTCGGGTGGAAGGGAGGAGGAGCACCAATTCAGGGAACGGGTGGTGGAGTTGGGATCTTCTCAACGCCCCTTGGGGCTTAAACACGAAGATATTCAACAGTTTCCTCTAGTCCACCAATTTGCATTTGAAGCATACTTCGATTGTTCACAAGCAATTGTTGGTGTCCGTAAGCTGTTGAAACATCAGCTCGGAGTTGTTTTGGTATTGGGGAGTAAGGTTGGGAGGGGAGTTTCTCTATCACCCATTTGACTAGACGTAGAGGTCATTTTGTGGAGCTTAGGGATTTAACGGGCTAAAGTAAATATTATCAAATGAGGTTTCAAGTTTTTTTTTTTTAAATTTTTTTTGTAGTTTGAGGGATTTTGTGGAGTTTTGAGAGGTTATTTTTGTGAGGGAATATGAGTTGTTACCAGCAAGGGGAATGCACAAAACCAACGGACAAATAATCTCCAAGTACCAATACCAACAACTCTAGGTTTTCCACATCAAAACCAATAAGCATACACTATTAAAAATATGTGTATTATCAACCACTTTTTTCCAACCAATTTAAAATGGTTGGAAATATCAACCACTTTAGCAATCATTTCATATTGCAACTATTTTTCAAAAATTTAGTGGGAAAAATGGTTGGAAATTCCAACCAATTTTACTAAAATGGTTGGAAAGTTTTTCTACCATCTTTTTTTCCTACTATTTGAAAATGGTTGGAAAAATGGTTGTAATTACTAACCATTTTTCCAACCAATTTCAAATAGTAGGAAAACGGATGGTAAAAAAAAATTTCAACAACTTTTAGCAAAATTGGTTGGGATTTCCAACAATTTTTGCCATTAAATTTTTTGAAAAATAGTTGGAATATCAAATGGTTTCTAAAATGGTTGGTTTTCCAACCATTTTAAATTGGTTAGAAAAAAGTGGTTGGTAATACACATGTTTTTAGTAGTGATAAAACTTAACAATCTCAACTCCCAAAATACTCTTCCATGGCTATTCAAAGAAACGGCAAAATGTGGCCACAATCAAGAACAACCTTCAACTTAAAACAACCCCAAACAACACCCAACTTCAAACACAACAAGATTTGCCCACAGCACTTCAAAAGAAACTCAAAAAACTAACACATCACCAACACAAATGGGGTGTGCAAAAGTTCCCAAATCAAGCAAACAAAGTGAGTTCGACACGAAATTATGATACCAAATGATGCATGAAGGTTTCAAGAAGAAAAATCAAGAAGAAAAAAAGCCCAAGGAACAAATTTTCAAACCCTAACACAAGAGTACCATGTAAAACTAGTTAATTTACATTTAAAATTAAGTTTAACTTTTTTTTTTTTATGTAATTCAATTTTGGGTTGGTCATGTTTTTGTCAAAGTATTGGAAAGTTGTTATCAGAAAAAAAAAAACTATTGTAATGTTAAGTTAGTTTATTTAATTGCAAAGTCTTGTCTAATTTCCTAAGATTTGTCAACACGTGTGTGGTAAACAATATTAATTATTTACATGTATTGGTTTTATTTTACTTTTTTATTTTGTATTGTTTGCTTAATTATCTTCTTATGTAAACCATTTGCCTGAGCTTTTTAAACAAAAATGGACTATTTTCAAGTTATTGAAAAAAAAATTGTAAGTTGAATTAGTCTTAATTTTAATTGAAAACTCTTTTCTAACTTCTTAGAATTTGTTGACACTTGTGTAGTGAACAATTATTATGAATATAAGTTTTATGTAGTTTGTATGAAATACATATTATGAATATAATTATTATGTATTTTCATTTTTATATATTATTATTAAATTTCCTAATAATTGTAATCTTTTATGTACAACATATAAAATCTTAATTAATATGGTAATAAAAACATTATGAAAAGTTCCTAAATTACAATAACTTATGGGTTGAAAATTTTTTACAATAACTTACACTTACATTATCGCACCTGCATTTACATTATTCAATTTGCACCGACTTGCACTTATCTATATTTACTTGCATCAATCTACATTAACCAATGAAAATTGCACTTTTCCAACTGTTATAAAGAACGAACCCCAAGTATTTGCAATTTTCCAATATTATTGTGTAAAAGTATTATGTATGCAATACTTTGCCTTATCGACCTGCTTAGTTCATTATATGTGGGATTATTCTGTATCTGTTGATGTACCAACTACCAACATAATCAATTAAACATTATACTTAATTATTTCCAATATATATTAATCAATATGATATTATGTTTAATTATTTTCAGCTACGTAATCATAAAATGATAGGAAATTATTGTTAATATAAACAATACTTCACATAGCTCAAATAAATTTATGTTTGTATTTGTGATAAACCGAATTTTTACGAGTTTTAAGCCCTCTTTTCTACGTTGATTTTCACCTTTCAAGCACTTTTCCCCTAATTTCTAAGTTAAAATCACTTACTTCCTTCATTTATAACTAAAGTATGTGAATTTCCTTGCATTTAGGTGTTTCTGCCCCTTATAATTAAAGATCGATGCTTTTATGACGATAAGGAAGAGGGCAAAGAGCAATGAAAGGTGGAAGAATGAAGAAATCAAGAGAATTAGAAGGCAAGCTAGCACAACCCCTAACACAAGTTTTGCCGAAGAAAAGAGAGAAAAAAGGGTTTGACACAGGGTGTGCAAAGTCAGCACGGGCTGTGCTGCTACCTGGAAATCATTTCTACTTATTTTTCATGTAAGCATAGGCTGTGCCAAAGTCAACACAGGGTGTGCTGCTGGCAGTTTCGTTTTTTCCCTCATATTAATTCATAATTCTAGGGTTTTTATTCATTCTATCTTTCATCTAAACTTTGAGAGAGTTTTCTCTCAAGCCTCTCCAGAGGCTTTTAGGGTAGATTCTAGGTTTAATTCATATCTTGTTCATGGATTGCACTTCAGATTTCACATCTCAATTCAAGATCGATTAAGTTCTTTTTCTTTGTCTCTTTACATTTATCTTTATCTACTTTCTTGTTAGATTGCTCTCTTTCTTTTTAATTACTTTAATATGTTAATTTGTTGTTAATTTAGTGTTGTTTGGGTTGTGATTGGTGTAATTGACGATGAATTAATTTGTTTAGGCTTAATCTACCAAATTCATGCTTGTAATGTGAGGTTTTCTCTTTGCCCACAACAAATCTTATATGAAATTAACTGAACAAATAAACTTAATTAATTAAAATAACAGGCAGTAATCTAATTTCTAAATTAAATTGAAAAAAAAAGTAAAAATAGAGAAAAGAAGTTGTGATATTTGTCATAAGTAACTATAACTAAATTTTTATATTTTATAACTAGTAATTAAAGAAAGCTTGATTAAAGCTTTGATTTCACTCAGTTTTATGTAATACTATACAAAAGTTTTTATATAATACTATACAAATAAATATTATTCTAATGTAAGATAATGTCTAACAATAAAGCACATTTATATAATTGGACAAGACACATCTTAAATTTTTGTCTGGTATAAAAATCACATGTTTATGCACTATAGTATCACATACAAATTATATAAATTGAAAAAACCTTATGTTTACACACTATAGTATCATTGGGCAAGACATATCTTAAATTGAAAAAATAAAAGTGTATGATTGACTTCTATCACTATAATATTACTTACAAATTATATAAAAAATATTATTTTTATCCATAATTTGTCAATTTTACAAAAAAGTGTCTAAAACATATATAATGAATCCGATTCATTTGATTAGGGTGCAGTTTGTAATTATTGGTGTAGCGAACGCATTCTAAACTTTTTGTACTTGATAATGAATAATATCTATGAAAAACTTAGTGTCAAAAATCATTACAATTGTTAACTTAATAGAAAATAAAGCATAACAATTATGTCTTCCCCCAAATATATCACACCACTCTTATTATTAATCAGCAATGATTCGGCTAGCGGGGGGAATGTAATATTGCAAGGTAGTTGGATTTTCTACTTGGTTGGAAACTAAAATGGAAAATTCTACACTAGTTGTAAGAATATTCAATTATGGCCGACAAAATTTATAATGACCCATAAATCTATCGTTAAAAAACTGGTATTAATATATAATGATCAAAGAATTTGTTACAATAAGTAATTTTATTTGTTAAAATATAAATTTTTACAAAATTTAATATTTAAAATAAGATTCTATTATAATTGATTTTTCCAATCATCCACATTAAAAAGTGCAAATACTATGTTTTATAATAAAAAATCAAATTCAATATACGTTGATCAAAGTAACTTATTATAATAATTAACCGATACATAAAATTTTTAACAAATGTAATTTATTTTTGATAAATTAATTAATAGTATGAAACTTTCAACTATTATAATTAAAATTTTCAATTATGATAAAATTTTCAAAATAAAATTTGCCTAATTTCATCCATTAGGAAGTTGTTAATGTTAGGCATATGCAAGTAGGTACATGTATGTATGCGAAGTTAAACTACTTCTAGTAATCTACAATCTACATACAATACTGTAAAGATGCAGCAACGAACTTGCCCCTCCCCAAATGTCAAGCCCATCATTCTTTCAGAAATCTAACTCACAGCTTGCCAGCTTGGCAGGCCCCTACGTTATTCATATGGATTTGATACATGTAATCCTGTGCATTGTGTACAGGTTCAAACGTGCCAGACTTACCTAATATTGATTACCTAATAGTAGTCCATTACAATTATTAAAATAGATTAATATTTTTATATGATAAATTTGTATAAAATATTAATAAAATTTAAAAATATTGATTAGTTTTACGATCATATATTGATTAAGTTGTAACAAAATTTATAATAAATATGAATAAATTTTTCTAAAATTTAAGACCTTAATAATTAAACTTACGTAAATATTTTAAAGTCTAGCAAGTAATAACTGGTACAGTGTGTGTACGTGCATATTAGGTTTGGTTTTGTGTCTATAAATAAGGGCTCCGAAGTCGAGCATTTCGACCACCCAAATCAAGCAATCAATTAATTAATATTAATTAACCAAGCTTGATAATAATGATGGGGGTCAATACCAAAGCATTCCACTCCCTGGGAATGATTGTGGCTATGGTGGTGCTGGTGGTCGCCAGTACCTCCCAACCAGTTCACAGCCAAGGACAGAGACCACCATCACAACCACCTCTACCATCGCCACAAGCGCCAACACCTCAGGCAGCCCCACCATCACAACGACCACGTCCACCACCACCGTCACCACCACCGCCGCCTCCACCGTCACCACCACCGCCACGGCCACCACCGCCATCACCACCGCCACCTCGACCCTCACCACCACCACCATCACCATCACCACCACCACCACCGCCCCCATCACCACCGCCACCTCCACCCTCACCACCGCCGCCACCTCCACCATCACCGCCACCGCCACCGCCCCCCCCACCATCACCCCCACCACCACCACCACCACCACCATCACCGCCTCCACCACCGCCACCATCACCACCGCCACCTCCACCCTCACCACCACCACCGCCTCCACCCTCACCACCGCCACCTCCACCATCACCGCCGCCCCCCTCACCACCACCGCCTCCACCACCGCCCCCATCACCACCACCACCACCTCCACCCTCACCACCGCCACCTCCCCCATCACCACCGCCTCACCACCACCGCCTCACCTTCGCCCCCACCACCACCACCACCACCGCCACCATCACCGCCACCGCCCCCACCCTCACCACCACCGCCGCCTCCACCCTCACCACCACCACCGCCACCATCACCGCCACCACCACCGCCACCATCACCACCGCCACCTCCGCCCTCACCACCTCCACCGCCGCCACCATCACCGCCACCGCCCCCACCCTCACCACCACCGCCGCCTCCACCATCACCGCCGCCACCGCCACCATCACCACCGCCACCTCCGCCCTCACCACCTCCACCGCCGCCACCATCACCGCCACCGCCCCCACCCACACCACCACCCCCGCCACCACCCACACCGCCGCCACCGCCCCCATCACCCCCGCCCCCACCCCCCACACCACCACCACCGCCACCATCACCGCCACCGCCACCGCCCCCACCCTCACCACCACCGCCGCCTCCACCCTCACCACCACCACCGCCACCATCACCGCCACCACCACCTCCCCCATCACCACCGCCACCATCACCACCTCTAGTGGTAACTGTGAATAACGTGACACAAATAGTGGTGACTGTCAATCTGAGATGTAGAGCCCCCGACGGCCAACCCTCACCAAATGTCCGAGTCACTCTGGTGCTTATTGCTCCACTTTTGAACATTAGAATTGTCCTTGGCTCCGGCGTCACTGACGCTGGAGGTCAAGCTACAATAGTTTCCAATAACCTATCGGGCTTGATAGGCAATGTCGTCCTTCCTATCATTGCTAGGCTCAACTTCATCAACATCTTGAGGATTGAAATTCAAGACTCCAGCAACGTTGTTTCCCCCTCCATTTGCTCAGGTTTGAGCCCTGTCCCTGGGTTGTTGGCTACTGTTTACCAAACCACCGTTCGCCCCTTGAGTCTTTCCCCCACCGGAATCCTTGCCGTTGCGGTCAATATCTAATGCAACCGCCACCATGCATCATGCATGTACGTACCTTCATCCTGCCCTGCCTACGTGCACACTATATCACGTATACCAGCATACATATATACTTGATAATAATATATTAAACATATGAGATAATATATATATGAGTGTCTTTTTTTTTTAAAAAAAAAATATCCCGAATAAAACAATGTTATTGTTCTCTCATCAAGCTAGAACTCTGTATTTTCTTCATTACACACATTGATATCATGGGGTGAGAGATGCATGCATGTTCAGAGTGTTGAAATTCGCATCTTATTGTGTACTCATGTAATATAGCAGATTGTAATTTACACTCTGCTTGCTTATAAATTGCAAAGTTATCAGTAATTTCTCCCTTTTGTTAGATTTGCTCGTATTTTTAACATTCTTATATAAATAATCTTTTTTTTTGGTACGTTTATAAAATATATATCGACATAAATACATTATCTCAAAGCTCATTTAGGAGTCTCTCATTTTCTGCTAAATATCTAATATATTTTGAATAATGAAATAAACTTATTATCACGAAATACTTCTTAAATGTATAACCTTAACGTAAGAAGTAAAAGTTGCACTGGTGTGCATTATATATAACTCTTAAAAAGAAAAAAGAAAAAAAGAAAAGCACAGCTTGACACAGTGTAGTAACTAGCTAGCTAGTCCAAACATTTGAAACATAATGGACTTGTTCTTGTTAGTGTCGAACAGTGCCAAGCATAAGTCCAAATAATTAAGTCCACTGAATTAACTAAACTATTATTTGTATTTGTTGTGACCACCTAGTGCCAACTGTGGTGAGCAATTAATGAAGACGACGCAGATCAATGAAATTAAACTAGCTTGTTGCTCGATCGATCTCCAACGGAAATGGAATTCTAAAGTTAACGATACATAATTCAAGCACATAGAGCATGTGTTCGGGATATGTATGAGTAAATAATTATGCTATTCAAAATTAATAATAATTAAATATATGTAAACAATTATACTAGTGAAAGTGAGTTAGTTATCTTATTTAAAACAAATACTCAAGAACATATAATAAAATTGCATAAAGTTAATAAACACTTTAATGCAAAAAATTCGTTACCGTCCTTCAAATATTTGGCAAGTTGACCCTAAAAGATCAAATACAAACTTTTTATTGCTAGAAACAAGCTCCTCATCAATATATATTGCATGCACTCGGAGCATATGTTCCAGATATTTATAAGTTAACAATCATTGTAGTAAGTGTGAACAATCTGATATCTATGCTGAACGATCTAATATATGTACGTAGGTGAGCAATCATACTATCTGGAGCACGTGCTCTGTGAGCACCTAATAAATTACAGCAGACTTACACAATGGAATTTTTACACTCACTTCCTGTAAGAGCATGTAAAATACTAATTTCAGAACTTTGGAAGTTAGTGAGATCCACCTATCCATATCATATATAATTCTTACATTTTGAAATTCCAGTCCATCTTGTGAAGTTTAATAAGAATATTTTTCAACATGTTTTTTTTTTTGAAATATTTTGAAATTAAAGAATATTTTGAAAGAATATTTGGAAGTTAGTGAGATCCACTAAACTTTGGAAGAATGTTTTGAAATATTTAATATTTGCCTCTTTTCCTTGTGTAATTGATAAATTTGTTAATGTTAATATTTTGTGAAGTTTAATAAGAATATTTTTCAACATGTTTTTTTTCAGAAATTAAAGAAAAATATAAAATGGTAAAATTTTGTCCGATTAGAATAATCGAATTTTTCTAACCTGAAAAAGCTCGAGTTTGGTTATAGATATTTCACACGAATTGGATATTGATCAAGTTGACCAATATTCGGACAAAAGGTTTCCTTTTTTTTTATTATCACTTCTCATATTATCTGTCACTTTAATTAACTTTCTTTTTTTTCCATAATATGTGTCACTTTATAATTTCAATAACATATTAATTACTAATTTATCAAATTAACCTTATATAATTACATTTTTTTCTTTTTTTTATTAACCATTTTATACAATATTTCCACATTTCCAATAAGGTAAATTAATATAGAATGTATGTTTTTTTATTTTTAAAATTACATCTAAAGTGACATAATTTGGGAAGAATGTAGTATTTAATTAAACATTTCAGGTCTCCATGCATATATACAAATACAAATACAAATACAAATACAAACACATACATAATTTATTAACAACTATATATACATGTAATTTTCCTCTTTTTAATTTTAAAATCTATTAAAAAATTATTTTATTCTAGACAGTTTTCCAGAACATTGATGCGTTCTTTCTCGTGTTCCATCAACATTTCATTCCACAGTGTAAAAGCGGCATGGGAATTCAAGTAAAATTTCACCGCTTAAATTCCACCTTGTACATGCTCTAAGTTTCATGACATTGAATAATCCAACCTCCATTTTTTGCATTACTCCCTCTATTCCATATTATTTGTCCTTTTATTTACGGTTGGCATGGTCTCCAATATTATTATTTGATTGATAATCTCTTATATAATATCTTATTAACAATTTTAGTATTATGCTTTTATGATAGTATTTTTCGTTACGCATATAATGGTAATAATTTTATTTAACAAATCATTGTATATATTAAGAAATTTATGGTCAATTTTTTTTAAAAATTTGACTACAAAATTTTCGAAAACGATAAATAATATGGAATGTAGGTAGTACATTTCACTTCCCTTGACCACTCTAACATGTTAATACTAATCATTTTATGGTAAGACCCTATTTATTGCATTACTCCGTTTGTTCTTTTTTATCAATCATTCACGGTTTTTGAGGTCAATCTTTACTATATAGTTTCTCATATAAGATTTCTATAAAAAAAATATTATAATTTTTTTATAGTATTTTTTTATTACAAATCTAGTAACACTAGTTTTGAATGATAAATAAACAAAGGACAATCCGATAAACAAAATGTCCCCCGCAAGCAAGGGTCCAAGGAAGGATGCCACCACAAAGATGAAATGTAGGCAATCCTTATCTTGCATTTCTACAAAAAGCTGCTTCCAAGACTCAAATCTGTGACCTCACGATCACAAGGCAATAACTCAACATTTGTGTCAAGGCTCCTCTTCTGGTTCCTTCTAATTAACAGTCAAATTTAAGACATTGACAGTCAAAATCTTTTATACAGAAATCTAGACGTCGGATAAAGAGAAAAAGAGAGGCAACCAATTTGGTTTTTTTCTAATTCATCTAGGACCACCGATTGCTATCCTTTGTCCCAAGAATCAAAAGAGCAAGGCAAAGTGTGTCAAGCCAAGAGCTTGGTAAGTGGACATATCTATTTCATCACAATTAGGGATGGCCCTTCAAATGCAATATGAAAACCAAGAGAAACTCAAAACAAGTTACACAATGCAACCATTCTTAGTGTATTTAGAATGTGCTATACTTTTAGCAAACACAACCAGTTTGTTAGTACAAAAACAAAAATGTTGACAAGTTAGAACAAATTGATGTAATTCTGGGAGAGAAAACTCTGATCTTCCATTCAATCAAACGTTGGGTTATATACAAGACTTTCATAAATACAATCCACCAAATCCTCTACACAATCAGTTGTCTCCTAATATAAGGAAACACCAACTCCTACAATATCAACTACACAAAACAGAATATTGCCTACCAACAATACAATATACAATAATATCACAACACCCCCCCTCAAGTTGGAGCATGAGGATCACGAATGCCCAGCTTGGGAAGTAAGAAAGAGTATTGTTGTGGACCCAAAGCCTTAGTAAAAATATCTGCTAGCTGTTCATTTGTTGGAACGAATCATGGATGAATTTCCCTTCGGACAATGGCATCACGAATAAAATGACAATCCACTTCAATGTGCTTGGTCCATTCATGAAAAACCGAGTTTTGAGAGATCTGCAACGCATCTTGGCTATCACAATGTAAGGACATGGGAACAGGATGAGACACTCCAAGGCTAGATAAGAGACCTTTCAGCCACTTTAGTTCACAGGTGGTCATGGCCATGGAGCGGTACTCCGCTTCCGCTAAAGAGCGAGATACCGTATGTTTTGTTTTTTCGTCTTCCAAGAGATTGGAGATTCACCAAGGAATATGAACCAGCCTGTCAAAGATCGTATGGTCAAAGGGCAGCCGACCTAATCTGTGTCACACCATCCGTGCAGCCGCAAATCACAAGTACTACTTAACAGGATCCCTTGCCCAGGACTCTGTTTCAAATAGCGAACAACACGCAGTGCAGACTGCCAATGATCTTCTCGTGGCTGTTGCATAAATTGGGATAAAATGTGAACGCTGTAAGACAATTCTGGTCGCGTAAAGCACAAGTAAATCATGCGCCCCACCAGACGACGATATGGTTCTGGGTCAACGAGGAAGCCACTAGTAGACAAAGCCAACCGATGATTCTGGTCCATAGGAACATACACGGGTCTAGCTCCCAACAAACCTGCTTCATTGATAATATCCAATGCATATTTCCTTTGGCATAGAAAAAATCCTTTCGGGCTACGTGCTACCTCGACCCCAAGGAAGTACTTTAGGACTCCTAAATCTTTCATGTGAAAACAATCACTCAAATATGCTTTAAACTATCGAATAACGTTACTGTTGTTGCCGGCAACAATTAGATCATCGACATACACAAGAACACTAAGATGAGTATTGCCACGAGCCATGGAAAAGAGGGAATAATCTAAGTAGGACTGCTTGAATCCATAAGCCTTCAATGCAGTTGAGAGTTTGGCGAACCAGCAGCGAGGAGCTTGTTTGAGCCCGTACAGTGACTTTTGTAACTTACAGACTTTGTTGGGAGTTGAAACCGTGAACCCGGGAGGCAACTTCATGTAGACTTCTTCATGAAGCTCACCATGAAGAAAAGCATTGTGAACATCCATTTGATGGACTTCCCAATTTCTTGCAGCGACGACAGCCAAAAATACCCGAACTGTAACCATTTTAGCTACTGGAGCAAACGTCTCAGTGTAATCAACCCCTTCAATCTGATGATTCCCTAAGATGACAAGTCGTGCCTTATATCTTTCCACACTACCATCAGAGTTATACTTGATTTTATAGACCCATTTGCATCTAAGTGTTTTCTTAGTTGGCGGAAGCTCTTCTAGCACCTATGTGCTATTAGTTTCCAACGCTTGTATCTCTTGTTGCATGGCCTTTCGCCAATGCACGACTTTCACTGCCTCAAAATATGTCGTAGGTTCTTGTTCGACCTGTAGTGCTGCAAGGAATAATCGATGTTGCAAAGAGAAATTATTACAACTCATATAGTGTGTAATGGAATAGGGATTACCTGAGGAGCGCTGCGGTGTGGGGGCCGATGCAACTGGGCTCAATTTTTGAACCGAATTAGTGACATAATCACGCAATAATACAGAAGCCTTTCTCTGCTTGTGACCCCGTCCTGACAACTCCTCAGAAGGACCGTTCCCATCATGTCCAGCAGAGTCTTGCCCAGTTGTGGGAGGGATCGTTGTGGGAGTGGGAGGAACCTGATTATTTAGCGAAGCTGTTGTTATAGTACCAGGATCAACATGATCCAGGGGCCTTTGTACTACCCCCCTCCCTTCCAAATCATCAATATCCTCACAAACGATGGGTGGATCCCCAGAATTGGAAGGTACCACCAATGTATCATCGGGAAGCGAAGCAAGAGGAAATTCAGTTTCATAAAATTTGACGTCTCAAGAAACAAAGAATTCAAGATCATATAATCTCCATCCTTTTTTCCCATATGGATATCCCACAAAAATACAACGCCGACTCCTACTATCAAATTTATCACCTGACCGGCCTTGCTTATGAGCATAGCATAGACAACCAAAAACACGAAGATGATCATAGGTAGGATCACGACCATAAAGAACACTATATGGAGTCTTTCCATCCAAAAGCGAAGTAGGTGTTCTATTTATGAAATAGTAAG
Organism: Portulaca oleracea; assembly: GCA_029582165.1. NCBI lineage: Eukaryota > Viridiplantae > Streptophyta > Magnoliopsida > Caryophyllales > Portulacaceae > Portulaca > Portulaca oleracea. Next base: position 13,485,903 of record CM055882.1, on the reverse strand, counting down.
CAGTTAGGACACATTCTCCCCAAAAATTAACAGGTAAACATCCCTGAAATTTCAATGCTCTAGCAATATTCAATATATGTTGATGCTTGCGTTCCACTCGTCCATTTTGTTGTGGTGTTTCCGTACAAGAGGTATGAAATATAATGCCATTCTCAAGAAAATAATTCTTCAAACAAGTAAATTCGGTTCCATTATCAGGCCTCGCTATTTTCACTTGTTTGTTGAACTGACGTTCGACCATAGAGAAATACATTTTCATATTTTGGGACACCTCTTTCTTATCCATAAGCAAGTAAATCCACACTGCTCTAGAGCAATCATCAACAATAGTCAAGAAATATGATGCTCCACAAGAAGAAACATGGCGATAGGGACCCTATAAATCACAATGTATCAATTCAAAAGGAGCAAAAGCTCTAAAATCACTAATAGGAAACTTTTCCCTAGTGTGTTTTGCACGCTGACATACATCACAACACTTATTCAACTTAAAACTATCTGTTTGAGAACTAACAGCAGGAATTAACTTGATTACTTGCCTAGAAGGGTGGCCTAGACGTTGATGCCATAGATCCAAAGACGTCGTCTTGTCAATCTTCAAAGCCGAAACACGTGGAATCCCTTTGAAGTAATAGAGTCCATTGTAGCATTTACCGCACCAACCAGCGTCCTCGAAGCGAGGTCCTGCATTACACAAATATTTCGAGTGAATGAAACAATACTATACGAATAATCCAGGAACTGCGGGACAGAAAACAAGTTGCAAGTCAATCCTGGCACATATAAAACGTTCTCCAAACACATCCCTCTATCAAGAACGATTGATCCTTCCTTGGTGGCTACAACGTTCTTCCCATTAGGCAACCCGACAGGACACGACACGATGTTACGCAAGCCATGGAAGAGACTGAAAGTCCCTGACATATGATTAGATGCACCCATGTCTATGATCCACTTGCTTACCATTCATCTTCTCTGTGCTAGAGAGTTTCTGATTATTCAGCATATCCAACAACCCTTGTATTTGCTCAGGATTCAGTCCAAACGAACCTATGTCATTGCTTCTGGAAATATTTTCTGCACTTGTGGTGCCGAGGGAGGTCTGAGTCACAAGACTGCGCACCACGCACGATCCCGTTCATTCTTCTTTGAGAGTTGTGCCTTGCCCCTTCCTCCTGCCTTTCCCTCGGTACATGGTCTGTCTCCCCACCAGTCCGGATACCCGATGACTTCAAAGCACGAGTCTGCCTCGTGTACTTTGCACTTGCAATGAGAGCAAACAACTGACTTCTCTTTTCCGGTTGTTCGGCTACGTGCAGCAAACGCCATCACTTCTCCCCTTTCCTCCTTGCCTCGAGTTATGGTCCTTACTCACTCCTCTTGTATAAGGATCGAGTAAACCTTGTTCAGATTAGGCAATGGGTCTTGTGCCAAGATATTGGAGCGAACCGCGCCGTATGCTGTTTCGTCCAACTTCATGAGGAAAGTGTGAACCCTCTCCTCCTCTTGTTTCTTTTCAAACTCCAATCCGAGGTTGCACTTACACAGTCCACATCTACACATTGGCATTTGTTCATAGTTTGATAGCTCATCCCATAATTGCTTGAGCTTTCCATAATAACTGACAATACTCATCCCTCTCTGTTTGCATTCCCCAATCTCCGACTTTATTTGTTGAATTCTTGGGCCATTGACCACTGAGAATCGATCCCGTATATCATTCCACAAATCCGCCGCAACCTTTGTGTGTGAGATTGTTGAACTGAGTGTAGGCTCGATGTTGTTTTGGATCCAAGATACCAACAAAGAATTGATGGTCCACCAGTCTTCAACATCTGTCGAGTCATCAGCGAGCATTGTAATCTTCCCGTCAACAAACCCGAATTTCTTTCGCGCCCTTAAAGCCGTGCGCACAGATCGTGCCCACTCATCATAATTTTCCCTCGTCAATTGTACCTGGGTAATCAACAATCCAGGATTATCTAGGGTGGTTATGTCATAAGGTGAGATGGTTTTTCTTTGCGAAATTCCATCAAGAATAATCATGGTCGCCTTTTTGTTTTCATTGGTTTCTTGTAGAAAGGTTTCAACAGTTTGTTCATCAGCCATGGTGTTTTTCTCTGGCTCTGATACCATGACAAGTTAGAACAAATTGATGTAATTCTGGGAGAGAAAACTCTGATCTTCCATTCAATCAAACATTGTGTTATATACAAGACTTTCCTAAATACAATCCACCAAATCCTCTACACAATCAGTTGTCTCCTAATATAAGGAAACACCAACTCCTACAATATCAACTACCCAAAACAGAATATTGCCTATCAACAATACAATATACGATAATATCACAACAAATTTCCTTCCAAAATCAGTAATGACAGAAATCACAGTCTAAAGCAAACACAACAATCATTAGACCTGGCAAAGCTAATCCGAGATCCGAAAAATCCGAACCCGAATCCGACCCGACACCAAAATGGATGATCTGGTCTTGATCCGAACCTGGAGATAATCCGACCCTGAATCCGATCCGAATCTCAACCCGAATTTTACTTAATAAGAAAGAGATTCGAAATAATCCAAACCCGACCCGAGCATTGCCAAATCCGAGTTAACCCGAATCCGAGATTGCCCGAACTGATTTTTACCCGACTCAAGCCACATCCGAAATAATCTGATCCGATCCGAACTCGACCCGAGCATTGCCAAATCCGAGTTAACCCGAATCCAAAAATGCCCAAATTGAATTTTATCTGACCCGAGCCACATCTGACCCGAGCTAAGCCAACTCTGATTTAACCCGAATCCGACAATTGCCCGAACTGAATGTCACCCGACCGAGCCAAATCCGATTAACACGAATCCGAAAATTGCCCGAACCGAATTTTATCTTATTCAAGCCGCATCCGACCCGAGTCAAAGTTGATTTAACCCGAATTCGAAAATTGTCCGAACGGAGTTTCACCCGGCTCGACGCACATCCGACCCGAAATAGAACCAAACTAAGTCGACCCGATTATAATTCGACCAATTAGAATAAAAAAATGTCTGGTACCATTATAATTTATAAATTATATAATTCAACTTTACTTTTAAGTTGGATTTTTGTAAATTGTGATGATAACCTTTAATTATTTATCCTAGCAGTCGATCACATACATTGTCGTTATTTATTTATTTTGACTTCAACTGATGTAATAATTAATATCCTTTTTTGGCAATTTCCATATAATACAATACAAATTAATGAATCACAATTCATACGCTGTTAATCATTTGATTATTCAATTAATACTTGCTCAAAATTTGAATATTGGCATTTTAGTAATAAATAAATTTTAATATTTAATATAATACAAAAGTAACTTGATCTAAAAGCAAATTGACTCGAAAGCATTCCGACCCAATTGAAATCTGATCCGAATGTAAATACAACGTGGGATTCACTCAAAAACAACCAACCAAATCAATTGGGGATCTGAACCAACCCGATCCGAAAACAACCCGAAGATCTCGATCCGATCAAACCCAGTCCTAATCCGATCCAAACCTGACAAAAACCCATCCGAGTGAATCCGAACCCGAACCCTACCCGATCCGGCTATAACCCGAAGATCCCGATCCGACCAAAACCGATCATATTCCGATCCGAACCCGACACAACCCATTCGAGTCAATCCGAACCTGACAAAAACCCGTCCAAGTCAATCCGAACACGAATCCCACCCAAACATTACGATCCAATTAAACCCGGTCTGAATCTGATCCGAACCCGACAAAACACATCTGAGTCAATCCGAACCCGAACCCCATCCGATCTGAATCCGAATCTGAACCAGAACCAGAGTACGCACGATCCAAAAAATCCGAATCCGAGCTAATCTGATCCGATCCATACGATTGACAGGTCTAACAATTTTAAAGCGTTGTAAGAACCTATATATACATTCACGTTATATAATCTTAGCAAATGAAATAGTCCCCAATGAACATAAATATGTTCAATTTCACATATAACAATTCAAAAAGTAAGAGAAAATAAATGGACAGTATAATGACAACAGTTCCTTCAGAATAGCTACCGGAGCTATGAGTAGGATTGTGGACGGTTCTAGAAAAGCAAGGGTCTCAGCGAGCGTCCATCTTCTATTGAATAGTTAGTAAAAGTTAATAAAGAAATAAATTTATTGGTTATATCAAATGTCCCACATGGATAGAATAGCGTTGTCTCCAACTCCTAGAGAATATAAATAAGTTTTCCTAATTAATGTCCCAGATGAACAAAATAAGATAACCTATAGCTCTTTATTAGTTAAAGAGTCATATGAGTTTATAAATAAATAAACTATGGACTGGGATAACTTGTGCTTGGGTTAAGGTTCAATGCTTCATTAAATTGCACACATGCACGACATGAGTTGTAGGGCGCTAGAGGTGCTTTTGACGTTATTAATTAGGTGCACGTAGCACATAAGCTCGAAGCCTTGGAGCAGACAACACAATAATATTTATTTATTATTATTATTTTTAAATAGTTAATATGATTGGATAGAATTAACTGTTTACAACTATCAATCCTATCCAACGGTATGATGTTGTCATCTTCATCCAATCAGAAGGATGACACAAGTATGTATGAAGGGCAAATCTTGTCTTAAATATAGTGATACGATCACGCTTTAAAACGTGTCTCAATATCAATTTTCCTAACAATTTTAGGACAAGATTATCAATGGCTGATTTAGACACTGCATTCACATTCATGAATCAGGATCTCGTAAGGTTGGACAAATTTGATGCCACAAACTTCATGCGATGGAAGGACAAGATCATGTTTCTGTTGACAACATTGAAGATTGCATATGTCCTGGATGCATACTTAAAGGATCTGCAGAATCCATCAAAGGAGGAACTAACAAAAATGGATCCTACGGAGGTTCAAAGATTGAATGAAGCAAAGAAGAAATGTGAAAAGGATGAATATCTATGTCCTCTTAGAAATGTGAGAAGCATGAATATATATGCAAAGCACACATTCTGCAAATCATATCTGAAAGTCTTTACGAGTTCTACGTTTCATGGAAGTCACCTAAGGATATATGGAAAGCCCTTGTAGAAAAGTATAACAAAGAAAGACAAGGTGCTGAAAAATTTCTTATGATGAAGTACTTTGATTTTCAGATGTCAGATGACATACCCATTCTGGACCAAGTGCATGAGTTTCAGGTTCTTGTCAATACACTTCATGATCTTCAGGTCACGATATCCGAGTCACTTCAAGTGGGTGTGATTATTGCAATATTTCCGTCCATTTGGAATGACTACAGGAAGAAACTTCTGCACATGTCAGAAGATTTCACTGTTGAAAAAATACTCAAACACCTCGAGATTGAGGAGGAAAATCGGAAAAGAGAAGTTGTGTATTTAGCAAACAGTTCAAAGGTTAATGTCGTGATTGAAGAGAAGTCTAAGACAAAGAAAGACAAGTTCCTTAAGGAAAAGAAAGATAAATCCAATTTCAAAGGCAAGTGTACCAAGAAACGGAATAGTCACTGTTACTATTTCAAGGGTAAGGGGCATTACATTAAGGATTGCAAGAAAATGAAAGCTGATTTGGCAGCCAAGAATGGAGATTCTTCCAAGGCTAACATGATAGAGGAGAACATGAAGGACTTGATTGCCATGGTATCTAATCTTTATTTAAATATGATTAATGAGATACATATGGATAATGTAGGCAAACCTTCTGGTTGGTGGTATGATACAACCATACAGGTGCCTTTATTCATGTTTGTTATGACACGTCACAATTTAAAACCTATGAAGTTGTGGCAAATCGTGAGGTACTCATGGGGAACAACACTCCAGCCAAGGTCCTTGGACTTGGAACAGTAGAGTTGAACTTCACATCAGGGAGGAGACTCATGTGAATGAAGGTCTTTAATGTACCAGACATGAAGAAGAATCTAGTTTCTGGCAATATCTTATCTAAGAAGGGGTTTGTAGTTGTAGTTGGTCCAAGTCAAATTGTTATTTCTAAGAATACTATGTTTGTTAGTAAGGGTTATGACTGTGAGGGTATGTTTAAACTAAGTCTTGATGAAATAAATGAAGTTCCTAGTTTTGCTTATATTGTTGATCCATGTTCTGTTTGGCATGGTAGGTAGACATGTCAATTCAGGCGGGTGGACTGGTTACATGTTAGTTATATATCAGGTTCGGGTAAATACGGGTCAGATGTATTTCAGGGTTGGGTAAATAATGGTGGAGTATTCTGATTTTGGGTTAAACCAATGGGTTATGATTGCGATCTTTTTCCCCTCTTTCTTTTAAAAAATCTGTCTATAATATTATTTCGGTATAATATATAATAAAATACGATTATCTTCTAGTACTGATAGATTATTGTAAATGTTTCAACTAAAATTAGAGAAATAACATATGAATGAGTTGCGGTTATAGTTTAATAATCATGAATTTCAATGAAAAGTCACAGATTCTAATAGATTTGAACGAAAAAAGTTTTCGGGTCAAGCGGGTCAGGTTTGACCCGCTAATTTACGGTTATTTCAGGTTCAGTATATTTCGGTCAGGTCAAGAAAATCATGTTCAAACCCAAAACTTTTGGGCGGGTTCGGGTCTGCTTTTCGAGTTGGGTCAAAGATTGACAAGTCTAATGCTAGGTTAAGTCATTTAAATTTCAATTCATTGAAGTTTATGATTAAGGACGAATATTTCTCTTGTAAAACATATGTAAATAATTCTAAGTGTGAAATCTGTATTCAGGCTAAAATCACTAAGAAACCATTCCCTAAGGTAGAGAGAAATACATGTCTTAGACTTAGTTCATTCTGACATTTGTGAAATGAAGGAATGTTAACCAGGGAAGGTAAAAGATATTTTATCACATTCATTGATGATAGTTCAAGATATACTTATATATATGTTACAAATTAAGGATGAAGCGTTTGACATGTTCAAAGGCTACAAGGCTGACGTTGAGAATCAAAAGGAAAAGGGGATTAAAATTCTAAGGAGTGATAGGGGAGGAGAACATTTCCCAATTGAATTTGACAAATTCTGTTAGAATCATGGTGTCATTCATCAAAAATTAGTCCCTAGAACACCTCATCTTGTAGAAAGACAAAATCAGACTTTGTGTAATATGGTTAATGCCATGTTACTAAATGTTGACTTGCCAACAAATTTGTGGGAAGAGGCACTCTTAACTGCGTGCCATGTCCATAATCGAATTCCTTCTAAGAAAACAAGGTATCTTCATATGAAATATGGAAAAGAAGAAAGCCTAACATTAAATACTTCAAAGTGTGGGGGGTGTATTGCGTATTATAGAGTACCTGATCAAGAGAGGACCAAGTTAGGCCCAAGGGCAATTAAGAGTATCTTTGTAGGTTATGTTGAAAATTCTAAAGCATATAGGTTGTTGGACATACAATCTAACGTGATTGTAAAGACTAGAGATGCAGAATTTTTTAAAAATTCTTTTATGAAATACGTTGCATCTCAACCGACACCTGCAATTCAAAATTTTATTGATACACCATTAGAAATTGTTACTTCCGGTTCAAAAGATAAAAGGAATGAACTTGATTCAAATATAGAACCAAGAAGAAGCCAAAGGGCTAGAAAAGCTAAAGATTTTGGACCAGAATTTGTTTCCTCCATATCAGTTGTTTTTTTTAGTAGAAGGTAGCAGGACAGAAGTATTAGATCAAATGCCCATTGTGCTAAATGTTGATGATGACCCTAAAACATTTAGTGAAGCTATGGCATCCAAAGACTCTGCATTCTGGAAGGAAGCAATAAATGATGAAATGAATTCAATATTGTCCAACAATACTTGGATCCTAGTGGATTTACCTCCAGGTTCAAAGCCAATAGGATGTAAATGGATATTTAGGAGGAAATACAACACTAATAGTTCTCTACAAACCTTTAAGGCTAGACTAGTAGCTAAAGGTTTAACTCAAAAGGAAGGTATCGATTACATTGATACCTACACTCCTGTATAGAGAATTACATCCATTAGGATTATGTTTGCATTAGCTTCAATTTTCAAGCTACATGTACATCATATGGATGTAAAAATAACCTTTCTAAATGGAGATTTAGAAGAAAATATGGAGCAACCTAAGGGCTTCATAATACCAGAAAATGAAAGAAGGTGTGGAAATTGGTTAAATCCTTATATGGATTGAAATAAGCGCCCAAACAGTGTCATGAAAAGTTTGATGTCGCGCTTCTTTCAAATGGTTATCTCCATAATAACTCGGATAAATGTATTTAATCGAAGTTTACAGACTCTTATAGAGTCATCATATGTCTTCATGTTGATGACATGATCATATTTGGAACCAATTTACATGGAATAAATGAAACTAATAAGTATCTCACTTCTCAATTTAAGATGAAGGATCTTAATGAAGTTGATACTACCTTAGGCATAAAGGTTAAAAAGCACACTAAAGGTTAAATAAGTATCTCATTATATTAAGAAATTATTGACTAACTTCAAACACCTCAATGTAAAGGATGCCAAAACTCCCTATGATCCAAGTGTTTACTTAGTAGAGAACACAGGAAGGGTGTTTGCACAATTGGAGTATGCTAATGCTATAGGGAGTCTTATATATGTATACAATGCACTGTACTTGGTGAGACATTGCATTTGTTGTGTGGAAATTATCAAGGTATACAAGTAAGCCAAGTGCAGAACATTGGAAAACCATTGTGAGAGTACTTGGATACTTGAAAAGGACTATTTATTTATGCCTATTTTACAACAATTTTCCATCTGTTTTGGAGGGGTTTACAGATGCTAGTTGGATAATTAGCTTTAAGGATAATAAGTCAACATTGGGGTGGATATTTACCCTAGGAGGAGGAGCCATAGTTGGGCCTCTAAAAAGAAAACATGTATCTCATATTCTACTGTGGAATCTGAGTTCACTGTTTTAGCAGCCACAGCAAAGCAAGCAAAATGGCTAAGAGATCAATTGATGGATATTAAGTTCTGGCAACAACCTATATCAGCCATTTCCTTATACTGCGATAGTCAAGGTACAATGTCTCTAGCTTACAGTAAAATCTATAATGGGAAGTCTAGACACATTAGCTTGATACATGCTTATGTGAGGCAGTTGATTCAAGATGGTGTTATAACTATCATCTATGTCAGATCAACTCTAAATCTAGCAGACCCTTTGATTTAAGGTTTACCGAAGGATTTGGTGAAGAGCGCCACTACTAGAATATATGATCTTTTGTAATGGGAACCTTACCTTACTCTAGTGAAAACTAGTTATAAGGTTTACAGGGTAATAACGAGTTATAATAAGGTTAAATGAGTACTATGAATAGGATATAATGCATTTACTTACTTAGGAGGATGAGTCTTACTCTTAATGGAATCCATATAGATATGGAATCCACCTATGTTAATATTAGTGTGTGCATGGCCGCTCTAAATAAGAAGTTTATAGGATTTTAACTCTTGTACATATTCACCGAATCGGGATGAGCAGAAGGCCTCAATAGTGCTACAATAATAAGCGTCTTCTGAAATAAGGACTAGGTGTGATGTTGTGTGTAGTGACTCCGGTCTTAATATTAAAAGATTTGGTTTAAGCTATCTGGCCACCAAATTCTTTTAAGGTTTTGAATCACTTACACTAACTGATGATTTAATCATATGACGCCTTCAGATATGCAGTATCACAATAAGGACTATTTGAATTAAATCACTCAACTTTCACTAACTAGTGGATCGTTGAATAGTTAGTAAAAGTTAATATGGAAATAAATGTATTGGTTCTATCAAATGTTCCACATGGATAGAATAGTGTTGTCTTTAGCTCCTAGAGAATATAAATAGGTATTCCTTATAATGTCCCACACGGATAAAAAAAGATAACCTATAACTCTTTATAAGTTGGAATATTGGATGATAATATACTGACTTTTGAGGCTATTGGATTGTAATATACCGATCTTTACTATTGGATAACAATATTAATTCCTAACATTTATACTTAGGTGAGATTATTATATCAACAAAGACTACGGAGGTGGTGACTGGTGAACAGGTCTCTTTGCAGACGTGGCAGGTTAAGAGAAAATAATCGACCCTTGTCTAATATCCTCATTAATTCCTCCGTTTTCTCATCAACTCACGTTAAAAAAAATCGACCCTAACACAATGACTAAGGGGTGGTGAACCAGTCTGCGAACTAACATGACACATAACCAACCAATGTCTAGTAATGTGGGTTAGTGAGAAAAACAGAGGGGTTAACCGAGTTATTAGCTTGGGGTAGGTTCTTTTTTCTCGTCCGCCACCTACACCAATATGAATGTCAGTTCACCATCCCCTTAGTTACTGTTGGTATGATAATGTAACCTAGGTATAAAGATTAGGGATATTATTGTTCAATAGTAAAGGTTGGTATATTACGATTCAATACACTCAAAGGTCGGTATATTATCATCAAAAAATTCCTATAAGTTAAAGAGTCATATGAGTTTATAAATAAATAAACTATACACTTGGCACGTGAGCTTAGAGCCTATGAGCAGACAACACAATAACATTTATTTATTATTTTTTCTTTTTTAAACAATTAATATAGTTGGATAGAATTAGCTATTTACGACTTTCAATCCTATCCAACTGTATGGGTAGCAATGTTCCTTTCCCATCGCGCTTTCAACTTAGGGCACAACTTCTTTAGATAGTCAAAACTCTCTACCACGTGAAAGTCAAGTTGTTCACTTAAACTCTACTTTAAACCTCAAATGAAAGTGTCAAGATATACCTTCGTAGGAATTGAATAAAACCGGTGGCATGAGATAACTTAGCACGCCACCTCCCGTAGTAGGAGGAGATGTGCTTGTCTTATCCTTGACGAATCACCATTACATTAGATAAGGTCACCTTATCCTTCTGAATTTTAAAGCAGTATGAAAGCCTTGCGCAAGGAGGTCCAGTCTCCTCGAGTCTCTAGGAGACGAGTGTAGTACCAATTCAGAGCTCCCATCATCGGTGATGAGGGGAACACAACGACATAGTACTCGGTCCTGATGCCTCGAAAGGGCACCACCCTGTTGAACTTCCACACACGGTGGGTTAGGTTTTCAGGTGGACTAAACTTCTTCAAGGGGATGTCCATCTTTTCAGAGATTGACTATGGTGGTGACCTGAGTTGGTGGCTCAATTAAGGTTGAGAATCTGGTTGGAGAACATGGGCATTTGACCATTAGGCTTTTAAAATCATTGAGCTAACCTTTGATCCCTTGGATGGTAGGATCATCTTGAAGGTCTGCTTTGGACTCAGACTTCACTTGAACCGAAGGTAGGGTAGCTACTGAAGGTGGTAGCTCAGGTATAGTGTTGTCTTTCAGGTGGACGACCCTTCCGTACTTGTATTTTCCCCTGCTTTACCCTTGTTTTTATCTGCTTTAGGAAGACAAAGACGGGTTGAACTTTTGGTAATATCTTCTTCATCACTAATACCAATGTGAGTACTAATACGTTGAACGACCTCTACAACCCTATTCAGAATGTATTGTTGTTGCTCTATTTGCTGGTTTTGTTTTTTGATGAGTTGATGTTGTCCAATGGCGTGCTCTTCGACTTTCTCCTCTTTGCTAGAGTGCGGCAAAAGTGATCGACCCTTGCATCTTGTTGAACATCTCGTCGAGGTATTCATCAAGGTTGCATTGGGTTGCCCGTTTCTTTGGTTGTTCTCACCATGCTTTTCGGCTATGTCGAACTGTAGGCCGCGGGACACTCTATGTTTAGAATATGGAGGGACATAGTTCGGGTTACAGATGATTAGCTCGGATGGTCCTAAAATATCAACTTTGTGTTGATCCCCTATTATGCATGTACAAGAAATGTCGAGACTTGGGGCTTTGACCTTGACACTAGAGAAACAAAGGGAAACCCATGCCGATGCATGCATGTCCTAACTAACCTTTATGCTACTTCCAAAAATGCAAGACACCTATATGCTGGCTTAGAAAAGCCTTACCCATGAAATGGGTTTGCATGTCCTAGACCCTATATGTTCCAAAGACAAACAACAAGACTTTTTGCAAGAAAGCATTATGAAGGGCCAGATAAAGTAAAAAAACGATCAACTAAATATAAATTAGAAAGCTCAATTGATCGATTCTCTAAATGGATGGGCCGAAACCACGGGCCGACTATTCTGAAAGAGAATTTATCAGTTGGGCGGCTAATGAATATATCTGAATTCAAGCTGTAATGGCTATTATATGGACTAAGATAATGCTCAACAACCTAATCATTTAACCTTTATTTAGACATTCTTTTTTTTATGACATGAAATATTTATTTATACTCATGGAAAGTGGGTACTGTAAAGGACTGAATAAAACCAACAAAAGACGAGTTAATAACTAAACTTATTTAATCCACCATGTACGGGCTTACCAACGGGCTGGTCATGAATTTTTTGAACTTAATAATTAAACTTATAAATCGATTTTCTCTAGCCTCGTGACTATTAAAACAACATACGCTAACTTGGTTTGATTATTAGTCAATTTTTTATGGACCCCAACTAGGAGAATATTGAAAAGGGTCGAATAAAATCATTAAAGGCGAGTCAAAGTGAATTAATAAACAAGGATACTTAACCCTTAAAATGGATGGGACTAACAACACTGGGCCGACCATTTAAAATTCAAAGTTAAGCAACTGAGTTTATAAACTCAAGTTTTCCTCTAACCCGATTATTGCACTACTAAGATAATATAATATCTCTAAATTAGGTCCGACTCTAATGAAGACTTAAAACACATAAACACATATTTACACATGGCATACAACATGATGGGTGTCCTAAACTAAGGCTCTAAGTTCAAAAAGGGTTTAATTGGCTGGATAAAGGCTTTGCGGCTCATGTCTCGAGACTTCGACCCGTTGCATTTTCCTTGTAAGAGTACTGCTGCAATTCAAATGTATGGGGTGTTGCTTTTAGAAGCTCAAATGGGGACCTCTTAGAGTGAGACATGAGTAGATGTGGTGATTGAACTTCTGAATATAACCAATCCGATAAGTTATTCCTAAATTGTGGCCTTGAATACTCCGACGCCAATAAATGACAAAAAAGGTAGCTCAACATATGTTATGCTTTATGCCTAAAAGTAAATGGTTTAAAAGATGTAAACCTAAAATTTAATATTCCTTCCAAAAGATTAAAGACACCAAACTATTTTCAAGTTTTTTAATTTAGAAAATATAATTCATTAAATAAAAAAATTACCGGTAAAGATAAAGGTTGACTTGAGTACATAATACTATAAAATTTATTTGTGAATATCTAAACTTTCTAAATTTTAATATGTAGGTATGAATTTTCCACAAGAACTCTCATTTTAGTATCATTTATCCTTTACTATATAGTAAAAGAAAGTAAGTGCAATGTTATGATGTACTTCTCTTTTGCAGCATGCTTAGAGTGTTACGTTAGCTCATTTATTGAGCTGTCAAAAACAGGCTCAACATTTGCTCAAGTTGAAAGGCGCCTCTCTTGTAGTTCTTGGAGTATAACTGTACAAGTGTTTCTCCAATTCAGCAGAGTCATACATACTTTCCTTTTTTTTTCTCTATTTTTCTTTATTTTTTTTTTGGTTCTATTTTCTCTTTCTTTAGTGTATTTATCTTTCTTCATCATTTTCATTTTCTTGCTCTATCTTCTACTTACTCCTCATGATAATACATTTGTTCCTCCCTTCTCTCTTTGATTCCCATTTGGGATCGTATGCGCCCTAACTTCTAGAGTCTTAGAAATCGGGTTTGCTCGTTCCTTCATATTTCCTCTCTGCTCGTGTTTCAAAATCAGATACTACCCAACTACTATTCACCATCTGCCATCACTATACCAAAGCCGAATTCATAGCAATCCTTTTTAAGGAAAATCAAAAAATAATAAGCTCTTCATATTTTACAGGTTTGACTAAATTGAAATTTCAAACTAAACATTTTTTAATGTAGCAGACTAAACACTTTTTTTTGATAACTATATGTGAAAATATTTATAATTCACTTTTAATGACATAATTCATAATAAATTATTGTATGAAACTGTCATTAAATTCATAAATAATACATATATGATTAGTTCATACGTGTTAATTAAACCAAAAAAAAAAAAGAATTATTGACTATAATTTTTTAAAAGAAAGTTTAGGAAATATAACTTAACTACTAGACTCGATATATTTATAAATTTAAAATAAAAGATAAATATTTTTAAAGGAGATTAATCTTTTTTATGAATGTCAAAAAAAAAGAAAAAGAATCAAAGGAAAAGAAAAAGAATCAAAGACCCGCCCATAGGACGGACATTATCACACATGTTCTTTGGATTGGTAACTCTTTCCAATCCAATCCAATTCAATCCAAACCTTACACAATTCCCAAAAAAATATTCTCTAACAACACAATTCCTCTATAAAAAACATCATAACTTATCCAATCCAATCTAGACCTTATTTTATCTAATCCAAAGAACATGGCCATTATAAGACGTAGGTATAGGTCAATGCAACGCATATCCACACCTTTTTGGCCCCTTGAAACTATTACAGAAGAGTTTTATCACTCCACGTTAAACTATACAAAATAAAGTTGGAAGCGTGTATAGTGATTTCCACCTTTTGGCAATTATGGTAATTACGGTAATTTCCGCGATGTGTACCGTACATGTGCCAGGATCAAATTTCATACGTCGATTTTATTTATTTTAAATTCTGAGAAAGTTGAAGCTAGGATATTTGAACTTGTAACCTATCCTATAGTTAACAAATCCTTACCATTCAACCATGTGTTTTTCACTGATTATTTTTGCAATATTTTGGTATTGTATACAACATACCTTGGAATTTAAGTTTCAAAACCCTTCTGCCTTTCGCGATTGACGATGCCCCTAGTATCCGTCTCCGCTGTTTGACACAGCATGACTTCTCACCACCGCTGCTGACCAGTTTTCCAGTACCAATTTTCGAACGACCGGATGTTAACAGTGCCAGAGAACAACGATATTCTCAAACGCCGACCATGCACAGTACGATTTCATTTCGTTTTTTTTTCCACAATCGGTTTTGGATGGCGTCGAGGGTAGCAGATCGGGAGTGGCTGGTCTCGGGATTGCATCCAAGCGAGGGAGACTTGGCCGCGGGAATATTTCTCGCAGTAGTTGTATCTCCGGCAAAAGGTCGCCGGAAACAATGGAGGTCGGTAAATTTTTTTCAATCTTTTTATCCGGTATCCATCATAATCTATTAAATGTATTAAAACACAAGCTTCTAAGAAAAATCTAAACCTAAAAGAAATAATTTAGAAGATGTGGTGAATTCCAAAGCAAATTCCAATTAAACCTACATAATTTATTATTACATTCATAAATATAATATTAATAAAAATGAAAAGGAAATACCTAAAGTCATTCATAAGTTACCAATATTTAATGCATACACAATTAGAACATTTTAATTTTTTCAAAAAAGAAAAAGAAATTAATACATAAGATGATACATACATAAATTACAAATATCTAATACAAAACTAGAGCAATTTTTACTTTTCGTTTCATTAATTTACTATTATCATATTATGACGAGAACCTTAGAAATAAAATATAATAATAGATACTATAGTAAAATTTTCATGAAAAAGCTATAAAATTGTTTCGTATTCTTTTTAATAACTATCTTAGAAAATAAATTTTTTGATTGAAACTACTATATATATACTTTTAACAATAAAAAAAATTCAAATTATATGTAAGCTACCAAAACAAGAATAAGAAATTGGAATAAGTATGGATTAAAAAGTTGAACAAGAGGTTAAAATCCACGTAATATATAATTGAAAATAATAAGAAAATAGAATTGTGACGTAGTTATTGCCGTAACCGTTTTTTTCAAAAACAAGCATCCTTCAATCCTTCTTAAGTCGAAAAATAAAATTAAACTATTTGGTGATTAAAAAAAAAAACTATTTATCCTTATTCGTTATGGACATGAAATAAAATAAACTCAAATGATAATTTATCCATAAAGAATAATATTTTTATAAGATTGGATTTATAATTCTTATAAAATTACTCTAGAAAATAAATAATGTAAAATTATTGAAATATTATCTGTGCATTACACGAGATATTATAGACTAGCTCATAGTTAACAAACAAGTCCTTGAAAAAAAGGTTAATTTTTAATTAATTATACATAATTTTTCATAATTTAAAAATCAAAATTAATATTTTTGAAAATTAATAAAATCGACGTATGGGATCTGATCATGCCACATGTACGGTACACATCGCGGGAATTACCGTAATTACCATAATCGCCAAAAGCTGGAATTACCTTACCTTTTTTACTCCAATGATAGTTTTTTTTTCTAGGAAATGAATATTTTTAAGGGAATATCATTTAATGTACTCCCTCTGTTTTATATTAATTGTCACTCAGTTGGCTATTATAGTCTTCAATATTATTTTTTACTTGATAATTTTTGATATAATATTTTATTAACAATTATAATATTAAACTTGTAAGATAATATTTTTTAAATAACAAATCATTGTTTATATTGAGAAATTTATGGTCAAAATTTTTATATTTTGACTGCACAATTTTACAGAGGATAATTAATATGGAACTGAGTGAGTAATACTTTGTGTTAATTTTAGAGGAGGGAGAAGAATATTAATACTAGATATAGTAAGATTGACAATTATTTTTAGATTTTCATTAAAAAAATGAACTATTATTATGAGACAAAAGGAGTATATTGTTTTATTGTGCATATAGATGTACATTACCTCGCATATGGTTTTGTTTTTAATGATTTGTTAGAAATTTGATGTCTGACGATGCCTCTAGCGCGTTAACAATAAATAGCAACAACTATTAACATAGATTCACGTTTTTCACCTGTTTACAGAGATTCAATTATAGGCAGATTGGTTCAACAGAAAAAAGTTACCTACGGATTCCCATTTATTTATCTTGCTTCATGGTTTGACAATTTTTTTTTTTTTTACCCTTCTATGTCGTAAATTAAAGTTTAGTACTGGCTAATCCTAAGTTTTTGAGCCATATAATTCTTTTTTTTTTTTTTATCTGTTTTGCTACCAGGAAAGAAAAATTTATGGATTGACCAATGAACCTTTGAATTGTTTGATGTAGCCTTCATTTTTTAGTCCTGCCAATTTAGGTGGGTTATGGGTGCATTAAGTATGGCTGTGGTATATATTAGGTTTAAGTAAATATAAGTCAAATGTATACTGAACTTTGAAAAGTATAGGCGTATTTTGATTTCGGGTTGATTTGGCAAGCTATGAGCCAACCTTTTTGTCCCTTTTTTTTTATTAGAAAAAGCTATTTCAAAATACTCTTGTCCAACATATACAGAATATGCTATTGTCGTAAAATTATAATGAATATTTTGACTTAAACTAATCAAAGAAATGATGTAAGATCAAATTGTACTCGTAGTTTCATATACACCCATCACAATACAAAATTACCATTTGCGAATTGTAAAATCCTACAAAGTAGCTAGTAAAAACTCAGTCAACATCATCACCCATCCCTAGCTTTAATGTGCACTTGAAATACACGCATATAATTAATTTCCCTACCTTATATCCTAAATATGAAACAAACGGCTAATTTCGTTGATCTTGCAATCTTTTCGATGTAATAGTTTATTTGGCTGTGGTGCTTGTTAAGTCCTTGCAGTGTTTTTATTTAGCAGTCTGGTTGTATTCTTTTTTGGTGGTGGATACTTGTTGTTGTGTTTGCGGCTTGCCGTATGTTTTGAACTTTTAACCTTTTGGCTACTAATAATCGAAAAAAAAAATCCTAAATAATTATCCTAGTTTGATTAATGAGGTCAAACTTTTAAGTTTTGATCATTAATTTTCAAATTATATATTGAGTTAATGTACATTACTATTACGAACGACGTCAAACTCAGTCTAACAATTTGCATGTCAAAGTTCTCAAATCTATAAATTACTTCTTCTATTGATTGCTTGCATGTTTTTTTTTTTTGGACAAATTACATTCATCAAGCCCTTTATTAATCATCATCAAATGTGCCCAAAAGAACAGGAACAATAGCCAAAACCATAGCATCCGAATGACATGCTTTCTTGTTTTTTTTTTTGGTAGAAAACAATTGCTTTCTTGTTAACTGAACCTTGATTAATACAATATTAATTAACATGTTATTTTGAGTTTTTAGTTCTTCAAACTTTGTTAATTTGGACGGAAATTCTAAAATGGGAAGAACTTTTATTTGGTGACATTTTTAATATTCAATAATATTTTTATGACTAATAAGTGATATTATGATGAATTTTTAATACGGATTTGATTAATAATTTCTTAACGGATGACTTTTACCACAACCACAATATAAATCCTGAGTCATGCCTATACTTATAAAAAAATCACTACAAATTTATACATGATAACTTTACCTAACGCAGTTTTATATAAAACTTATTGTAAGTTGGACTTATTTCATGTATTGTATAGTTGATGCAAAGATACTTGTGAAAGAACCCTAGAAGGGGGAGTGAATATGATTAATAAAAATACTGCAAACACTTAAGTAAAGGACGTTAGGTGTCTGATGAAGGTGGGATGTTTCTGTTGATGGATGGTGCTGCTGGTGGAACTTCTGTGAATGGTTGGGATGATTGGTCTTGATGGGATTTTGCATTCGTTATCCCCATTAACTTGTTTGTATAGTTTGCTATCATCCTTTACATTTGTATTTGATGTCATCTTTTTATCTGTCTGTTGGACTCTTGGGCTTCGGGCTCCCCTTTGCTTCAATAAACTTTTGGCTTTTGGCCTTAATTATATAAATGATAAACTTCCTTTATTTAATTATGAGTAGAATATAGAATGAATAAACTTGGTTGCTCAAGGGTAAAGGGCTTTGCAACAACTGCTTGGGGACTGCCTTACTGAAGGGCACTTTCACAGTATGATTGAACAAACACACACCAACTTCACTCTAGTGTTGAACACACTCTTCAATCCTAGATCCTTTAAGGATTCACAACTCAGCTAGCCAATGTCTTTGGCTTACAGCAGAACACAAAAACTCATCTCTCAAAGACTACACTCAGAAATCCTCTCGGATTTCTTACTCTTCGATTTCTTCCCTTGCAATCGATTACTTTCTTTTAGCATTGAGTCTTCCTTTTTATACATGTAGTCTTGTAATCCCTTGGAGGCAATTCTTCTTTCCTTCCTTGCTTTGAGATATTATTTCCTTCTTTTTGTAATATCCTTTCCTGGCAGCAATCGCAATCTTCTGGATTTTTTTTGAAGTGTTTCTTTTTTATATCCACAAGAAGCACACATAATCAGAATATATATTATAAGGAAAAGAATCACACATTGTCATAATATATATTATAAGGAAGGATTTGTTCTAGATTTAGCTAGTGATGGAAACTTCCCTTTTTTTGGATCCTGTACGAATTTTGTCTTTCATTCAAAATCGATCCAGTAGTCGAGGTCCTTGAATCTGAGTCTGTCAAGGTCTTTAAACCTGAGTTCTAACCACCAGAAGTAATGATATCCCATGAAACACTGGAAATAGAGGAAGGGCTATTAAGCCTATGATCATTGCACGACAATTTGTGTGACATCTTAAATTAGTTTCAGTTGTTTTCGTTCTTGGCAATTTCATATGACTATTATATTTTCCACATATGACTAAATATAATTGTGTTCTTGATTACATGTTACTTTTTGACAACACAAAAAGAAAAGACTATATAGTGTAATTATGTGCTCTCAGTTCTTAGGTTGACTTTTGCATGATTTCATTTGACCAATTAATTAGTTTTTGAGTAATGGCTTCGCTTTTGTGATTTTGTCATATTAAATGAAATATTACATATAATCACTCTCAAGTCTCAAACCATGAGTACAATACATAGTTGTATGAAAGAAGAATAGAGATTGTGGAACTCATGCACAACTGCAGAATTGACTTCCGGAACCAGTATAGTAATAGGCACTAAGAATTCATGTAAAATAGTGACAAATTCAAGCCATAGTGGTACGAGGGATTGGAATGACATAGAAATTAAACTATTAATATCAGCAAATAAAAATCATCAATAACAACAACAGTTTATATATTGATTAAATCCACAGCACCAGAAGAGGAATTTCTTAACTCAATTCAACAAGATTGATAGGTTTGAATCAATTTTCTTGATTGGAATTGTAATATTACAATTCAAAAGGAGCGTAAGAGCATCCACAATGGTGAACATGAGTTATACTTACTGGATAAGGTGGAAGTAGTACGGCCCTCACGTAAAGTTAGAGTTAAACTCTTCATATTAACTTGCTTTTTAATAGTAAGTGTTGGGTTTATGGTCAAGGACCTTCGTCTCTAGTCTGTCAAGGACCTCCAACGAGGTTTTTAATGAAAGACAAAAGAAGCAGTCGAAAAGGGAAGTGAATTTTATTAGCAAAATCAGTGATTATTATCTTCCAATCTCATCATAAATAAACTGATTACGTTGTATTATTTTGCAGGATCAAATTCTCCAATGATAAGCAACTCCAAAAAATGAAAAGATTGCAAATAAACGGGAAGATCAAAATAAGGAAGGAAGATCCCAAGGCAAGCAAGGAAAATAAATTTCCAACGGGTCTCAAGCTGCTTATAAATAAGAAGACTCAAGGCTAAGAGACTCAAGCGATTCCAAGGAAGAAATCAAAGAATAGAAAATCCGTGAGGATTTCTTATTGTAGTCTTTGAGAGACGAGTTTTTGTGTTCCGCTATGAGCCAATCAAGGACATTGGCTAGCTAAGTTATGAATCCTTAAAGGATCTAGGATTCGAAAGAGTGTGTTCCGCACCAATCAAAGTGGATTTGGTGTGTGCTTTTCAAAACATTTTTTGAAAGTGCCCTTCAGTAAGACACCCCCGAGCAGTTGCTACTAAGACCTTACCCCTTGAGCAACTAGGTTTACTCTGTTCTGTATTTTGCTTAAATGATTGAATAAATGAAGTTCTTCATTAATATACCTTATTGCTCTTTATAACTATGAAGGTGAGTTCTTAATCTGAAAATATTAAGAACTCTAATGTCCTTTATCTTAAGTGTGCAGAATATTTATAAACCCTATTCACCCCCCTTTAAGGTTCTTTCAGTAAGTTTGAGTTTGATTAAAATCATTAAAAAAAGGTGTAGGTCCCACATTTAATAGTTTAAATACACTATAACAGAAATTTTAAAAAAAATTTGTCGCGAATCTCGTGTTCGTCTTCGTGCCACGAGCACAAGTTTGAGTTTTTCAGACTGTCGACACTCGTCGTCGTTGTTGCACTTTCTTTCTTGTCCTCACTCATATCACATCACATCAACGCCATGTCACTCTCAAACTTACCATTGTGGGAGCTATAACAATGAGAGATAACTAAGAATCCCATGCAACAAGTAAGGTTTAGGGTAAGAGTTTTGAAAAATAAGGAAGCTTCTAAATCTTAGGGGGTAAGTCTTAGGACGAGCACCTCCCGAAAAACCTCACCATACCGCCTTAATGATAGCCTTCCATATAGGGGAGAGCAAAAATTCTCAAAATCCCGATCCCATCCCAGTCCCAGCCAACATCCGGTCCCAAAATCCCTCCTAATGGTATCGGGACCGAGAGGTGAACTTAACTTCATTTTCTACTGCTGGTCATATATACACACGCACGCACGCACACACATACCACTACAAGAATGACTCACTTGCGCCACGGAATTATTCGTGGCTAAAGTAAAAATTTCCCGAGGCGAATGCAATTGGCCATGGAAATCTTGTGCGTGGTCTGTCGTGGCGAATGGCCTCGTGGCTAATAAAATGGCCACAGAAATATCCATTGCATGGCGAGCTATCGTAGTACTTGCCACAAAAAATTTAGTGGCTAAGTATTGTACAACTTGAGTTATTTATTCCGATTCGCCACAATATCTTTCGTGGCTAATAAGTATATTAGCCACAAATAACATAGTAGCCACTAAATTATATTAGCCACGCCATCATCCGTGGCTAGATTTTATAAAAAAAATAATTATTTATTAAAAAAATATTATTTCTGCTAATAATCGCCTATATATATATATATGACTGTGTAACCAATTGTAATGTCCCGGCCCCTCCGGGCCGCGGACATTATCGAGAACTGCTTCAAGGATTACTGGTTGGTCCCATGAATCACCGCGAGTCTTTCGAGCGTGCTTTGTCCTCACTCACATGCTGCCTGTGAAAACTTCCCAGGAGGTCACCCATCTTGAGACTACTCCCACCCAAGCACGCTTAACTGAGGAGTTCCCAACGGATGAGCTACCATTGAAGAAGGTGCATCTTGGTGTATAAGTAGTCATTTCAATCCTTTTAAGCCAACACTTAACCATATACCCGGGGTGTTACACCAATACTGTTCATAATATGCAAAATCTCTAGCCACGACTTTCTAGTGACTTATTGGCATTTGGCACCATTGTAAATCACTAGTAAGAAAAAAGTTTATTTCATCTAATAAAAATATCCTGTATTCACTGTCATTACTAATCACTAATAATACTCAACAAGTTTGGCACCAAATATATTTTGTAGGAGCATATGAAGTTGAAATTTCGAGCCACCAAAATGATTTTTCAGTGGCAAATATAAACAATTGGCCGCCAAATATTTTTTTCATGGCCAAATTCACAAACTAGCCACGGTATATTTTTATCATGACCAAAATTTCAAACTAGCTATGACTATTGGCCACAATATATTTTTATAATGACCAAATTTTCAAACTAGCCATGACTATTAGCCACAAAATATTTTTATCATGGCCAAATTCACAAACTAGCCACGATATATTTTTATCATGGCCAATTTTTCAAACTAGCCATGACCATTGGCCACAAGATATTTTTATCATGGCCAAATTCACAAACTAGCCACGACTATTGGCCACAGTATATTTTTATAATGACAAAATTCACAAACTAGCCACGACTACTGGCCACAAAATGTTTTTGTCATGGCCAAATTCACAAACTAGCCACGATTAACTCTTATTTCATGGCTAACAAGGCACCATTTTCTTAATTGGCCACTAAAGAATTACTTTCATGGAAAACATACTTTGGATCTATGGATTATAAGCATTGATGTAAAATTTGCCCACCAAAACTTGCTTCCCGTGGCCACTTTGGTAGCGCAAGTGAGTCATTCTTGTAGTGTACACACGTATGCATGTGTATATATTGTTGGGATTCACCCATGAGTAAAGTGTCCCATATCAGAAAAGCAAAAGGAAAGGACATCGTATATAAGTTAAGTGGGCTACTCCTCTTCACACCAATTGATTTTAAGATGGAAACTCACTTTACTTGTGTACCATGGACCTTGGTTGAAGTGGTCTCCCCATTGGATCTCTCAAACAAGTGGTATCATAGTCGATGGTTCGTTCGGCTGTGCGCAAGGTGCGGGATGGTGATCCCGTAAAAATCATCATGGACAGGAGTAGGGACCATGGCGCGTGCACGACTAGGTCTCCTAAATGCGCAGAGCGGTGGCATGAGACTCGGGTGGAGTAGGGTGTGGCTAGGACTCTTGAGACAGAGTGGTTGCCTGAGACTTAGTGGAGTAGGGTACGACTCTGTAGAGTAAGGTGCGGCTATGATGGGCTCTTGATGGTCACTTGAAAACCTTGACAAAAAGAGGATTCCGATCAAGGAGGAGAGACTCATGTGTGAAGGGGGAGATTGTTGGGATTCACCCATGAGTAAAGTGCCCCCACATCGGAATAGCAAAAGGAAATGACATGGTATATAAGTCAAGTGGGCTACTCCTCTTAACACTAATTGGTTTTAAGATGAAACCTCACTTAACTTGTGTGCCATGGGCCTTGGTTGAAGTGACATCTCGCCTTGG
Organism: Portulaca oleracea; assembly: GCA_029582165.1. NCBI lineage: Eukaryota > Viridiplantae > Streptophyta > Magnoliopsida > Caryophyllales > Portulacaceae > Portulaca > Portulaca oleracea. The sequence continues at coordinate 13,461,871 of CM055882.1, read as the reverse complement.
ATCTCTCAAAAATAAATAAATAAATAAATAAATATATATATATATATCTAAAAATTGCTGGGGGTGCCACAGATCTTTTTTTACTGACTCGGGGGTCACAACTTTTTTTTAATGCACTCCCGGGTGACATTAACCTTACATAATTGGCTGGGGGTTTATAAACCGACCATTTTTGGCCGGATTCCGGCGACAGTTGATAAGGGCAATCAAAATTGAAATTTTGGAGCCAAAACAAACTGTTTCTGCCCTTTTTGTTTTTTTATATATTCTTCCCTCTTCTACTTAAACCCCCTCGACAACATTAAACCCACACCAACCCACATTCACTTCATCTTCTTCACTACATCTGACTGCGAGAGGGAGAAAATCGAGAAGGAAGAAGGAGACGAACGACGAGAAGAAGGCTTAGCAGCTAACCAGAAGACGATGGCAGGTATGGAAAAACGATGATGATGAAATTTTATTGGATTTTCGGGAGATTCAGGACTCGATTTTTAGGGTTTAGGGTATGGTTCTGGGTAGATTATGTTGAAATTATGAATGTGTTTGGATGATATTTTGAAATGCATGTTAAATTTACAAATTGGTGATGGTTTAGGGTTCTGGGTTTGTGTTTGGGGTTCGTGTGGTTGTGTTTAGGGTTTGTGTTGTTGTTGACTTGGATTTAATTATGTTAATGTTTAACTTTTAGGATCTGACTCAAGGGGGATTGAAGGTATCAACAGAAGACACAACTGGTCGGGTGGAAAATTTGTGTGCAAAAGATGTGGACTGGATGGTGTTCTTAAAGTCTCAAGGAGCAATGACAATCCAAACTGAGTGTATGGTAAATGTCCAAGTGTATGTTGTGGTAAATTCCTTGGATGGCTCGATGAGTGTAAAGAGAAGGCAAGCAAGACAGCTGCAACTGTTAGCACTCCTCTACCAACTGAGACCAGTGATGAGTTGTTGGAGATGAAAAACAAGGTTGCAGAGGCAATGCTACTGTTGTTTATGTGCAAGAATGATGTTGGGGACTTAGTGATGTCAAACAATAACCTAATTGAGGAGATTACTGTGATGAAAATACAAGTTGCTGCAAGTGTGCTTGAGGTTGGTGAAATGAGAAGGGATGTGTCAGAATCTATGGAGAAGATGACAGAGTTGATTGACAAGGCAACTGAGCTGAAGGTGATATGGGACAAGGTGTTGGGACTACTGCTGCTGTGTGGGATGGGCATTGGCACCATGGTTGTGCTTGTGTTGTTCATGCTCTTGGTTACTATCCTTAAGTGATTTGTCTTACCTGTTTATGTAATGAACAAGTTCAGTATGTAGCTTAAGAATGTAGTTGGTTTAGGCACTTGGTTGCTAGGGGATAAAACTATGGTGATGGGTATAGTTGGCTGGTAGATGATCACTGTAGTTGGCTGGTAGATGATCACTTTGTTGTTTTTTGGATCTCTGCCATTATTTTGTGTACATAGAAGCTTAAAGCTTCAATTGGATGTTGTGTATTTTGGGAATTGGCCAACAATGAATGAAGTAATGATGGTTTATGATCTAGCAATTGTTCCAAAAAAGTTACTCCATGTCCTATAATGTTTGTGCACATATGTAGCTTGTCAAATCTGTTTCAAATGTGCACGTATGTAGCTTGTCAAATCGGTTTCAAATGTGCACATATGTAGCTTGTCATACAGAGCATACCTAATGCATCTGTCAAACATGCAAAAATAGAACATATTAACTTGGTAAACATGGTCATTGCAACTAAACAAACCAAATAAGAGGACAACAAGTAGCTGCCAAAACTGTGAACAAAAGGAACATGACAGTTAATGCCAAACTAACCTTGCATTCATTTGGAACCTGTCCAACAGTCAACAAAACATAACAACCTTGCAGTCAAAGGTGCTTTGCCTTACAAAACATTAAAACCTTAAAAGATCCATACTTTACTCCTAAACAACATTGTAACTTACTTACTACAACCAAAATGAAAGACCAATTGATTGTCACAACAAACCAACATTGTCAGAAACCCTAGACAAAATAATAGCCCTAAAGTGACACAAACAGGACACTAGGTTGTTGATGAGGCAACTGCTATTGCAATAGATGCCACAGGACCAGATTCTGCTGCAATAGATGCTGCTGTGGATGCTGGAGTTGCTGCTAGTGGGTTCTGGTGCTTTGTCTTCTTCATTTGGCCTTGCTGAGGAGGTTGTTGGGTCTTCCTTTTCTTGGTGGTCGTGGGTTGCTTGGTGGGTTTAGGTTGCTTGGTGGTTGAGGGTTGTTTGGTACTCTTCTTTAACTTGATTAGCCTAACATCTTCATCCCTAGGCTGACCACAAGTTTTGAAGGTGTGACCCAATGCATTGCATGTTGTACATTTCTTTGCTCCATGAGCATTGGCTGACTTCCTAGCTTCTGCAGCTGCTAGGACATCTTTAGACTTCCTTCTCTTGTTCTTTTTAGGCCTTCCTTTTTTCTTTAATTCAAAAGGAGGGTCTAGCAGCTTATGGTCTGAGTCTGGCCACGTGGTATGATCAGGTATTGGGTGAATGAAGGTGTCATATAGCTTCTTGTAAGTGTCAATATAAAAGCAAGGTTCAACAAAGTCCTCCACCTCCATATTCTCAAAATGAATGCACCTTGTGGCATGTTTACATGGTACTCCACAGATTTGCCATTTACAACAAGTACAAGTCCTTTCATTGAGATTTACCACATGATTCACATTACCTTCATAAATATCAAACTTAAACTGAACATTGATTATCTACATGGAAACCGTGTTGTTTTTAGCAGTTATGGGGAAATTATCTTAAAACAAAGATAATTAACCAACCAGTATGAGTACAACAATCAATCTCAGAGCTCTGGGACCAGAAAAACATGGACATAAACATCAAGGTTCACTCACTATTCCCAAACTCTGTCAAGGATCATCGAAATTACAACACTAAGTATATCATTGATTCACTACAACACCACTCAAATCGTAGTATGTTCAGCTGAATTTCCACCAGGAAGAAAGCTCAAATGGCATTTACGCGATATGATCCAGTTATAAAGACAGTAAATTCAAACAATTGAGATCTAAATGTCATTTTACTGGGAGTACCATCAAACTTATATAAGATCAAGATCTGAACATTGATTGAATGAGAAGTAAATGAAGAAGTGCCTAGATTAGTTAGAAAAGTCAAAGAGGAAGAGGACTTGTTGTGTTGCATCAACATCATTACATTGACTCACTGAGGGTACATTCATAATTGATTGAATGATAAGTAAATGAAGATGCTAATAGAAAAGACATGATAGAATGTATTCAATGATTGCTTTGTAGAATTTCTATCAAGGTACACACACAGGCTAGCAGTCTTGTTGTGATGCATCAAACATTCCTATCATCACACACGCAGTTTCTCTTTCTTTGTCACTATCTTCTCACCCATTCCCAGCCCCAGTCAATGGTCCACATTCCCTTGACTCCAAAGTTGTTTTCCTAATTTTCTTGTCAACAAAAGGTGTTACCTTAGCCTCCCAAGCAGCTGTCTGTTTCAACCTTTTGTCAAAACTATTGCTAATGATCTTCCTGATTTCTTCCAACATGGTTAGAATTGGCCTTGAACGATGCTTGATGATGGCATTCATGAAGGACTCAACAAAGTTGTTGGTGTTGTCATCACTCTTCAAAGTCTTGTCAAACTTGAACCTTGCCCAATTTTCAACAGGCTCTGCATCCCTCAACCAATTGTAGGCGGCTGTGTTTTTCTGCTTGATCTGCTCCATTGCTCTCTTGTATACATGCTCTGAATAAGCATTAGTAGCAATGTAGAAGTAAAAGTGGAACCAAGATCCTACAACAATTGAACACGCCACATTAGAATTTGGTAAAAAGTTTAGGTTTTGTATTAGAAGTTGACATTAATTGACTACAATATACATGGAAATTTTGAAGCAAAATTCTTGTATAAGTGCAAAACACAGACCCTCCTCCTTGATGGTGGGAAAAACTTTGCAACAGCCTTGTTAATTGACTGCATATATCATGGTAGTTGTTATATACACCATACAAACATTTAGCAAAAAAAAAAAAGAAATAAGTGTTTGTTTTGGGATTACCAGATGTCTATCACCCATGAATGTGTATTTGTGGGAATCTTCATTTGCATCTAATGCCACATCCAGACCATGAATAAAGTAAGACCATTCAACATTGTCCTCAGTTGGAAACACACCATAGGCTAATGGAAATTGTCCATTGTTTCCATCCATAGCAATTGCAGTCATTAGAACCCCTTTGTAAGGGCCTTTCAAGAAGCATCCATCAATCCCTATAAATGGCCTACAATTCTCCTTGAACTTCTTAATTGCTGGACCAATGCAAATTTGAATCCTTTTGAAGGTGGGGTTCAGGGTAGGACCTCTGTCAATGAATTTGATGAAGCAATTTGACCCTGGATTAGCTTGGGTGAATTGGTCACAATACTGTGGCAGCTTCCTATAACCTTCATCATGGTTGCCAAATAACTCATTCTTCATGATTCGAATGGCTCAGAATGTGTAACTGGATGGCAACCCCAAACCTGTCAAATAAGATGGCATGAACTCCCTTTGCATCCATGTTAGGATTTGCCCTATAATCTCTCATCAATTGCTTAGCTACCCACCCAACACCTGCCCTTCGGTTTGTGGACTTCTCATAGCAAACATGGCCCCCTTTGACATACTTCACCCTCCAAGTCACACCATCTTGCATTCGAGTCACATGAAGCCTAAAGGTACATTTCTTGTTTGCACACCTTTGTGTGTACCTTGTTGCACTGTTCTTCACTTTCTTTAGGAGAATCCCCCTCTGAATGATGTCAGTTTTCATAGCATCCAGTAATTGTTCCTTACATTTGAACAAATCCCCCTCTTTAATATCTACCTTCCCATCCATGCCTTCACTCCAAACTTGGCCTTGACAGTACACTTTACTCATCTTAGCAGCCACAAAATTTTTTTGTGGAGGTCCATTCTCTCCTAGTTCATAGCACAACTATTTCCTAGCTTCATTCTCTTCTTCTAAATCAGGCTCTCTATCACTCTCATTGTCTGACTCATCCACAAAAAACATTGTCTCCATCACTATCTTCATCATCATCTTCTGAAGGAATAAATTCTTCAACCGAGCTGTCTTCATCATATTCTACACCCACATTTTCAGCTCCAGCACTGGATCCACCTATTTGATCCTCACCATCAGCTTCCTCCTCAAAGAAAATGTCAAACTCTTCAATGTCTGGCCTTGCAATTTGTTGAATATCCTCAGCACTGAGCCCCACAAACTGCTTGATATGATGTTCAACAACTGTGGATCTGGCTCCATTGGTTTCTTCCCTTTGTCGTTTTTCCTTTTTTGCGGTTTTTGATGGTGAGGGAGTTTCAATTGGCTGTGTTGGTGAAAGACACCCTTGTGATCTGGTCACTGGCCTCAAAGGACTTCTGCCTGTGTTGTTGCTCTTATCAGGGCTTCCAAAGGACTTTAGGGTTTTACTAGGAGTAGTTGGGGTAGATTTACTCCTCCTCTCATCACTTTCCTTGTTGGTTGGTCTGTCATTATTGGCGTGCCCCCCCCTCTGGAGAATCTTGCTGACCAATGCCAGCATATACATCAGCATCACATGCCATAGTCTCAGATGGGCCAAACCCCTGTGGGCCAACTTCACCAACACATGACACATTTTGACCTGGGCCATGCCCTTTTCCCTGTGGGCCAACACCACCAGTAACATGGCAACTTTTCAGCTGGGCCAGGTCTATTCTTCACTGACATAGCATTCACTAATTTGCCCTATTTTGCATCCCTGTGCAAAATTCTCCTCACAGGCAGTTTAGGAAGCCTATTACCAAATTGGTTGGCTATATATGCTCCCATTGTTGGATGCTTGGGTAGGCTTCTTGCTTGTGGTTCCTGCAACAGTGGTGTCCTTCACACCTTGATTACTTGATCCCAAAACATCTTCAGTTGGTGTCAATATCAACTCATCAGCCCATCTGTTAGCTTGACTCAATGTAAGCTCATGAGCTTCAACTATCAACTCATCAGGTTGTTGATTATCCAGTCCTTCCACAATCTGTTGCAGCTTCCCTTTCCCTGCTAGTTCAACCAACTCAACTGGAAAGTTCTTAGCTTTCTTCATTTTCATCCATGACTCCACAAAATTATTCCAATCTTTATCAGTTGTTAATTGCAACTTCTTGTTCACTTCTCAGGCAAATACCAGTTCAATCCAGCAAACTTAGGAAACTTCACCATTTCCTGGATAAATGCTTGCCTGATGTCACAGTATAGCTCCTTATGGTTGTATCTATCCAAATCCTTCTCAGGAATATACCATTGTCTGCCTTTGAATTCTACAACAAAACCCTTCATACTATCCTATATCATAATGACAACGATAACTTTCAAAACATACTTCACATTATCCATATAAACCAACACTTCTTACACAAGATCAAACACAAATTACAACTCAAAAGAACACTTCTTTACAGTTTTTAAAGACAATTTTCTATCTCATACACAACCAAATACAAACGAACACCCCAAAACCCTAAATTACTCAACCCAGAAAACACTTCAACTTACCATTTTTTAGGGCTCTGTTTCACGAAGCAAATGTAAGGTCGTCGCCGTCGCAAAAGACACTCCGACCTCCGTCGCCTTCCACAACCGTCGAAATCACCACCGTTCGCCTAAACCCTAAACCCAGTTTCAGGCAGCAGCTTTGATTTTTTTTTCAACTAACGATGGAATAGTACTCAACATCAGAAGGAGCTGAGTAGTTGAGAATTGAATAGGAGAGAGAAGTCAGGGTGAGGTTTTAGGCGAGCAATATAAGGGTAAAATGGGCACTTCATTATATTTTCAAGGTCACAACTGTCTTTTTCTATTTTCCGGCCAAAAATGGCCGGTTTATAACCCCCCAGCCAATTATGTAAGGTTAATGTCACCCGGGAGTGTATTAAAAAAAAGTTGTGACCCCCGAGTCAGTAAAAAAAAGATGTGGCACCCCCCAGCAATTTTTTGATATATATATATATATATATATATATATATATATATATATATATATATAGAGAGAGAGAGAGAGAGAGAGAGAGAGAGAGAGAGAGAGAGAGAGAGAGAGAGAGAGAGAGAGAGAGAGAGAGAGAGAGAGAGAGAGGAAAATTGGATTATAATAATCCCGACTTTTATGAATTGGACAATAATAATCTCTACTATCAATTTGGATTCTGGTGGTCAAAAAAAAATTGGATTGTAGTGGTACCAAATCTACGTCCACATTCTTTTTATTTTTTTTCATTCCTACCCCATATTGTTTTTATTTTTTTCGTTCCTGCCCCTAGAAAGGTAACGAATTGTAGTTTCTAAAACCTTTTTGAAATTATCTTTTTGAGACTCCGAGTAATTATTATAATTTTTTAAATGGAATAAAAGTGAAAAAATCGTAAACAAAATAGTAAAAAAATTGAAAAAAATTGGGAGAAACGTCGTAAATTCATTAAAATCATGGTAAAGTGTTATACTAAGTTTTGAATCAAATGCAACACAAAATCTATGATATTTAGGGCATACTCTCGATAATGTCCCACTACAATCCAATTTTATTTTTTTTGGACCACCAAAATCCAAATTGATAGTAGGGGTTATTATTGTCCAATTCGCAAAAGTTGGGATTATTAAAAACCAATTTTCATATACAGATATATATATATATATATATATATATATATATATATAAAAGAACATACTATAATAATCAGAGTATGTATTTTTGGAGCACTTGATAAGTTGCCAAGGGGGAAGATATACAGAGAGAATATTGATAGAGGGAGAGAGAAGAGAAAAGCATAATTATTCGTAAATTTAAACTTTTTTCAAGAAATATATTTCCCTTGAACAAAATGTGACCTTAATATGTTTAATTATTAGTTGTTTGTGTGGAATCAATTTGACCAAAAGTTTAATCAGGTTGAAGACAGAAAATTTGCATACACCCCACTAAAGTTTATGACATCTATAAATCTAATACTGAGATTTCTGAGTTAATATTTACCCCCTAAACTTTTGATCCAATTTTATTTGTTACTTTTCCAAGTGACTTTAGTAGCTTTTTTGGTTAATGTGTCATTTATGATGAAATTTGTTTGCTGAAATGATGATAAATTTAACAAACAAATTTCATCACATATTCACATGTTTAGAAATACATATTCACTAGTTATTTTTTTGGGTCGGGTTGATTTCACGGCGCTTTACTTTTTTGTTAGATGAGATTATTGTTAAAAAATGAACTTTGATAAAAGTTAAATTCGGTTCACGTTGGATCTGGATTCGGATCCATTTTGAGTTAATTAGTTTTAGCATTTTTCAGTCTGGGTCGAATTAGATTGAGTGAGTCATTTGAATCGGGTCATTTATGTCAGTTCTATAAATGATGAAGATGAAGATGAAGATGTTAGGCATATACATATAACATACCAGGCCCCTACCTGCAATCCAACTTGGGGATACCGCATAGTACGTATAGGGCGTACATGGCTGAAGTTACCGTCCTCCTTACGTTACTTGCATGCCTGCTATGCTATCCACAATAGTGACAATTTTATTCCATCTTCTACGACACCTTTAACCTTATAATATAAAAAGTTAACACTAAATGAAAACAATGCTGACAACAATCAATATTAATTTGCAAAATGACAAATGTATTGATTTAATATGGCTAATAAACAATTTGAATTTGACCAATAGCGGATCTAGACATTCAATTTAAGGGTGTCCAATATACTTGTTATTATATACGAGTTTTTGAAAAATAAAATAAAATAATTTAAATTAATAATAAAAGTAAAAATAAACATTAAATGACATATACGCAAGCTTCACAAAATTTCACAATATCATATAAATATGTCTACCAAGTAAATTAAAATTTCAAATTAACTATATATTAATATCTTAAACTTATACACTTGAATTAGACGAGTTGGAGCTAAGACACGAGTCAGCTGCCAATTTAAACCCTAATGATTTAAGCAATATCTTTAGTTGTAAACCATGCGCTTGAATAATGAAAAATACATTAACAACATGTCTACACAAATTCATTTAATGAGTATCTTTTAACACTCAAAGTTCCCTCCAAAGTACAATAATAGTTCAAACTCTTGACTTCTCACTCCCGAAATTGCTGACTCAGTATATCTTTAAAACAATTACTACAAAACAATTATTAGGAGATCCTGTATTTGGTAACAATGTGTCGTCGGTGAAAGTGGATATCTTGAGAAGAAGATAGAGAGGGAAAGTATAGATAGAAGAGAGAGTCTTAGTGAGAAAATTGAAAATGGATGGTGACAGATACATACCCAATTCATTGACTTAGTTACACTTTTTAAAAAAAATATATATATCGGGAATATTTTAGGGTATTGGGTTGCTGTTAAATTGGACACTCCTATTATGTTTTTTGTGACTTTTCTTTACGGTCTCCACTTGCTTCAACTAAGAAAACTTCTTCCGAATAATATTAGAGAATCACAATTTTTTCTTTGGCTAAGGGTGTCCGTGGACACCCCTAGAATGGCTGTAGATCCGCCTATGAATTTGACTTATATCAATGAAAAAATTAAATATTAGTATATTTAAATTATTATAAATGTGTGTTTTATTATTTTGAGAGTTATTATGACTTACAAACTATATTAAAATATTTATTTATTTATTTATATTCATTCACGAATATAAAGTTGTTTATAAAATATGTATTCTCTATTATGGTTGATAAAATTAGACTATCGTTTTATAATTGTTGACCTAGCAAAATATAAGTGTTATACTCTAATAATTGATGATTGAAAATATATAATCAGTAAAAGAATATTATTAAAAGTTATAAAAATATGAATAATGTACAATTCAAATTGATTATTAATCCATCTTAATTTAAAGCATGTATCATTTTGCTTCTCGATTGGGGCTTGCCTTACTGGCAAATTCTCCATCCTTCCGTCCCCTTTCTTGAGGGTTCTTACCCATTTTTAAAAAATGTACCATTTTCCTTTTTATTTTTCATCTCATATTATTAACGCGTAACTCACATTCAAAATTTATCTCTTTATTTAACTAATGTTTTATGGTAAGCAAGAGTTTTACTCATATTAGAGTAAACATGTCCTACTTAATAATATAATTAATTTGGTTACATTGATAAAAAAAAATGAGCGAGGTGGATGAGGAGAGAAGAAATATGATATAAATATTTATGTGTTAAACTCACCATCAAACTCGTCTTGCGAGATGAGTCTCATTTTCATTACTGAAATATGGTACACAACCTTGTTTATTTCTCATCCCATATCATGTCAACAGTGACCCCAGTGAGTTGAATTTAAACTGAGCATGGGAGATTGTGGAACTATATATGAGTGCTGTTAGGGTTTGGAGATTCCGCCTATAAATAAGAAGCATAAACCCCATGCATTTCCACCACCAAATCAAGCAATCTACCAAACAAACTAGCTTCATCTCTTTCTCTGACATCAAATAACAAACACTAATGGCGTTCACTAAAGCATTCAACTGGGGCTTGGCACTAGTGGTGGCCATGGTGGCGGCAACCGCCTCGCAAACAGCCCATGGCCAAGTACTGCCAGTGCCAGTGCCAGTGCCACCAATACTCCCCCAGCCGCCTATAATTAACTCTGTACTTGTCAATGTAACCCTGATATGTCAGCCCAACGGTGGCCCTAACGGGGGTATCCCAGTCCGTTTAATACTCATTCCTTTTCCCAACCAACCAGGCATTGAACTTATCATCGCCAATGGAGTCACCAACCCTAATGGTTTTGTCCAACTCAGTGCTGATAGCATAAATGGTATCTTAGCCAGCCTGAACCTTCCTCTGCTCAACCTCTTAAACGTGAGGAGCTTGTTGTTTGTTGAAATAATAAACAACAACGGCGATGTTTCCGTCAACGTCTGCTCTCGTTTGGTTGTTGGCGTCGTTGGTGCTGTCCTCCGCACCACCGTTAGTGTTTTGGGCCCTGTCATTAATGGAGTCCTCACACTTGTGGCCGATACCATCTAATCCCATATGCACAACTATGTACGTACGTACCTACTTTATGTATAAGCAACAGCATACACTATACTGGAAAAATAAATGACGATACATTTATTGTATCGTCTTCTTAATTACCCTTTTTTAGTGCCTTCCATAAAACGTAAGTACTATCGAGAGTCATATCTCGTTGGGTATGTACACATGTAATCCTGAAGTTAATTATGTTTTTCCCTTCTATTTGGTTTTCATGAGCTTTAAGCATCCATGCAGGATTAATAATGCTGAAACTACTGGTAAATTATATACGTTAAAATGGGATAATATCAAAACGAAAATGATAAACATCTTGACGCACTTGCATTTCTTCTAAATCACTAATAAAGTGAAATATAAGTGTATTTAAATAATTCGAAAGGTATATTTCATTATTTTCAAGATTACTACAACTTATAAACAATCTAAAAATAATTATTTATTTACATTTATTTCATAAATATAAAACTATGTATAAAATGTGCATTTTCTACTATGATTGATAAAATTAGGTTATTATTATAATTTTTGATCTAGTTAATAAGTATTATATTATTATAAATTATAAATATACATAATTATTAAAGAAAATATTAATAAAAGTTACAAAAATGTGAAATATGAACTATTCAAGATGGTTAAGAATCATCTTGAGTCAAGATGGTTATTCAAAATTGATAAACATTCTGGGGCAAGACATCTTAATTAAGTTTCTTACCTTTGGAAAAACCCTATATATTTGTAAATTAAATTGAAAAAAATTTACATGATTGACTTTTATAACTATAATAATACATATAAATGGTATAAAATTACACTTTTGTCTATATTTTAAAATTTTTTTAAAAAATGTCTAAATTTACACACATATACACTAGAATTTATGTAATGAACACTCTGCGAAAAGGGAAGACAAGATGACCAAGAGAGGGAGGGGGAGGGGGAGGGGGAGGGAAGTAGCAGGCAGCAGCCTCGGTGGGCGTAGAGTCAAGGTGGAAAAGGGGTGGAGTACACTTTTGGAAATTGGGTCGTTTAGGTGGAGTTTGGGTTTGATCCATTTGGGTTGGGTTAATTCGGGTAAACTAATTTCAGGTTGACCAGCGTTTGGATTGGGTCATCTTTAGGTTTGATTGATTTCTGATCGGTTTAATTTTTAACAAATAAGATTACCTTTTAAAAAATGAATAACTTTAGCTAATGGTAATTTTAAGTCAAACAAGTTGGGTTAAGTTAATTCAGGGTTTGCTTGATTTTGGATAAATTATTTTTCAATTTTCAGGTTTGGGTCGGCAGTCAATAGGAGTTTGGGTAGATCATTTGAGTTGGGTCAATTTTGCCAGTTCTAAGGTGGAGGCTACTTTGATGTCTAACTCATTTTTTTAGGAGAACACGCTACTTTGATGTCTAACCCATTTTTTTTTAAGGAAGAAGCCTTAAGTAGCTATTAGACTCAAATACTCTAATATTCCTTTTGATGAAACATCTTAAGTATATGTACATATAATGGATTCTTAGAGTTCCCTTCCAAATAGGACTTTTGTTGTTCAATATATCTTAAACGAATGTCATCCCATAATCAACGAGGTAATGTGGTAGTTCTTGGTTCGTGAAAATTAGACTGGTCAAAAGTTTCTCTTTTTCGATAACCCACCCTGCACATATTTGAAATTTAGAAGTTATGAACATGATTTTCTCAACCAAAAATAAAATAAATTGAACTTAAAAAACCCAAAAGTTAGGTCGTCGAACCCGACCCTCCCGTTAGTGAGTACTAAAGTATAAGTATAATTTAATATGTATTGTTCCTCTATTTAAAGACAAAATATTTATAATAGTCAATCGTCACAAGAATATACTCATATCTTTAGTATATATTAAACAAATTAGAGTACTATAGAGACAATTTTTTTCACTAAAAAAATTGAAAAACAAATCATGATCATAGCCCGTTAACACATGCCTTATTTGTCTAAACATAGAATATGTCTGACCATTATTTACCTGAACCCGATATTCACAATACCTATTGTAGACACCGAAAATGGGTCAGACAGATTTTCAGCTTAACCCGGGGGACGGGATAATGAAGGTTCACGCGGATTTCCCTAGTTTGGGCCAAAATTGAGAAGGTTGGCGCAGATTTTGTCTTTGGGCCAAAATAGCAAGATTGGCGCGGATTTTTTGAAGACTGGCCCAAAATATTGAATTTGCGCGGATTTCCAGAATTTGAAGCCAAAATATGAAATTTGTAGATTTTTATAATTTGGGCCAAATTCAGGAGAATGGCGCGGATTTGCTGGTTTTTTGGGCCAAAAAACACAAAGTTAGGCGGATTTATGGAATTTGGGCCCAAATATGGAAGGGCGCAGATTTATCACATTTGGGCCAAAATAACATGATCCGCGCGGATTTCATTAATCTGGCCCAAGTGGAGAGAGCCAAATCCGGATTCAGGCAGGATCCGGAAATCCGCGCAGATTCGGGTCAAGAAAGATGGCGCAAATTCAGAGCAGTTTCCCCAGCAGTTATTCGACAGTTAAGTTAATCAGCCAACTCCCCCATAACCGCAGGGAGTTGCGCGGATTTCTGGGAAGAGGGAAGCAACTGCTGCCAACTGCAAACACCGGTTGCTTATTTAAGGATCCGCGCGGATTTTTTTTGGGGGTGGGGGGAAAAATTTGGTTTGATCCGGAGAGGAAACTGAGAGCACCAGGGAGAGAATTCTGTCATTCCAAGCTCTTGGCTGCGAAGGTTTGCGCAGATTTGGTAGTTTTCCCGGGTCGTCTTCATACTCCGAGTTTCACCCGGCTGCACAGATCCACGCGGATCTTGGTATACCCCTACTGTTTCTTTCAGTTTCGAGTTTTTCTTAAATGATGTAACAATGTAGGCCCGACGCCCCGTCCGATGTATTTTTTTATTTTTGTTTTCTTTACTTTATGTGTTGATACTAGCTATTTATCCTAGTCGTTAATTCAATTGCATGTTTTCTTATTAACTTTGTGACAACTTCTTTTATTTGTTCCTCATGTAAAACCTGACTTAGTAAAGGCCGCTTCGGCGGGCGGTGCAAGGGCATCCCCCTACACCGACTTCTTTACCCCCGAATCCGTTCTTTTGGTTCGAGACCGGAGTCATAAAATTTAGGCTTTGTTAATTTTACTTTTAAAATTAACTGGCGACTCTTCTTTTTTTTAGATTTTTTTATTTTCATTTTTTTTTCTAAAAAAGTCAGAAAAAGAGAAAAGAGGAACACTGACCCAAAATGGACCCGGAATCCGCGCGGATCCAGGTCTATTTGGGTCGGCTTTTTCTCTTTTCATCTTTTCGTTTTGTTAAAAAAAACTTGTTTCGGCCTAAGCGATCCACATCGGATCCGGCCTTGGTTGGCCCAGTTTCTTTTTTTTCATTTTTTTTCTTCTTTCTCTTTTCTTTTGCCTCGACGAATTAATTTTGGCCCGTAAAGGATCCAAATCCGCGCGGATCCTACCCGGTTTATTTTTTCCTTTTTTAGTTTTTGGTCGTAATGGTCACGGAATCGCGTGGATCCGTGCACCATTAGCCTGTGTTGGCTGCGATCCGCGGATCCAGGCCCGAGTTCGTTTCTTTTTTCTTTTACTTTTTTTCTTTTTGTCGAATTCCGAAAATAACCCTCGAAAAGCCAAAAATCTTAAATTCGTCCCTTTTAAAGATAAGCAACCCTACGTCGAATCGACCCTCCGTGGGGGACCGTGCCCTCCGGGGCCGCGGGCCCTACAGTGGCGACTCCACTGGGGACTTATAAGAGGGTACAACTTGAAAAGTCGGGTTTAGTTTTTTTTAAAAAAAAAAGTTGTCACGTTTTTTTTAACTTTAGGCATTATTTGCATCTCACGGGCCTTCCCCTTCGTCGGGCACACAAGGTACCGTTTAGGAAAATCCTTACTTACCATTTCGGGAAAGACATTAACCATTCAACTCAGGTGGGTCCATTTAGACCTTCACCGAGCCGGTGATTGTTTTTCCACCTCGTGCCATACTCCTTAATCCACTTGATTAAAAGGAGCAACCCGGGGGTATTAACCTTCCATGCACCCATGGAGGCCAAATACCCGTGACACGAGTTAGGAGCCGGTAGTGAATCGACCCTTAAACTCTAAACGTAGGGCTTTGGTTAGGATGGAACTGCATTTGCATGCTACGTGTTCTTCCCCATCCTCGAACCCGAGACCATGCAGTAGTGCTTAGAGAAATTCAAAAATAAAGTCTTCTTGGGTCTTTTGTTTTTGTGTCGGACCCCAAATTAGGCCCGACGGTAGGCATGAGCCCAGAAATCCGCGCGGATTTCTGTTGAGCTCGGCTGCTGGCAGGCCTAAATTGAGGGAAGTCAGTGTCTGGGTTTAGAATTTGGCCCACGTAGGACACAGACCCAGGGAATCCGCGCGGATTCCAGGTTGGGCCGGGTCATATGTGGTCCAAATTCTTCCAGTTTTTGTTTCTTTTTTATGCTTCACCGAATTTATGCACAGTAGCGGTTTGAGCCCGTAAATCCGCGGATTGCTGACTTTAGTCACAGCGTGCTTAAATCGAGTGGTCTATGTGTGGTTTTTTTTGCTCTTTTTTTTTCTTTTCTTTTCTTCGTCTTTTGTTTTTTTTTGTGTGTTACCTTGATTTGGGCTCGGCAGTGATCTTGAGCCCAACAAATCCGCGTAGACCTCACTGGGTTTATACCCAGAAGATCCGCGCGGATTCATGAGGCTCGGTGCCTGCTGGACCCAAATTTAGGTTGTTCGGGGTTCTGTTTGAGTTTTTTTCTCTTTCTTTTCCTTTCTTCTTGCCTTTTTGCATAAGGTTTTTGTGTTTTGGGTCAGAAATACATTCGGGCTATCTAAAGTCGTTGGGCCTCATGAGATCCTCGGAGATTTTGTGAGTGGGCCCACCCTTTGGGTAGTCCAAATGAGTTTCTAGTTCGTTTAGTCCGCTAGATTAATATGTTTAACCCTTATGAGAGGCCTGAGTTCTTTCTGGATTCGGTCCGATAAGGTTTAAACATGTTATTTCGAGCCTGAGTCAGCATTCTGCATAAGAGTTTTATTTGGGCTTCGCATATAGTCTTGAGCCTTAGTTCGATTATTCGGAGTTCAAATAGAATTCTTCATCCATTGCATGTTGTGTCTTTAGGAGGGCGTTGAGCTGAGTCTTTGAATTCCTCCACCTTTTCAGGACAGGATAGGTTGGTTTCGGGTTTATCAACGGGACGAAACCGGGCGTTTGGAAACCTTCGATATTCATTACGACAGTAACGAAGACCGGGTATCATCCGAGGTAACCAATCCAGAGGCGACTGACGAAGGGACATCTGAGGGAGTAGTTGAGAGTTTAGTGATTGATCCATCTGAAACCATGTCAAACCCAAATGATGACGGCAGCGGGGGTCAACCACACAGTGATGCTGGGGAGGAAGCTGTCCCACCACCACCACCAGCTCCAAATACTGACTTGGAGCAATTAACCAATGTGATTCTAAACATGCAAGTTTCGATGAACGCTCAGCTGGAGGCGCAGAACCAGAGAATCGACGCTGTTATCCATGCCATGGAGGAGGCAAAGAACTCAAATGTGAAGAATCCTCCCATGGGGGAGGTTGATCAATCTGGCAGGGAGAAGGATGGATCAGTCCACGGGGTCTCAAATTCGAGACTAGATCGCATCGAGCAGATGTTGAAGGAATCTACTTTGTTCAACAACCAATTTATGGATGATGTCGGTTTTACACCGGTGCCTCGGGGAAGGCTTCCCCCTAAGTTCAACATGCCAGACATTAAGTTCCACGGTGTTGAGAGCCCTCATCAGCATGTAAGGAACTTTCTAGGGGCGATGACGCTAAAAGGGGTAGAGGAAGACATCTATCACATTATTTTTCCTTGGACTTTGGGACCTGATGTTATGAAATGGTACAACACTCTCAGTCCAGCCAAGACTACACAATGGAGTTTGCTTTGCAAGGAGTTCTTACATCAAGATTCTACAATGTAGACATGCCAGTCACTTTAAGGGACATGGAATTAGTGAAGCAAGAGGAGAAAGAATCTTTCTCTGACTACTTTACTCGGTGGAGATCAAAGGCAGCTCAAATGGTGGACCGACCATCTGAAGAGCACCAAGTAGACATGCTTATTAGAAGTCTACAACCGTCATACAATGCTCATTTGAGGTTTCAACCCCTTAAAGATTTCGCTACATTAAGACTGGCTGGGACTAAAATAGAAAGTGAGTTTGCTAAGGAGTTGCAACTGGGGGCTGGAAGAACACCTATACTAACAGGAAGTCGGCTGGCCCATCTGCATCCAACAACAAAGGGAACGAGGTGAATGCCCTACAACGCTACACCGACTACACCCCTATAGACACTACGTACGCTCAAGCTTTAGAGCGTCTCTTAAGCAAGGGAATGATTACTCTTCCCGACTTAAGGCCGGAGCCAAAAGAGAAGCCACGGAATTGGGACGCCGGCAAGTTCTGCAAGTACCATAGGGCTCGAGGGCACGATACCGAACAGTGCTTTACTTTGAAGAACAGGATGGAGGAGATGTTTAGGTCCAAACAACTACCCTTACCGAAGGCAGCACAAAAACCTAGCAACACAAACAATCCACTAGGTTCACTGCATATACACGCCGTGTTTGAGGAATGCGAATGGGATCCCTCGGATTTCATTACTGATGCAAAGAGGTCAACTTACATCATGCATTACTTCACGGAGGGCCATGAGGTCAACGGTTTATGGGCTAGTGACGAGGAAGATGTCTATGGTGAGCCTCATGCTGAGAAAGGCCACGGACGACTTTTGGGATTCTGATGGAAACGAGGACTTTTGGGGAACAACAAAGTCTGGAGAGGTCAAAACTCCAGATGTTACTTTCCTAACAAGGTCAGGGCGCCATAATC
Organism: Portulaca oleracea; assembly: GCA_029582165.1. Taxonomy (NCBI): domain Eukaryota; kingdom Viridiplantae; phylum Streptophyta; class Magnoliopsida; order Caryophyllales; family Portulacaceae; genus Portulaca; species Portulaca oleracea. The sequence goes on along the minus strand of CM055882.1, from coordinate 13,443,803 downwards.
ATCAAGGAGGCCCTTCCCAAGTCCAACCCCAAGACAAGGGAAAGGAGAAGGTAGGAGAGGTGGTGATCCCCGTTCCGGAGGAGGATTTGATGGTAAAGCAGTTGAAGAGATTAAAGATGGATGTTACGGTATGGCAATTGTTGGCGGCTTCACAAAAGCACAGGCAAGCCCTGATCGAGGCTTTGAGCAAGTTGGAAGTATCACCCGAAATTACGCCCGAAGAAATAGTATCTTTTGTCACATCTGGCAGGAATACCATAACTTTTGGTGATGAGGATTTGCCTAAGGAAGGTCTTGCACACAACAAGGCCTTATACTTGACCGTGGGTTGTGCCAGTAAGGTGATACCCTTAGTATTGGTGGACAACGGATCTGCGGTGAACATCATCCATGGAGGACGTAAGCCGGGATTCAATCCCATCACTTACCCAAAGAGCCATTCAACTTAGGCCTACGACAACACTCCTAGACGAATTTTGGGTTCAATTGCATACGACATTATGGATACAATTTCCAACAATGTTGAGTTTCTAGTGTTGGACATTCCGGCATCATTTAACCTTTTGTTAGGACGCCCTTGGTTGCACGCACAACAAGCGGTGTCATCTACTCTACATCAGAAGGTGAAGATGATGGTTAAGGGGCAGGTGGTAACAGTCAAAGGAGAGGAGTTAGCAGCTATGATTACTTCAAAGAAACCTATGATCGAGGTAGAACACAACTCCAAGGACGAGGAGTTCCACCATTTCGATATCGTAGCTACCTTGGAGAAGGAAGAAGCACCTTTGGACTTCGATCCTTATTCCAACAGGAAGGTGAACGCAATTTTGAAACGACATGGGTACTTTCCCGGGTTACCTTTGGGAAGAAGAGCTCAGGGGCCTACATCTTTTCCCTTGACTCAAGGAGGGAGCTACCACTTTGGTTTAGGCTACATTCCAACAGAGGAAGAGAGGAGATTAGCTAAGAAGGTTAGGAGAATTAGGGGAGGTGAGCCAATACCGCTTTATAGCATAAAGCCGTATCCACTCACGCTTAATGGCCAGTTCATGAGGGAAGGAGATCCTTTCCCTTACTTTGGTTTTCCGGAGCCCTACTATTTGAAGAGTAAGGGCATCTTAGTTCCAGGTTTAGAGATCTTCAACGACTGCATGCTACTCGAAGAGGAATTGTTCACACCTGCAAGGGAGAACAAGACCCCACTAGAATGGACTCATCTAGCAGGGAGTAACATCTTTGGAATGTTGTTCGGTTAAGAAGCACAGCGAGAGGAGAAACCTGTGGAGGCGCTTTCCTTGGCCCTATCAAGCAAGGATTTCGATCCTACTAAGCTCATCGCTACATGGGGTCAGGAAACCAAGCAAGTTACCTGGGTGTCGGCCAAAGGAGATAAGGAGTTTGTGTTAGCTTTAGGAGAATCAGTGCTCGGGTCAGAGTATAGCGTCAATCCTGTTGTTGTTCCATTTTCTGAGTCTGTCTTAGAGTCAGGTTTTAAGTTCAATCAGTCTGTTGCATCTACTTCTGGGGGGTCTGTTGAGTCACCTATTGATGTTCTTGTTTCTGAATTCAATGAAATGAACTCGTTTGCTTATGACTCTTCTTATCCCCTGTCCCTGAACTGCTTTGCCTCTAATGAAAATAATCAAGATGCTGTAATCGAATCAGAAATTCCTAAAGATCTTTTAAAAGCCGTAGAGAAACATGAAAATCAAATTTCCGTAATTGAAGAAACTATAGAAGTAAATCTAGGTACACCTGAAGAGCCTAAATCAACCAAAATTGGGAAATTTTTAACCATCAGGGAGCAAGAGCACTTTACTCTTCTCTTACGAGAATTTGTGGATGTCTTTGCCTGGTCATATCAAGATATGCCAGGTATAGACCGAGAAATAGCTGAACACAGAATTCCGCTTTACCCTGACGCTAAACCGGTTAAACAGAAGCTTAGGCGAATGAAACCGGAGTGGGCGTTGAAAATTAAGGAGGAAGTCGAGAAGCAGTTGAAGGTAGGCTTCATTAGGGTGTCAGAATATCCACACTGGATAGCTAATGTAGTCCCGGTTCCAAAGAAAGATGGGAGAGTTCGGATGTGCGTGGATTTTAGAGATTTAAACAAGGCAAGTCCGAAGGATGACTTTCCCTTACCTCATATCGATGTTTTGGTAGATAACACCTGTAGGCATGCCCTTCTTTCATTCATGGATGGGTATTCAGGTTATAACCAGGTTAAAATGGCAGAGGAGGATATGGAGAAGACGACGTTCATCACACATTGGGGTACATTCTGTTATGTAGTGATGCCATTCGGGTTGAAAAATGCAGAGGCGACCCATCAGAGGACAGCCACCACATTATTGCATGATATGATGCATAAAGAGGCAGAGGTTTACGTAGACGACATGATCATCAAGTCCGTTAACCGTGACACACACTTGGATAGCCTTAGAAGATTCTTCCATAGGCTGCGGAAATACGGAATGAGGTTAAACCCTCAGAAGTGTGCTTTTGGAGTGACGTCAGGCAAGTTATTGGGTTTTGTAGTGAGCTCTAGGGGAATCGAGGTTGATCCAGCAAAGATCAAGGCGATACAGGAAATGCCACCGCCTAAGACAGAGAAGGAGATAAGAGGTTTCCTTAGACGATTGCAGTACATAAGCCGGTTCATTTCGAAATTAACCATGATTTGTGACCCTATATTTAAGAAGTTGAGGAAAGGGGTCAAATCTGAGTGGGATGAAAAATGTCAAGCAGCTTTTGACAAAATTAAAGAATACTTGGCTAATCCGCCTGTTTTAGTTCCACCAGTACCTGAAAAGCCTTTATTGTTGTACCTAACAATCACTGAGTCAGCAATGGGGGCTATGCTAGCTCAAAGATACGATGGCGAAGAGCGAGCAATTTACTACTTAAGCAAGAAATTCTTGGAATATGAGACCCGGTACTCCAACATTGAAAGGTTGTCCCTTGCCTTAGTTTGGGCAACGAGGAAATTACGTCACTACATGCTTGCGCATACAGTGCATGTGACCGCATTCATGAATCCTCTCAAGTACCTGATGGAGCAGCCACTGGTCAATAGTAGAGTAGCTCGGTGGATGGTTATGTTATCGGAGTTCGACTTACAATTTGTTCCACAAAAAGCCATAAAAGGAAGAGTAGTCGCGGATTTTTTGGCAGATTTACCTATTGAGGAGGCTAATGAAGAAAAGTTAGATTTTCCCGATGAAGAAGTATTTCAAACACAGAAAGAAGCATGGGAAATGTATTTTGATGGAGCTTCCAACCAAAGTGGATTCGGTGTAGGAATCATTTTGATTTCACCCGAAGGAGCCCATACTCCTATTTCCGTGAAGTTAGATTTTGAGGCGACAAATAATGTAGCTGAATATGAGGCGTGTATCATTGGTATGTAGGTTGCCGTGGAAATGAACATAAAGTGCATAAGGATATTTGGTGATTCGAGCCTTATAATAAATCAAGTGTGCAATAAGTGGAGGGTGAAGAACAAAGCTTTGGCACCTTACCAAGCTTACGTAAGGGATTTAGCAGAACACTTTGATCAAGTAGTGTTCACCTATTTACCTCGGGAGCATAATGAGTTAGCTGATGCATTAGCAAAGCTGTCATCCTTGCTAAATATCCCGAGAGGAGTTGTGTCTATGCCGATATGCATAGAGAGAAGAAGTCAACCAGCTTATGTTTATTCCTTGGAAGTTTGTGAGATAGACTCGACTTGTTGGTATTATGACATCTACCAATACCTCACCAAAGGGGTTTACCCTGAGGATTCTACCACAAGATCACAAAGAGCAATCAGACTCTTAGCGTCGCAGTATTGTTTGATTCAGGATCAGTTGTACAAAAAGACGGACATGGGTATCAATTTGCTTTGTTTAGAACAGAGTGAAGCTCAGAACTTGATGAAGGAAGTTCATGGGGGAGAATGTGGCCCGCATATGAATGGACGGATGTTGTCCAAGAAGGTTCAAAGGATGGGGTATTACTGGTCGACTATGGAAGCTGACTGTCACAACTATGTAAAACGGTGCTACAAGTGTCAAATCTATGCGAACTTGCAACACCAACCCCCGTCATTTTTGACCACGTTAACCTCGCCATGGCCATTTTCAGTTTGGGGCATTGATATCATAGGGAAGGTGACTCCTAAAGGAACGGGAGGACATGAGTATGTGCTTGTAGCCATTGACTACTTCACAAAATGGGTGGAAGCGGCATCCTATGCAAAATTGACTTCTAAGCACGTCGCTAAGTTCATACTTAGAAACATAATATGCCGTTATGGGGTTCCACACGAATTGATAAGTGATAATGGGGTTCACTTCAAGAAAGAGACGGCGGAATTGTTAGCAAAATACAAGATCCAACATCATAGATCTTCGGTATATCGACCTCAGACCAATGGAGCGGTTGAGGCAGCTAACAAAAATCTCACTAGGATAGTAGAGAAAATGGCTTCTTCTTATAAGGATTGGCCTGATAAACTACCTTTTGCCTTATGGGGTTATCGAACTTCTATTCGTACATCCACCGGGGCAACTCCTTACTCCTTGGTATACGGAATGGAAGCGGTATTGCCAGTGGAGGTAGCAATACCGTCATTACGGATTATAGCAGAGAGTCAGATTCCGGAGGCGGATTGGGCTAAAGCTAGATATGAGGAATTGGTCAACATCGATGAAAGGAGACTCAGAGCCATGCACAATGTCCAGATATACCAGAGTCGTGTGTCCAGGGCATTTAATAGGAAGGTCAAACTAAAGAACCTTGGAGAGGGTGACATGGTTTTGAAGGAGATACGGGCACCTATTCAGGACCCAAGAGGGAAGTTTAGGCCCAATTGGATGGGACCTTACATCATAAAGGAAATTCTTCCCGGAGGGGCGGTAAGATTAGTAGATCTGGAAGGGGAAGAATGCGTTCAGCTGACAAACTTAGATCAACTTAAGAAGTTTTATGCGTAAAGGGTAAAAGTGGACATAGCAACTGGTAATTAAAACCAGCAACTATCCTTGTAAGAATCGACCATCGCCCATTTGTCCAAAGAATCGATTTACTTTTCTTGAACTACGATGGCCTGATTCCGCACATTGTGGATACGTAGGAAGCTTTCTGAAAAGCCCGGCCTCACCAATTAAAATTTCCCTAATTTTGACTTTCTGTTTTAAAAGCAACATTGAACTCTCGCGGGTTCAATGGCACTCGAAATAAAAATATAAGGCTCGTTTTTTCAAAAATCCAAGTTCCAGGAGATCTTCGCGGACCTTCAGATGTCAAAATTGGACTTTTTGATTTTAGGTTTTCCCGGTTCATTTCAATATTGGGCCTTGAACCCTCACAGGATCCGCGCAGATTTTCTTGTTTCATGCCTAAGATACTCGTATTCTATTTTGGAGCCGTTTTGGGCCAAATCCGCGCGGATTCCTCCATTTTCTGGGCCAAAGTTTCTTCGGTGATTCTATGCGGATTTACGTTTTGACCTGAAGTACTCAGTTTGAAAGCAACTCAGGGCAGATCCGCGCGGATTCATGTTTTTTGGACTTCCTTTTGTTTTCAAATTCTCGCGAATCTGTATTACTCAAAATACTCAGCTGATATTTTCTCGAGCAGTTTTGGGGCAGAGATGCGCGGATTTCACCTTTCCCCGGCTTGTTTTCTTTTTCTCTTTCTTTCTCTTTTTTTAGGTTTCCTTCGTAATGCAAAAGTCTGTGCGGATTTTACATTATTTTGAGGGGAATTAAATTTTCTATGTGCAGAAGTTCTCGCGAATTTCACATATATGGTAGAAAATTCTAGGGAATTTCAAGAAATATGATTCTTTATTATTATTTCCAAACATCAAAAAGAAAGAGCATGCAAATTTATAATTTGCTACTCAAACGTTCATCAGCATCTAAAAAAAAAAAAACGAAATACACTAAAAAAAAAATACAAATTTAAAAGGCAAGCAGCATCAGTTCTTCAGTCCTGTTTAAGCTTCTTCTCAGCTTCAGGAGCAATACTAGACCTTGACCCTTCACCCTGTGAGGATGTTCTTCTTGGCCTCTTTTTGATGTTAGAGTCACTGGGGGCTTTCTCTTTACCTTTCCCAGTGTCTTCCGGAATCTGCTGAGGTAGAGTGTTGTCAGGTCTAGGTTCCCTGATTGTCACAGGTCTTTCCCTAGGATGTGTTGTAGTAGTTGGGGGGCGAGTCCTGGTTGATAGTGGGTCTATCCCTTTTCCTTCTTGATCTTTCAGCTGTTTCCTAACAGTAGGGTCTTTCTCGATTATCCATTGGCGATATGTCATAGATACATATGTGTTTCCTCCTGTTGTAGGGACAGCAAGAGTAGGCCTATTCATCCAGTAGTCTTGCCAAGATCGGACCTTAGAAGCGTCATTGGTGATGGCTTTAGGGTTAGGAGGAATGCAGTCTAGCGTGGGGATCCATTGCTTCCTTCTGATTTGACGCTTGGCCCTTTCAGGGAAGTAATAGGTTGTATGTGTTAAGCCCACAAGTCTCACGAATGGGCATCGATGGTCGACGGTGACTACTTCTCTTATTCTCCACCAGGTAATGTGCCACTTAATGATCATTTCTTCGATGAACCATTTCAACCACTTGTCCGTCGAACGTTCCTTGTGTTTGCGGGTACGTTGGCAAAATTGGGTCATCCGGAAGGTAGCTTCATTCTTTGGGGGCGCCAAGAAGCGGGTATGCTCCATCAACCATATCTGCAAAGAAGAAGAGAATTAAATTCCAAGGAAAATCAGGTCCACGCGGATTTTCGAAGACGGAAGTCCGCGCGGATTTGTGAACAGTAAATTGGGGTAGGTGCGAAATTCGTGCGGATTTCGGAGAGTTGTAGAAAATTTTTTACCTGAAGCAGCAGGGGGCTTCCTGAAAATTCGCCTTCAGGTTCGTTACAAAGCCTATCCAGGCACAGGATAGTCTCAGCTACTATCATTGGTGCTAGATTTTGGTCGTCGCGGAGGCTTTCGCTAATGTTGATCAAAGAAGCAGGACCGCTGTTTGTGCCGCCATGGTAGAAACAGAAACCACCTAGTAAGCATAGGGTTAGGGCCCTAACTTTTCTCTCAACGTGTTCGCTTCTTTTGAACATGGAAATTAAGGGCAGAAAGTTCACTCTTTCACCCTCTAAGATTTTCTCTAAGTCATTTCTTCCTAAGCCTAGGAGAGAAGTGTACCTAGGTGCGGTATTTTTGGAGGAAGTTGGGACGACTGGTGTGGAGGTAAACTTAAAACCTAATATTGCGCCGAATTCTTCAGAGAGAGGACACAATTCTTTTTCCCCAAACCTAAACAAGTGGAATTCAGGGTCCCAGAATTCGAAGGCGGCTCTAAGGAAATCCCACATTAGCCTTACTTGCCTCAGGCTAATTAGGGTATGTAAGTTGTATCTTTTCAACTCTTCTTTCTCAGCAAATGAAAGAGAAAGAATCCATTGATCGAGCTCTTTTTGGAAAGACATGTTTTGAAAGAAGGGGAGATCGCAGGGATTTCTATGAAGGCTGGAAGCACAAAAGCTAGGAGGGAAGGTGTGAGTTTTTAGGGAGAATTTGCGCAGATTTTATAGTGTAGGAGTCAGGAGTGTGATGGAATTCCACGAGAGCTTGGGAGTACCAGTTTTGATAGGAATCAGAGACTTAGTTGGGAGTTGCGATCCGGTACAAAGTCTGCGCGGATTTGCTAGCTGATGTTGAACAGGACTCAAATAGAAATCAAATTGGCGCGGATTTCTTATGAATCCGGGGCTTGAACGTGTCATCAAGTTAGCGCGGATTTGGCCCTGATTTTAGACCCAAAGAGGAAGGTGCGGATCTCGGGGTCATAGTGGAATTGCGCGGATTTTGGCTGGGCTGGGTCAGAAATCAAATTGGCGCGGATTTTGGTCAGATGCAGGTAAATCTAGGCTGCCTACAGCGGGGATGGCGCGGATTTGGGCCAATTCCTGGCGAAGTTGGCGCGGATGTAGGCCCAATGCTGGGGGCTGCGCGGATTTCTGAGTTTTGGGATTGTATTGAATCTGCGTGGTTTTAGTAATAGCATTTGTATATTTCCCGGCTTTGTCCGAAAGTTGTTTTGGGATGTTGTAAAAAGCTTGTTTGTCCTTGATAGTTTATGGAATTCGCTTATTGACCACAGCTCCGCTCCTGTTTCTTTTTATGATTGCATTGTATATGGTTTTGGTTTTCAATTTTAAAATAGATAAAATTAGATAAATAATTAAGAGTGTCCATACATAAGCATCGCATTCATGTTAAGTGTTAATAGGGTAAGTTAAAAATTCACAGAGTCGATCTTCTAAGCATTATACATGGTCTCTCCCTCAATCATCTTCTTCATCGGATACCAAATCTATGTAGGCGGGGCCCAATGGGCCGTAGTGTCGACCGGGTTGAGGTGTAGGGTCCTGCCCGGTGAGGAAGCTCCATCCATCGGCCGCCCAAGAAGAAGAAGGTTGATCTTGCAGATATCCTCCAGGAGTGAACTCATTTTGAGAAGAACTAGGAGCATCATATGTATGAACTCATTTTGAGATGACGAGATAAGAGTGGATGGAGAGTGAGTGGTTGAGGAAGAGTTTGAGGCTTTTAATGCCGTGGAGATAAGACAAGTGGTCAAGGGAGTTATTTTAACTTTCCTTTATTTTTACTTCACCTCTCACTTTGTATTTTTACTGATCAAAATACTTACGAATTTATCCTTTTCAGGAGAAAACATAACAAGCCTGGACAACATCCAGCAGTCAAGCTAGCTACAAAACAAATCCGGATACCTTTCAAGCTACCCTTGAAAGCTGAAGCCTGGACAACATCCAGCAAATTGATCAGCATCGGACTACCTCCGGTCAGAATTCCAAGCTACCCTTGGATCGTTCAAGCCTGGATAACCTCCAGCAATCAAGTCAACAATTCGGACTACCTCCAGTTGGCTACAAAAGTATACTTTGACTTTCGTCTTACTCAGACTCAGTCAAAGTGGGGGCTATCTGTAGACACCGAAAATGGGTCAGACAGATTTTCAGCTTAACCCGGGGGACGGGATAATGAAGGTTCACGCGGATTTCCCTAGTTTGGGCCAAAATTGAGAAGGTTGGCGCAGATTTTGTCTTTGGGCCAAAATAGCAAGATTGGCGCGGATTTTTTGAAGACTGGCCCAAAATATTGAATTTGCGCGGATTTCCAGAATTTGAAGCCAAAATATGAAATTTGCAGATTTTTATAATTTGGGCCAAATTCAGGAGGATGGCGCGGATTTGCTGTTTTTTGGGCCAAAAAACACAAAGTTAGGCGGATTTATGGAATTTCGGCCCAAATATGGAAGGGCGCAGATTTATCACATTTGGGCCAAAATAACATGATCCGTGCGGATTTCATTAATCTGGCCCAAGTGGAGAGAGCCAAATCCGGATTCAGGCAGGATCCGGAAATCCGCGCAGATTCGGGTCAAGAAAGATGGCGCAAATTGAGCGCGATTTCCCAGATTATTCGACGCTTAAGTTAATCACCAACTCCCCATAACCGCAGGAGTTGCGGATTTCTGGAAGAGGAAGCAATCACGCTAACCGCAAAACACCGGTTGCTTATTTAAGGATCCGCGCGGATTTTTTTTGGGGGTGGGGGGAAAAAATTTGGTTTGATCCGGAGAGGAAACTGATAGCACCAGGGAGAGAATTCTGTCATTCCAAGCTCTTGGCTGCGAAGGTTTGCGCAGATTTGGTAGTTTTCCCGGGTCGTCTTCATACTCCGAGTTTCACCCGGCTGCACAGATCCACGCGGATCTTGGTATACCCCTACTGTTTCTTTCAGTTTCGAGTTTTTCTTAAATGATGTAACAATGTAGGCCCGACGCCCCGTCCGATGTATTTTTTTATTTTTGTTTTCTTTACTTTATGTGTTGATACTAGCTATTTATCCTAGTCGTTAATTCAATTGCATGTTTTTTTATTAACTTTGTGACAACTTCTTTTATTTGTTCCTCATGTAAAACCTGACTTAGTAAAGGCCGCTTCGGCGGGTGGTGCAAGGGCATCCCCCTACACCGACTTCTTTACCCCCGAATCCGTTCTTTTGGTTCGAGACCGGAGTAATAAAATTTAGGCTTTGTTAATTTTACTTTTAAAATTAACTGGCGACTCTTCTTTTTTTTTAGATTTTTTTATTTTCATTTTTTTTTCTAAAAAAGTCAGAAAAAGAGAAAAGAGGAACACTGACCCAAAATGGACCCGGAATCCGCGCGGATCCAGGTCTATTTGGGTCGGCTTTTTCTCTTTTCATCTTTTCGTTTTGTTAAAAAAAACTTGTTTCGGCCTAAACAGTGCTCGGATCCGCGCGGATCCGGCCTTGGTTGGCCCAGTTTCTTTTTTTTCATTTTTTTTCTTCTTTCTCTTTTCTTTTGCCTCGACGAATTAATTTTGGCCCGTAAAGGATCCAAATCCGCGCGGATCCTACCCGGTTTATTTTTTCCTTTTTTAGTTTTTTGGTCCAGAATGGTCCTGGAATCCGCGTGGATCCAGGCACCATTTAGGCCCAGGTTGGCCTGCGATCCGCGCGGATCCAGGCCCGAGTTCGTTTCTTTTTTTCTTTTACTTTTTTTTCTTTTTTGTCGAATTCCGAAAATAACCCTCGAAAAGCCAAAAATCTTAAATTCGTCCCTTTTAAAGATAAGCAACCCTACGTCGAATCGACCTTCCGTGGTGGACCGTGCCCTCCGGGGGCCGCGGGCCCTACACCTATATTTGACCCGCTCACCGAAATTGTTGGGTCCAGTGAAAATGCATTGTTAGGTGCTCCATTTCCATTGAAGTCGAATCTAAATTTGTGCTCAAGAGATAGCTATTGATACTTTTGGTATGGAATGTGCGGATTCTCAAGAAGACTGGAGTCATAGTGTTCCCTCTGATTGCGCGGATCTAATGAATAGGCCGAAGGTTGGCTCTACATTAAATCTCATCGAAATCGTGGCATCCATCAACTTGAGGAGAAGTTTGGTTTCAATTACCAAAGGAATGAATACTCCATAATTTTACTTTTGGTTTTTCACAATCCAAAGAAACTATATCATTTTTACTTATCATATTATGAGTTCACTAGAATGTTTTGGAGCTCATTCAAATTTGATTAATAGCCTATCTTTCCTTTATGGATGAGATTAAGCAAAGTAGCTTATTAGTACAAACTCTAGTTATACTTTGTTCGAACCCTCAATGTCCTTAACAAGTTCAAGGGACCTTAACAGGTGTAATTGGTTTTAAGTTAAAAGCAAAAATCCAATGATGGTAGAGCTTATTGATAGATTCTAACATTTTCATTGTCATTGCATGATAAGTCATGGATTCAAATATTGAAGTCTAGAATCCTCTATCAGCTCCATATAAATTTTGGAGAGCATTTGGCATAAATTGTCATCTTATTTTGTTAAGATTACAATCTACTTATGTTGACATGTGCTATAATTTCTTAGGAAAGAAATTGGTGGATTGGATTTAGAAAGTAGGGACACACTTTGCTCAAACTGGAGAGTTTCTAACAAGATCTGAGGAAAAACGAGGCTGATGGACAAGATTTGATGAAAATCAAGACTGATTGGAAATCGCTCTAGCTAGGTTTATTGGCTCTCAGACAAGTCGGATTGCTAACTGAGGGTGCAGATTCATTAAGGTCAATCATATAGGCATTAACTAGACGAGACCCTTCTAGGATTACTTTGTGAGACTCGGACTTTTCAACTATGCATATTTTGTTTTATCAAAGCAGACACAGTTGTCCTTGTCACAAAAATTGCGAAATGTTAAGCATATTGTATTCATGACCATCAACAAGCTAGGTACACATTTCCAATGGAGTTCTTAGGATCCTTACCTACCTTCCCAATGCCTAGAATTCTTCCTTGACTTTTATCACCAAAGATGACCTTTCTAGCTTTGCTACTCTGAGTCTCACAAAACTTGGATGGATCTCCTGTCATATATCTTGAACAACCGTTGTCCAAATACCATATATTTTTGAGATCTTTGAAGCATACCCACAACACAAAACATTACTTTCTTGGTTCTTGGCATAGAAATATAAGGGGTGGTTTGTCCTGGGATTCTAGAAGTCTTAAAGTATCCTTTCGGAATTCAGACTTGGGTTATTTTTGTGGGGTGTCTAATTGACTTTGTGGTCAGTTTTTTTCATGTAGATTTGGTTGTTATATAGTTGTAGGGGATCTGTGTGTATGTTTCTATCTTGGCCTGACGAATGGGGTTTACACCAGTGTCCTTGGCCACTAGTACTGCCTTAGGTGGGTTGAGGTCCTTGATTTTGTGTGAGTTTGTGATTGGGTTTTCTAAAGGTTTTTTTTTTTTTCCGAATTGAAGAATGTTATGTAGGAGTTATTTTGATTCTCATGAGAATAACCAAGACCCTCTTTATTAAAGGAAACTCGTTGTGACCCCAAAAGTCTATCAAGGTTTTCTTGACCTTTGGTTAACATGATCAGATCTTTACGTCATTTTTCTGACACAACCCTGAGGTCTGATGTTTCAATAACCATACTGCCAATTTTCTTTGTGAGGTAATCTATGAGGTTCTTTTGTTCTTTGAAAAATTTCTTAAGAGACTCAATTTTCAGTGATGTAACTTGGTTCATAATCAAGGAGCTTTAGGTGACCGTTCCCTAGGTGGTCCTTGGGTATACTAAGAAGGTAGTCAAAAATTACCTCTTTAGAATCATCATCACTTAAATATGGTCACTCATCCTCATTGGGATTGCTTTTTGTTTTTTCAGGAGACATAGATTTGCAATTTCTTCACTATCACTTTCACTTTCGCTATAATCGTTGTCACTCCAAGCAGCTATCATGGCTCTTCTGCTTGGTTTCTTGATCCTAGAGCTTCTTTTGTCTTTGTTAGAGCTGCCAAAAATTTGACCCGGATTACCCAGTTTTGTCCGACCCGGAAAAACCGGGTCTGGACACAATTTTTTTGTCCGAATTTTAATTCGGAACAATTCAGTCATGTCCGAATAGAAAACCAAGTCGGGTCCGGGTTTGAGGTTTAAAATCCGGGTTGTCCGTTTTTTTGTAAAAACAGGGTCCGGACATTTGGATAAGGTTCGACCCGAATTTGAACCCGAATTGACTTTAAATTTATTAAGTTGAAATGTTGAACGGGCTGGGTAGTAGACGCATATCCGAGCCCAATAAAAATAGGGTTTTTCTTTTCTAATTCATCTCCATATAAAAGCTTAAGAGAAACCCTAATTCTCATAATATCTACTGCTTCCCCTTTTGTCCCTCTAGATATCTCTCTCCTCCCTCTTTCTCCAGCTTCCTCCCGTCCTCCATTATGTTCTAGAATCTAGATTTGTCTCTCCAGTCTCTTGTTTTCTCTCTAATTTGGCTTGTGTATGGCACCGATATGAGCAACACAGCAAGATTCAACCTTTGCTGAAGTAATACGGTACAACTTTGCTCTAATTATCTCATTTCTACTTCATTTCTCTATCTCTTTCTTCATTTTTTCTTGCCTTTCTTCAATCTGTTTCTATTTTTTCATTTGGAATGTAGGTGTTGGTGGATTTGTCCTCCCGTTGATATGATCCTCTTTGTTCTTGCTCGTGTGTTTTAGCCTCGATCTGCGCCTCTTCATTCTTCTGTCTCGAATCTTTTGTTCCCAATGCGATAATCTCTTGTTCCATCTTTGTCTTTCTAAATCTTAATCTATCTCTCGGTCCGTTGTTGTTGTGTTTCTTCCTCTCTTTTGATTATTGTTATGTTCCAAAGTCCTTATTGACTGTCTCGACTGTTGGAAATAACGAATGAGGAGATGGAATAAATGGAACCACAAGATGGGGGATCAACTGGGTGGTTAGGAGTCGAGGCCAAGCCGTCTCCCCTTAAGACTTATTCACTAGACCGTGAAAAGACTCAAGGGTAAAACCTAACTTGCTTGTAAGCAAAGTAACAAGATTTCTCATAGGGCTCTCAAAGAATGTTGCTGCAATCAACAACTCAAAGAGTGTGTTGAAACTCTCTAGAAACTTGAAGAAGAAGATGATTGAGGGTGTGGGTGAATGTGCAATTCATTCACCTTATATAGTGAACTATGGAGCCATCAAGAGGGTCAAACTTGCCATAAACATAGTGCATGATCCATGGGGTTTGGTTGACTCATAATGATGAGAAATCAATCAGTCAAATCTCATCCCAAAACATGCTCAAAAGGATTTGACCACGAGGCATAAATCAAGGGATTACAAATTCAATCCCGTCAGTGCTCAACACGACCCGTGTTGGTTCAACACGGTCCGTGTTGAAGCCAACACGACCCGTGTTGCATCAACACGGTCCGTGTTGATCATGAGCACACTTTCTAAACTTTCTGGATTCCATTTTCCTTGTTAAGCTTTTATTCGACCTCCTCGTCGATCTTATGCTTATGCCTTATATTTTTATGCCTCTAAACTCTTGAAATACTCCAACATCGACAACTTGTAATTTATACCTCAAGTCATTGTCGCTCATCTTGAAAATGCAAAGAACTACAAGTGAAAATTTGACCATGAAAGCAATATACTCAACAGAATGAAAGTAATTTATGTTCCAAAGTCCTTAAACATGTGGGTAGTATTGATAGTGTATCTAGAAAATGAATGTTCATATCTTAAAAGGTCCCAAATATAAAAGAAAAAAAAATGTATTGTAATGTATTGTATTTACACTCTACTTATAGATCGCCAAGTTATAAGTTTGTCTCTTTTTGTTCGGTTTGTACATGCTTTTAGCATTCCTATTCCTATCATTTACTTATCGAAAATGATAAATACCTTGGGTCAAGACATATCTTAAGTGTCTTACCTTTATGTAAAACTTATATATTTGTAAATTAAATTGAAAAAAAATACATGATTGACTTCTATAACTATATATTTATAATAATAAAAGTAAATGGTATAGCATCACATTTTTATCTATATTTTTTAAAATTTACATCTGTTAGGATGTCAATTTTAATTGTTGGCATAACCAATACATCCAAGCTTCTTTTAATTGATAATTAATAATAATTGTAAAAAGAAATTGGAATTAAAAATTATAATAAACATCAATTTCATAATGAGCAAGACATTATTATTTTGCCCCAGGACACGCATCATCACTCCTTCCTTATAAAAGAGGGTTGCTGTAGGTACAGGGGAAGACATAATTTTGGTGTCTTATTCTTTATGAAAATAATATTTATAATGATTTTTGACACTAATTTTTTCATAGGTATTATTTATTATCAATTATTAAAAGAATTTATATTGTATTGGCTACACCAACAATTAAAAATGACACCCTAATCGAATGAACCTCATCCGTTAGACATATTTTAGACATTTTTTGTAAACTTAAAAAATTATTGTTAAAACTAATATTTAGTACAATATAAATATATATGTGATATTATAGTTATAGAAGTCAATAATATCATTGTTTCTCAATATAATGTGTAAATATATGATTTTATAATAAGACAAAATATTTAAGATATGTCTTGTCCCAAGACCCATATCATGTTGCTTATAAATATACATTGACGTAAATTAATTATCTCAAAGTTTATTTAGGAGCTAGTCTATGCTTTTCCCCCCTTTCCCAAATCCAATATACTTTGAAGAATAAAAGAACTTATGATTACAAAATACTTCTTAAATGTATTAGCTTAATGTAAGAATTAGTACAAATTTCGTTGTTCTACGTTAACTTTAAAAGTTACAAAAAAAAAAAAAAAAACATAGCTTGGTACAATGTAGTAACTAAACTAGCGTACTACTAGCTAGTAGTAGCGTTTGAACATGTACATTCATGTGAGGGCCGAACCCTTTCTTTTTTTTTTTTTGGAGAAGAAGACAGAGTACAGAAAATAAAATAAAAGTCAAGGAACCTAGCCCATGCATAAATTCAAACAATTGTGTCCACTGAATTAATTAAGTCATGAATGAATGTCAAACAAGTATTCCTCCATCACTTAATGAATTATGTCAATTTTCATATCGTACTATTTATTCTTTTTATTTGTTAATTTTATAATTTTAATAATTAGAATATTTATATTACCCTTAATTAATGAATAGAATTTATATTTTACCTTTTCTAAAATTCTCCTTTATTTCTTTGTTAAATTGATTACTGTGTTAGACTAAAATGGTAGAGAAGAGTATAAATACTTGTCCATACATTTTTTTTTACCTCCATTTATAGGGAGTAGGGACCATTGATTTTGTAAAATTAGTTACCATGATACTTATAAAGGGAGTAAATTACATTTACCATACCTGACATTTGTGGTGATAATTTTTACACACCCGATATTTGTGAAATAATTTTTACCTTACCTGACATTAAGTGTTCCTATATTTAAACCTCCTAAGATATTCTATAATTGATTTTTGTTGGATTTTTCGGCGAACATTAAAAAGATAAATATGAATTTACTTTTTTACCCTTGATATTAATTCATATGACTTTCAATTAAATATGAATTGACATTTTTACACTTAATATTAATTCATATCACATTTAAACCCAACCTTTTCTCTACTTTATTTCTTTGAAAACTCAATCCCTCCCCATTCTGAAAATGAAAAAGTCATTTAAGTCATTTCCTTCTCAATGCTAGGGCAGCATGGTACAATCATATAGTCATGTAGGGGCATTTTGATATTTTTCATATTTCTGGTAAGAAGTAATCGGATTCTGCCACTAAAAATTATTTTCACTCAATGTCAGGTAAAGTAAAAATTATTTCACAAATGTCGGGTGTGTAAAAATTGAAATAACCCTAGAGGGGAGGTGATTAGGGTTATGTAAATAATTCTGCACTTCAATCAACACAACTATGTTAATAGCACTTTTATATAATGAAAAATATTTTTTTATTAATTAAACAAAAGTGCTTGGAACAAAGGAGGTTACAACTCAGCTTAATTGGGGATCGTGAGGTCCTCAATAAGCTTACTGTGGCAGAGAACTTGATGGCAGTTTTCTGCACTTGAGGCCTCACAGAAGAGGCGGTTACTGACAGAGAGAATAACTTCAAAGTGAGACTTCTTCCTCACTTCAAAACACTCGACCCTAGAGGTCCTCACCAGCAGTGTGCTCACTGGTTACACAAACTCACCACTTACAATTGTGGCTACACTCAGAATATCAATGCAATATTCCTACACTCAAAACTTTCTTACACAAAGTTCCTACTCAGATTTACTTGCTTGGGATCCACTCTTCACAAGAGAAGTATTCTGTAGTATATATATTGGAGAGTTTGAGGCAGCAACGAATTCTTTCCCTTGGAGGAGATAGTTTCCTTTCTTGAATTATCTTCATAATCTTCTATATAATCTTGATATCCTTGATTCACTTCCCATAATTTTGATATATGGAAATAATGGAAACAACGGTTATTGAATCAATTCAGAAGGAATATGAGGGAATATAATTTAGGGTTTTAGAAGATACTTCCCTAAATTAATTTTGTCAATCTTTCAAACAAAATCTCCAATGCTAGCGTTAGAGGTCCTTGGAGCTTGCTGCGATGAGGTCCTCAGACTTGACTTGAGACTCTTCAAAAATTATTACCACAAATGTCAGGTAGGGTAAATGTAATTTACTCCTTATAAAGGGGTAGAGAAAGTATTTTTCTTTTCTTTCGGACAATGATACACATGTTGATTCAAGATGGTTAATAACCATCTTGAATTGTGCATAATTCATATTTTTTGTAGTTTTTAATATATTTTCTCAAGTAATTATATATATTTATCAACTATAAGAGTATAATATTTATTGGCTAAGTCAAAAAATATAAATGATAGCCTAATTTTACCAATCATAGTAGAAAATACACATTTTGTGTATATTGTTATATTTATGAAAAAGTATAAATAAATAATTATTTTTATATAATTTATAAGTCATAACAACCCTTAAAGTAATGAAACTTGCCTTTCTAATAGTTTAAATTAAATATACTTACATTTAACTTTTTGGTTGATTCAAGTGAAATATAAGATGATTATCAACCATTTTGTGTCAGCATATTTATCATTTTGCTTTTGTTTTTTAGATACCTTATGACAACTACGGTGAACGATGCAGATAAATTGAGGCAATTAACGTAGCTAGGTTGATGCTTGATCGTTCTGCGACGGAAATGGATTTCTAATCTAACCAATACCTCATTGCGGCAAAGGGCGACGACAATGGATTTCTAATCTAACCAATACCTCATTGCGGCAAAGTCCTCGTCGTCGCCCTCCAATAACTTGAGTTGGTCACGATCATTGCTCCCCAAACAGTTTTTTTGTCTTCAGTGAATATAGAAGTGCTTTATTTTCGATAATTTTTATTCCAAAATAAATTATTAGTCATATATTCATGTTGAAATTCATGTTTGTTGGAAGTTTTTAGTCATAATCACAATGCAGAGTAATTGCGTTTAAGATGCCAAACAAGCGTTTTTCAACGTTGCCATCTTTTGGTGGGAATTTTGTATACTAATTTTTTCAGTGTAATTAGGACTAGTCGCTGACTTATTTTTAATATATAAATTGATATTATTTTGATGTAAGATTAAAAGAATAAATTAATATAAATATTGAGATTCACCCATGACTAAAAATGCCTTACATTGAAAAAGTAAAAGAAAGAACATGATATATAAGTCAAGTGGGTTACTCCTCTTAACACCAATTGGTTTTAAGATGGAACCTCACTTAATTTGTGTACCATGGACCTTGGTTGAAGTGGACTCCCGCCTTGGATCCCCCAACAAGTGATATCAGAGTCAATCGTTCGTTTGGCTGTGCGCGCGCATGGTGTGGGAAGATCACCATGGACAGGAGTCAGGGACCATAGCGTGTGCGTGGCTGGGTCTCCTGAATGCGCAGAGTAGTGGCATGAAACTCAGGTGGAATAGGGTGCGGCTCTGTGGAGTAGGGTGTGACTCTGTAGAGTAAGGTGCGGCTATGATGAGCTCCTCAGGATGACTTGAAAGCCTGGTAAAAATAGGCTTCCGATCAATGGGAAGAGACTCATGTGTGAAGAGGGAGATTGTTGGGATTCACCCATGAGTAAAAATGTCATGAGTAGAAAGAGGCTTCCGATCAAGGGGGAGAGACTCATGTTTTAAGATGGAACCTCACTTAACTTGTATAACATGTACCTCGGTTGAAGTGAACTCTTGCCTTGGATCCCCAACAATAAATTATCTAAAATACATGTCAAGCCATTTTTTTTTTTGAAACCAAAACATAACGATTTCATTAATAACAAGCCATACATCACTTACAATGAAAATCGTGATTGAACAATTGTAGATCTAAAATATAGATATGAAATTCAACTTTCAAATAACTAATACTAATCTTACTAACGTTTGGCTCTGATTTCTTCGATGACCCTGCATATTTACCATTGATGAAAAACCTCACAACCCGTGCTATAATGATTTGAAATTCGATCTTCATCCAACGTATTAGACCACACCAACTGAACAAAAACTTTAGAAAGAGACTAAAAATCCTAAATAAGGGTACAAAAAAAAAACTCTTATAAAAGAAAAAACCAACTTTCTTTGCAAAAACGTAAAACCAAACTAATAATTAGGGTAGAAATAAATCAAATTGGGAGTTGGTTATGTTTGGAGAGACAGTATATTAATTGACTTGCTTAATATTGTAATAATTTGTATACAAATTTATTTGAGATGATTATAAAGAGAATGTCATATTATCTTGCCCATCGATTTCTTCTAACATATATCAGTAAACACTAATTCTCTTATATATAAGATATGGATATGGATATTTTAATATCATGATTTCCTCCTCCAACAATACATAGACATTTTAGCATCATGATTTATTGGCTCCTAAGGAGAATAGCACATGCAAAGGGCAAACATTTTGTTGAAGACAGGGTCAAGGTCCTTCACCGCGCATCCGCGAAGGGCCTTAGGTTTTGATGAAAGCCAAAATCCGAAAAAGGGAAGTTGCCTTATATTTTATAATCTGATTATATATTCTGAGTATATAATATATATTCTAATTATATACTCAGATTATGTGTATATAATATATTTTTTTGATTTTATATTATATATTCTTATTATGGGCATGATTCTTGTAGATACAAAAAGGAAACAAAAGGAAACAAATCAAGGGAAATCAATCATGATTATTGTAGCAACAAAAGAGAAGAAATCAACACATAAGGTAAGTTACCATTGGAAGGACTCAAGCCCAAGCATCCAAAGGCCTCTATAAAAAGGATGATAGAAGAATTGAGAAGATAGGCGATTCCACGAGTAATCGCAGAGTAAGAAATCCGGTTGGATTTCTCCGAGTGTGTAACCAATGGTTCGGTGGTGAAGGTAGCCAGTAAAGGACCTTTGGTGAAGGTATATCCAATGACCTTGGTGAGCATTCGTTTTGTTCACATGTGGTGGAGAGATGGTGTGTAGCAGAGCCTTGACGGACTAAGGCTGTGTGAGTTTGTGCTTCAATGTAATCCATCATGTTCCAAATCGCCGCTAGGGTTTTTCCTACGACGATCCTTATCTTTAGCTGACTGAAGGACATTCAGTCTTGGTCAGTGATCCTATCAGTAAATGCCTTCGGGCTGTTACTTCTTGTTTTGTTTTGTAAGTGTAACTTGTTCTTTGATTGTTATAAATCTAATGAGGTATTTCAGTTACATTGTGTTTTGATCCTTGGTTTGAAATCAATGAAGTTTATTCTAACGTCCTTACCTAGTGTGTAGATCTTAATTGTGAACTTCACCCCCCTCTTGGGCTCCAACACATTTAATTTCCATTATGTCAATATTATGATTTGATTTGTCTTGATTATATTTGCATAGTAAAGGTACATGCTATATCAATGTATATGATACATGATCAAGAGTTGCATCATATTATGATTGTCTTCATGATTCTAGCTTGCTCGGCAAACTTAATGTAACATCCCAAAACCCTTAACCACAAGATTAACTTAAACCGTCAATTAAACCTGTGATTAGCGCAGCGGAACACCAGGGTAGAGGTATTACCGTCGTCCCCACTCGGGACAAGGCAAACACAAACACCAAACATAACCCAAAATAAAATATACTTAACCCCATACAAACAATCACCAAACTTTGAAATACAACATAAACACCCTTTAAACATTTATATAAAGATTTCCCAACATGAGAAAAGAAAAGTGTTCGGCCTCGTTCCAAGCCGAATTTCTTCTCTTTTATAGGGTATATTTGCTTGTTTTAACCCCTATTTAAATATTAGATATAATGATTTGGTGTTTTGTAGGAAAATAAGGAGTTAGAAGAAGTTTGGGCTTAATTCAAGGTTTTTAGGGAATCCCGAGCTATTTCCCGAGTCAAACCAAGTCAACTCGAGCCGAGATCCTAGTCAAACCAATTCAACCCGAGCCGAGAGCCAAGGCGAAACCGAAGTTGGAAATTCCATATCAAGATTGGCGCAAAACAGGGGAACGGTACAAACTCAAAGGTTTGAAATACGTGTGCCTTCACCCTTTGGGTCATAACTCCTTCGTTACAACTCCGATAGGTCTGAAATTTTGGGAGCTTAAATTACACACCGAGAGCTTTCCATCGATATCTTACGGGCCTAAAACGAAGTTCGGATGAAGAAGTTATGCGCGTTTGAAGTCGGCAAGAAAAAACTGCCCAGAACAGTGGCTCGCCCGAGCCATCTGCTGGCTCGCCCGAGCCAGGCTTCTGGGGCAACAAAGACACCAGCCAGTATGCTAGCTCGCCCGAGCCAGGGGGTGGCTCGCCCAAGCCACTCTGTCTGCAGACGCGCGTGCTGCGATTGTTTCTAGGGTTTTGGGTTGTATTTTTCCTTCTTCTATAAATACCCACTTGTATTAATCTAAAATATCAATTAGCCTAGGTAATTTAGGAGTATAATTAGATTTATTGCTTTCCTTTATTTGCTTTAATCTCTCTTAATTGTTCTTCAAGTTTTCAATTGTTCTTCAAGCTTTAATTGATTTCTAGCATTTGTATTCAAACTTTCTCAAGCTTTCTCAATTCAAGCAAGTTTCCATTTAAAATTTACAAGCTTTCTCTCTCTTCTCTCTCTCTCTCTCTCTCTCTCTCTCTCTCTCTCTCTCTCTCTCTATAATTGCCATTGTTGACTTGTTTTCCAAGCTTTATAGTGTTAGCCACAATCAACTCCATTTTTAGTGGGGAGGAGGGTCAAGGAACTCCAATTCTACTTACTAGTGAGAATTTGGGGGATTTCTTGATAATCCAAACCACAATTTCTTGTTTGTTCGGGGGAAATTCAAGTGTAGATTGAAGGTTTATTGAAGATTAGTCATCAAAGGTATAATTTCTCATTCCCAATTTCATTGTTCATTCATTGTCTTCATTCATGCCTTTTAATTGCTTTCATCTTTAAGTGCTTTCTTTATTGCTTTCTTTTAATTGTTTTCTTTATTATTATCATGTCTAGGTTAGATTTAAATGCTTTCTTTACATAATTTATCGCTTTCCGCACTTGAGAAAAACCCATTTACACGAACCGATTACCTTAATCAAGCCTCACACCCATCCTTGAGATCGACAATCCTTACTTATAAAACCACAAAAATTACAACCGAACAATGGCACCGTTGTCGGGATGGCGTTATTTGGTAGATTAGGCTATTGGTTTGTGTGTGCATAGTTTATTGCTTTCTCGATTATGCTAGAAAAATGTAGCGAAAAAAATTGAATATCGAAAAAAGTGAGAAAAGAAAAGAAAAAGAAAAAAAATAGAAAAATAGAAAAATAGAAAAAAGAGAGTTATGGATAGTCCCCAATTCCCTCAATTTGAGCATGAAATATTTTGGAGGTATTTTGCTAGATTACATGATTATCGTGTTCAATGTGAATTATATGGTATCTTTTATGATACATTATCTCTTTTGGGAATTGTTAGTGGGGGTGTGAATTATGAGACCCGAAACCTTTTAGATTATTACGGGTTTTCTTGTTTAGGTGAAGAAAAAGCATGGGAGTTACTTGAATGGTTGTCTAGGGATTCCTATGAATTTGAGCAACAAAATGTTAGTCCTAGCTTCCAACCTCCTTATGCACCACCCTTTGGGACCGAAACTGAAAAATCATGTGAATACCCCGTGTATGTTGATGATCAATCTTATGATGGGGGATATGTTGAAAATTGTTATGATCTTTCCCAAAGTGTCGATGTTGAGTCTCCTTCCGTGTGCTCCTTGTGTCATTCGCCGTATCATAGTTCAATTTCTTGTTTGGAAGCTACAGTGGCTTCCTTCGAGGCGGAAGTAGAAAAATTATGTGTGAACATGAATGAGTATATGCGTGAATTTGTCCATG
This sequence comes from Portulaca oleracea, assembly GCA_029582165.1. NCBI lineage: Eukaryota > Viridiplantae > Streptophyta > Magnoliopsida > Caryophyllales > Portulacaceae > Portulaca > Portulaca oleracea. Next base: position 13,420,386 of record CM055882.1, on the reverse strand, counting down.
AGAGTAATCATAGGGTAGAAACTCCGTCTTCACAAATGGTTGATTCGAATGTTGAAGTAGGTCATTCATCGTCTTTTAGTCCTGAAATGCAAGTTGATTTTTCTGTGTATGATGAGGATGATGACTATTATAACCGACCATGCCTTGGACTACTTAGTAATTCCTTAGCTCTAGCCCAACCTTGTGAGCATGAGGAACAAGATGATTCTGTGTGTGATGATGTAGAATTAGTTGAAAACATGCTAGATGATGAACTATGGTCCACACCTTTGTCCATGCCTTTATGTGAAGAAAATATTGAGTTTAGTGAATGCCATGATGTAATTGAGCATGATCTTGTTGAGAGTGAAATTGAATCTGTTGTGATTGAATGTGTGCTTGATAACGATTTGTTCACTTTCATTGAGGAACATTGCATTAGTGAGGCATTAGCTACCCTTGTAGGTGAGCCTATTTATGTGCATACTTGTGATGATGAGCATAATTCTTTGGGGAATGATCATGATTGTTTGAAATTGGTTGTTGATGATGATGCTTTTGATGATGACATGCTTTATGAGTCATTCACGATGAGTTATGACCCTGAACCTTCCACTTTCACTTTTGATGTTGCTTTGGATGATGCACCTTTGTCTTTTGATGTTGATAGTTCTTCTAGTGAGTCTGATATTGATGAAGATGAAGATGTGCTTGTGTGTGATGTTGGGAGTGTTATGATGTGGTCTAACCCTCTGTTTTCCTTATCACCTATTGACGATTGTGATGATTATTTGGATGAGAGTGGTGGTTTGGAATTTGTGATTGATGAAAATTGCATGGAAATTGAGTTTGAACCATTGTTTGCATCCAAGTCTTCGCATGAGCATGTTCAAAATTTGTGTTGTATTTCCTCCTTCCGTTGATTTGTATACCCAATCTCCATTTACGAGTCAATGGGAGGATCCATTTGTCATGTCTTCTTTCACCGTGCCTAGAAAAGTCTTGTATATTCATGAATTTCATCAGTTCTATGACTTTTCTAAAGCATTTGATAAATTGTTAAGGGCACTAATGATTGTTTATGTGCTATTACGAGTGTGCTCTTACCATCACCATTCTGAGATGCATGAGAGGATGCATGATTTGTTACTCCGGGCGTTGAATGGTTCTGACATGATGCCCGATATCTTGAGGTGAGAAGGAGTGAATTTCTTGATAAGATACCTTTGAGGTAATATCCTTCCTCACCCTTCTTGTATAATTACTGAGTTGGTCTTTCTTTTCTTCTTTTATTTTCTTTTTGTGTGTGTCATTTTCTTTTATTTTGGGGTGCTTGCTTACCTACTTCTGTTTCCATTTTGAGGACACGACAACCTCTTTGTGTTGGAGTGGGAGGGTAGTATGTATTCCGGTATTCGAGTCTAAGAAAAGAAAAAAAAAAGAGTCGTTTTGTAAATATTTTAGTTTGTTTTCTTAGTTCATTAGTCCTTAGTGTCTTGTATAGTTTGTTTTTCCTTTTGATCTTGCATGTGAACCATCACACATAGTATGCTTTTCTTGTTTATTTCTAACCTTGGTGTGATGTTCCTTGGATCGTCGATTGAATATGCTTGATTGAAAACTTCGAGGTAACTTCTTTCCACCCTCTCTTTATGTGAATATATCGATGATCCATGATGCATGCTTGATTTTCTTTTTGGGTGGCGAACCCCTTGAGTGTGAATGTTGGGATATTATTATTGTTGGAGCCGTGTGGGCTCGGGTCGCCACCAATTATTGTTTGTTATGTGTTTGTTGTGTGTTTTTAGGTTTTCTACCTTATTTGTGATACCCTTCTTCTCACAATGGGGACATTGTGAAGTTTTGTGTGGGAGTGGGGGGTGATACTTCCATTTGTCATGGGTAGATCACCTAGTTTTGAGTCTTTGTTTTCGTTTCTCGTAGTTTGTGTCGAAAAATTTGAAAAATTTTGTGTGAAAAGGAGAAAAAAGGGAGTGAAAAACCTTGAAAGTTTTCGTTTTTCGTTTTGTTTTTGTTTTTGCTTTGTTTCTTGGATTTCGTTGTTGAAATCAGGAAGCCGTTCTTAATCTTCTTTGAAAGAAACCGGTTTGAGCATTTTCGACCCTAACTTGGGCGATTATCATGACTTACCTTAATTAGATTCTTTTCATCAAGTGTCTAGTGAGATTTCATTTCTTCTTTTTATGTTCCGGTTGAAACTAGGAGATTCTAGGAGTTCATATCCGAGCTTGTTTTCTAAAAAGAAAAAGAAAAAAAGAGAAGAAGCAAAAGCCAAAGCAAAAGTAAGAAAATAGCAGCAAAATTAAATAATTTGACTAAGTGGGGCGTGTCGGCTTTACGACATCAACCATCATACACTTAGCCAACCTACACGGGCCCGGTATCAGTGGTACGGCACGGATGCCCCTTAACCCTCCTCCTATATCGCTTTGCGACGGAGAGGCGAATGGAAAAGACCGTGTTGGGAGGGTATACCCCTTATATGGGCCGTCCAATTCCCGAAAATAAGGCTAATATCGACATTAAAAAGAAATAAAAGTTTGAAGTGTTAATAAAGTGAGGGGCTCTTCCTTGCATCACCTGCGGCCCTCACCAAGCCAAGGGCGACCAAATACAGGGAGGGGCAACTCTTTCCTTTCCTTTGTTCGTTTCGCTGTTTTGTAAGCTCGGGTGTGAGTCTTTTGGGTCGTCTGGGATCGATTAGAACTGTTTAAAACTCTTTCAAATGGGATTAAACTCTACATGAGGTGTAAGGAATCAAAAACTTCTAAGATTGGCAGTTGTTTGAGTTAAGAGTTGTGAGATGCTCATAACAGTTCCTTTTGGAGGATTAATACCGTTTTCTTAATTGAAATAACTTGATTCATTGAAATAAGCAGTTCTCTTTTTCTTTTCTTTTAAACTTGTTTTGTTTTTCACTTTCCCTCTTTCCTTTTTCTATGGCTTTTGTGGGTCTAGTTGCTATAAACCCTCACGAGACCTACCTCGTCCACCCGGGCTGCCGGGGGGTTTAAAGGGCTTGATGCATTTGCTAAATGCATCTGCGATTCCTGCGAAAGTGAGTTAGGTTTTTAGTTTTTCTTTTTAGTCCTTTTCTTTGTTTTTTTAGTTTTCTCAGGGCGAGCAAACCCTTGTGCTGGAGTGGTGTTCGGCCTCGTTCCAAGCCGAATTTCTTGTCTTTTATAGGGTATATTTGCTTGTTTTAACCCCTATTTAAATATTAGATATAATGATTTGGTGTTTTGTAGGAAAATAAAGAGTTAGAAGAAGTTTGGGCATAATTGAAGGTTTTTAGGGAATCCCGAGCTATTTCCCGAGTCAAACCAAGTCAACCCGAGCCGAGATCCGAGTCAAACCAAGTCAACCCGAGCCGAGAGCCAAGGCGAAACCGAAGTTGGAAATTCCATATCAAGATTGGCGCAAAACAGGGGAACGGTACAAACTCAAAGGTTTGAAATACGCGTGCCTTCACCCTTTGGGTCATAACTCCTTCGTTACAACTACGATAGGTCTGAAATTTTGGCAGCTTAAAGTACACACCGAGAGCTTTCCATCGATATCTTACGGGCCTAAAACAGAGCTCGGATGAAGAAGTTATGCGCATTTGAAGTCGGCAGGGAAAAACTGCCCAGAACAGTGGCTCGTCCGAGCCAGGCTTCTGGGGCAACAAAGACACCAGCCAGAATGCTAGCTCGCCCGAGCCAGGGGGTGGCTCGCCCGAGCCACTCTGTCTGCAGACGCGCGTGCTGCGATTGTTTCTAGGGTTTTGGGTTGTATTTTTCTTTCTTCTATAAATACCCACTTGTATTAATCTAAAATATCAATTAGCCTAGGTAATTTAGGAGTAGAATTAGATTTATTGCTTTCCTTTATTTGCTTTAATCTCTCTTAATTGTTCTTCAAGTTTTCAATTGTTCTTTAAGCTTTCATTGATTTCTTGCATTTGTATTCAAACTTTCTCAAGCTTTCTCAATTCAAGCAAGTTTCCATTTAAGTTTTACAAGCTTTCTCTCTCTTCTCTCTCTCTCTCTCTCTCTCTCTCTCTCTCTCTCTATCATTGCCATTGTTGACTTGTTTTCCAAGCTTTATAGTGTTAGCCACAATCAACTCCATTTTTAGTGGGGAGGAGGGTCAAGGAACTCCAATTCTACTTACTAGTGAGAATTTGGGGGATTCTTGGTAATCCAAACCACAATTTCTTGTTTGTTCGGGGGAAGTTCAAGTGTAGATTGAAGGTTTATTGAAGATTAGTCATCAAAGGTATAATTTCTCATTCCCAATTTCATTGTTCATTCATTGTCTTCATTCATGCCTTTTAATTGCTTTCATCTTTAAGTGCTTTCTTTATTGCTTTCTTTTAATTGTTTTCTTTATTATTATCATGTCTAGGTTAGATTTAAATGCTTTCTTTACATAATTTATCGCTTTCCGCACTTGAGAAAAACCCATTTACACGAACCGATTACCTTAATCAAGCCTCACACCCATCCCTGAGATCGACAATCCTTACTTATAAAACCACAAAAATTACAAACGAAAACCCTTAACCACAAGATTAACTTAAACCGTCAATTAAACCTGTGATTAGCGCAGTGGAACACCAGGGTAGAGGTATTACCGCCGTCCCCACTCGGGACAAGGCAAACACAAACACCAAACATAACCCAAAATAAAATATACTTAACCTCATACAAACAATCACCAAACTTTGAAATACAACGTAAACACCCTTTAAACATTTATATAAAGATTTCCCAACATGAGAAAAGAAAAGTCTCCAAATCCCATAAAAGCGCTTGAGGATCGACTAGCAGCCACCTTAGAAATGACATTGAACGGAACGATCTACTTTTGCTTAGCCTTGGCTTTATCCTGTGAGCTCGGACCTCCTAAAACAAAACATTGAAAACAGCGCAAAGTGAGTGAGGAAACACTCAGTACACAAACCTCCAACACGTCAACCGCTCGAAAACGGTTTCTAGTGCCGGCGTTTTAAAAACATTTTGAAATCGGGGAAGAGGAAAATAACCATGAAAGAACTGGATTGTTGCATAGACAAATATGTATATACATAAAGGAGTTACACTTGTAATAATTGAAAACGAGTGGTATCCCTTACGATCGATGCAAAGCACCTCACACACGCGCATGCCCAAATTGATCTACATTTGGATTGGGTGACTGCTAGGCAGTCGACACTGGTCAGGTCATTAGGACACTCTGATCAGGAGCATCTAAAAGAAAAAAGACTAGTACATCACGTAACTAGCTAGCATATAATAAGGTGGGACCACTTTTGAAAATAATGTGATAAATGATATTAGGTCAATGCTTTGACATGATGATAATATATATATACTGAATGATAAGAAAAATGTTAAACGTTGGACAATTTGCGTACCTTGGGTAGTAGAAAGGTCTAGCGACGTGCCTCGAGCTTGGGACGGGTTGGGCGATTTGGAAACTATAATAAGAGCATAAGAAAATGGAGAGTTTAAATAAAGTCCTTGCATTTACAAGCTAGGATGAAAGTATTTAAAACTTGATAACTTAAAAGGGTTGAGAAAATAGAAATTTCAGTTTTTTGGTCAATCAAAGATTTGGTGATAACTTGAGCTAGAAAACCCGGATTTTTGCAAACGAGTACTTTTCGGAAAGGGAAAATCACTCTCTACAACTTTGCCAACTGGCTCGAAGGCTAAAAGTGAAAGGAAGGGCTCGGAAAAAGGCCCGGACAGAAGTAGAGCACTTGAAGTTAATCATGTGGCTTGGAAATTTAGGCGAAACTTATGGCGAAACTTAAATAGGATCAAAGAAAGCTTGTGATGTATAAAGCATCCTTAACAACCAGCTTAGATGAGCATAGAATTGGAGTCCTTGAAGGCTTAAGAAGAGAAGCTATTCGATTAATGAAAACATGGAAGAAACGTTGTCAAGCGACGGAAATTAGATAAGGACATGGTTATGAATTTTGGAAAGTTTACGAACCAATGACCGATGAATTGAATACATAGAAGAGATGGTCCTTGGGATATTTAGACATCGAGGAAACCCATAAACTTTTTAAGAAGTCAAAAGTATGACTTAGCCATCAACAACACTCAATAGAACTTTAACCCTCCACAACTTGACTCATGGCTTTGCTAATGTTTGATAAACCTTCAGGAGCTAAACTCCAACCACTAAATTGCCTTAAATCATCTTAGCATACCTATCCAACCCATCTTAACAAAGTCACAAAGGTTACCATCTCATGAGAGCTCCCTAAGAAACCCCCTTGCACCCTTAAAGATAGAAATTAATTAATAAAATTCTAGGCAGAAACTTTGTTGACGGCCCTCAAACACAGCCTCATATCTCACTCTCCCGATATCGTATGGATGCAAACTTTATGTTTCTGGAAAGCTTGAAGAACGACCTAAAACTTTTATGTTTATAACTTAAGCCCATAAAGTCTCCAAATGGACGAAAACTTAGCAAGAAGATACTGACTCAGAACACGTATATAATTGCACCCTTTCACGGTTTTGCTCGTATCTCGGATACACATACCGGATTCTCGAAATTCCAAAGCCTAGAGTTAGATAATTACTTGGGCTATTATTTCCAGTAAAAATCTGGGAAAAACTCACATTTTACCTCGTCTGTAAAAATCAGATACCTAGATAGAAACTTTTTACGTCTTTGGTTCTTACTTTGGTGCCTCCTTTGGCCTCTAACTTGTACTAATACACAACCAAAGCCCAAATTAACTATTACTCATGGATCTTCCAGATTTTAATACTCAAAGATTACCTAATTAAGCTCATGGAACTCACATGCAACCATAGATTACACAAGCAACTATAATTATCACTTGAATTAACACTCTTCCACCCATTTCCACACTAAATTCATATCATCCATGTATGTAATCACTTAATTAACATAGTAACAACCCAAATCAGTCCCTTAATCATCATATTTCTCCTCCAAAAACCACATGCAAGCAAGAATTTCAACATTCAACAAGAACTTAGCAAGAACTCATCCAAAATCCAATTAACTACACATGCATCCTTCTCAAACTCAAACCCTAATTAACCCAACTTAACCACAACTTAAATTCATGCTTAGAAATCATAAAAGAGATGAAGAACTTCAAGAATAACACAATTTATGAATGAAATTTCAGATTTGAAACATAAAGAATAAAGTTAGGGTTTGAGATTATACCACTTGGAGAAGAACTTGGAGAAGAAAACACAAGAGAGGAGGAAGAGGGGCGCTCGGCCACCTCTGGGCGGTGGTCATGGAAAACGCCGAACAGTACTTCGGCCAAGAGAAGAGAAAGGGGGAGGAAGGAGAGGGTAGAGTTTGAGTAAATCTGATTTATGAAATGAAATTTAAGACCTTAGTCTATTCCCCCTCTTATATAAATACACTCCCTTAATTAACTTAACATCTAATTAGTAATTAAACTAAATCAATCATGTAATTAAAAAATAGCTAGGTAAAATAATTGGTATTGACTAAATAAAATTAATGAACATAAACTTGGTAAAATAATTTAGTATACGATTAAATAAAATTACTTGGAAAGAAACTGGGTAAAACTTACTAGTATTGAACCAAATAAAATAAATTAGTAGGATAACACTTATTAAAATAAATTGGATCATAAATGTAATTAGGAAGGTTGGATAACATAAATCGTAATCGAAATGGGAATTAAAATTAATATAACCTTCTTCGGTTACAAGCGTAAAATTGAGAATGATAAAATAAATTATAAAACTTATCGTAAAAGTATTCATAAACTCGTAATAATAATCATAATTTTAAATTCGAGATAACATAAAATCAACCTGTTTAACCATCGCATTGCTCGAGACCTATCGCGCATAAAAATAAATAATAATAATAACAGTAATAACCATATTAACGTAAAAGAAAGAAAATTTTTAACTGCGTAATTTAGTTAAACACCGTGATTAAGGCCTTAATTAATACGGGTTTAGGGTGGGTCGTTACACTTAAGCATAAATAATTATATTGATCGAAGCTTCTACATGATCAAGATACGGAGAAACACTAAGACTCACACAAATAAAAGAGTCTTCGTTTACTTCAATATTATTGAGTGTGAGATCAAAAAGCTATATTGAGTTATTTGTTATTGAGTTGAGTTGTTGAGATAGTTTATTAGCAAAAAATTGTTCTGAGGTACCCTAATGTTTTGGTGAAATGTTTTTCTGGTACCCCAATTTTTCAAAACTCATTTTGGGGTACCCTTAATTTTAGGATTAGTAATTATTAGGTGTTTTTCCGGTCATCAATTTTATTAAGTGACCGAAATGCCCTTATTCTTCCATTCCTGAAAAAATACCCTTGAAGAAGAAGAATAAGGGTATTTCGGTTACTTAATAAAATTAATGGTCGGAAAAGCACCAAATAATTACTAACCCAAAAAGTAAGGGTACCTCAAAATGAGTTTTGAAAAGTTGGGGTACCGAAAAACAGTTTCCCCAAATATTAGGGTACCTCCGAGTAATTTTTTGATTTATTAGGGTGAGGAGTAGAAGTTGAGAGGTAAACACTCCCACACTTAATTGAGAGATGAAATTAAATGGTGGGATCTTGATAGTAGAGGAAATTTTAAGATTTTGTGTAAAGTTCATCCTAATAAAAAGATCAAGGTTCAATTAATCCTAGAATCGGAGAAGTCTAAGCGGTGACATATTCTGAAATTTAAGTTCGTAAGAACATCGTTAACAGCTACTGTATTTTGTCTCTTTTAATTTCCGCATTTGTTTTCAGTAATTTTTTTAATTAGTCTAATTAAACTTTCAGTAGTTATTAATTTTTTTTAATTAGCCTAATTTCCGTTTTCTTCGGTTTTGAATAAAGTTTTCTCTAGTTTCCATCAAAAAAAATATATAAAAAGTATGGCACACAATGGCTAAGTCAACAAATATAAATAATTTCTATAAAAAAAAAGGAATATAATTGACACCATAATCAAATTAATCATATCTCTTAGGCAGAAATCAGACATTCTTTTTGAATTCGAATAATTATGGATACATTATACTTGGTCCAATGGAATCAACATATTCCCAAAAAATGTTGCATGCATCAGGATTTTCTCAAATCTCTCGTTAATTAATTAGCTAGATTATACTTAGAATTATTTTTATATTCATTTATTTAGTTGCCTTTCTGTTTTCTATGAATTTTTTATTCAGTAGTACTAGGGTTAGTAAAATAGTTATTGGGGGGGGGGGTCGATCCACGTGTGGCAGCGGCCGCACATTTCGTGCCTCAACTGTATTTTAGATTTTTTTTATAAATTTTATAAATATTATTATTATTATTATTAAATTGCAATGTTATTATTAATAAATTAATAGTTTTTGAAATTAAATTTAATAATAACATTGCAATTTAGGTTGAATTTCAAAAACCATTAATTTATTAATAATAACATTGCATTTTAGTATTAATAATGATAATAATAATAATAATATCAATAATAATAATAATAATTACAATTTTTTAAAAAAAATTTAAAATATTATTATTATAAACGCCCCGGCCCCTCCCGGGCCGCGGACATTACCGATAACTGCTTCAAGGATTGCTGACTGGCCCCACAAATCACCACGGGTCTTTCCAGCGTGCTTCGTCCTCGCTCACACGCTGCCTGGGAAAACTCCCCAGGAGGTCACCCATCCTTTGACTACTCCCAGCCAAGCACGCTTAACTGAGGAGTTCCCAACAGATGAGCTACCATAAAAGAAGGTGCACCTTGGTGATATGAGTAGTCATTTCAATCCTTTTAAGCCACACTTAACCATATATCCGGGGTGTTACAATCACCCCCACTTAAGCGCACAACGTGTTCTCGTTGTGCCACAATACACTCCAGAATCTTTGCCCCGCTAGGTGACTGCCCATGGCTCTCCCGTCCACTGGCGCAGCTCACGGTCGCGGGTCGGCTCTGATACCATCTGTAACGTCCCGGCCCCTCCCGTACCGCGGATATTACCGATAACTGCTTCAAGGATCGCTGACTGGCCCCACAAATCACCACGAGTCTTTCCAGCGTGCTTCGTCCTCGCTCACACGCTGCCTGAGAAAACTTCCCAGGAGGTCACCCATCCTTTGACTACTCCCAGCCAAGCACGCTTAACTGAGGAGTTCCCAACAGATGAGCTACCATAAAAGAAGGTGCACCTTGGTGATATGAGTAGTCATTTCAATCCTTTTAAGCCACACTTAACCATATATCCGGGGTGTTACAATACAATTACCTGATATACTTCACAGCACAGCAAAAGAAGAACACACTTGAGCTCACTAACGTCTCGCACTAACTCGGGCCTAGAATAAAAGTAATTATCTAATCAAAACGCGTTCTAACGAAGTTAGAATTATCTATTAACTACCTAACCCATCCCCTAGGAACACTTAGGTTCCTAACATTTACGAAATTACACTTAACATCTCTAAGATAACACATAACATGATCACACATTAATTTCACTCAACAACTCTTTATAAATAAACGCAAACAGAGGACAGATTATAACATTTACATAAAATGGGTCACAACTCGACTTCCCGACATCCTATGGGGCTGGTTCTGGACTTTTCGGAAACCTCGGGATGTCTACTAAAACTTCTATGTTGATGGTTAAGCCCAACTCAGTCCCGAAGAACCTCAAAAACACCCGTCTTTCCCATTGGTCCAGATCTGACAGGTTCCGGTAAAACGGTTATAGCTCGGGCTATACAAATCAAACGTTCGATCCGCAAAATTCCTATGGTTCCTAACATCTAAGGGAACCTCCAGTTCAAAGGGTTTGATCAAAAGGCAACTACACTAGCCGTGGCAACCCGATCTTTAGACACTAACAAAACTGTCCCGATAACGGTTCTTAATTAATTTGTTATTTCGGTCCTAACTTTTACCAAACGGTCTCGGGGTTCTAATTTGGACTCGAAACAGTAGCTAGGGTCTAAGATATGAAGTCCAACTTAACTTAGGTCCAAAAATTAAACTTGTAGAAGTAAACTTAATTTAGAAAACATGAAAGACACTTTAATAAATTTAATCAACCCTAAAGTCATAAAAGAAAATAAAAATTACTTAAAACATAAATTACTTGACCAAGATTTTAAAGATTAAAGCATGGATTATTTACAAATAAGTTATAACAAGGGAAAATAATCAAGAATCAAGAATTAATAACAAGAATCGAATTCCTTTTTAGTAATTTAACCAACTCACTTATTTAATCAAGATTACACATGAAATTAACATGAATGAACCCTAAGAGAATTTAAAGAACATATGAATATTTAACTAACGATTCAAGAATTAATCTAGATAATTATACTTTAAATAGTCGTGCATACAATAATAATGTTATCTAAACCCTAACATGAATGAGTCCTAAAAAAATAAAAGAACATACAATATTTAACTTAATGAAACAAGAAACCTAATTAATTTTCAAGAATCAAGAAGGGCTTAGGTTTACATGTAGAGAAACATAAAGAACTTAGAAACATTAAACTACCAATCAAGAATCTAAGGTTTTAATAACAAGAAATCAACCTAATTCATATAACAAACTTAACAAGATTTATTCCTAGGAAACAATAAAGGACTTAACGATTAAACAACTAAACATTCAAGAATTTATCCTAAGTAATAAATTTCCAAATTCGTACATACAATAATATTGTGGTCTAACGATTCATGTAAAGAAAATAAAGAACATTAAAGAATCACTTTCAAACCTAATAATCAACTATTACAACCTAAATCTAATTACAAAAATTACACATAACAATTAGGAAAAATTACACATAATTACAACAAGAAAATAATTACAATTAATTTCCCCTAATTACAATAATTACAGAAATTAATAACAATAATAATTACAAATATATAAAACAGATTAATAATAATAAAACAAGAAAAGAAAAAGGAAAAAGAAAAGAAAAAGAAGGAAGTAAAACAGTTTAGGGTTAGGGTTAGGGTTTACGTAGGGTTTCTCGGCGGTTCTGGGCGGCGGTCGGCAGGAGGTGGTGCGACAGTCGAGGCGGCGACGAGGGGCGGCGTCGGAAGGTGGTTGTCGGACGGTCAGGGGCAGCGACGAGGGCGGCGTTCGACGTTGATTTCTCGAGCAGCAGCAGCGGCAGGTTCGAGGGCCTTTTCTTCGACTGGGACGGCGCTGGCGACGTCGGGGCGGCAGTGCGAGGGTCGCCTGGGGATGAGGCAGCGACGGCGACGCTGGTGGCGACGGTGGTGGCGCCTGGTGGTCGTCCGAGTGCGAAGGAACGGACGAAAAGAAAAGAGAGAGAGAAAGAGGAAGGAGAGAAAGAGAGGGGTGGACGGTGGTGGCTGCGGTGTCGCGGGTGCCGAGGTGGTTGCCGGCGGTGGCTAGGGCGGCGATGCTGGTGGTCGGGGCTGCTGGGCGAGAGAGGGAGAGAGGGAGGAGAGGTGGTAGGTTTAGGGTTTGGTAATTAGAGGGATTAGGGTTTGATAAGGGTTTAGGGGGGGTTTTTATACTAATGCTCCCATTTAGGCCCACTAATCCTATTCCTAACCCAACCCATTAAGCTAAAAACAGAATTAAGGAATTACTAATAATAGTAATAATAATATTAATACTAATAATCATATAATCACATAGCAAATATTCACGTAATTAATCACATAATAATATTAACCAGCGGAAATTACTATTCTACCCTTGTTAGCCCCTCAACGGTCCTACGAGCTCAAGCGTTAGCATAAATAAACACAAACGAATAATAATAAAACACGAAGTCAAACATAATAAACTAACGACGTCACGGTCAACATGTTTGGATTTTTCGGGGTTTTACAATTAATAATGTTTTTTTGTTAATATTATTATTATTATTATTATTATTATTATTATTATTATTATTACTATAAGAGAGAGAAACTAGAGAGAAGTTAGAGAGTGAAGGGTCAAGGGCGATTATGAAAAAGTGGGCGACATTAGTAAAAAGGAGGCGAGGAAAAGCAAACGGTATAATAATATTCTCTGCATTTCATTTTAATATATAATAATATATCAATATATTATAGGACCATGATAACCATCTTGACTAAAGATGGTTCTTAACCATCTTGAATTATTCATATTTCACATTTTTGTAACTTTTATAAATATTTTTTTAATAATTATATATATATTTATCAATTATAATAATATAATATTTATTAGGTAGGTGAAAAAATATAATAATAGCCTAATTTTATCAATTATAGTAGAAAATCCACATTTTATACATAGTTTTATATTTATGAAATAAATATAAATAAATAATTATTTTTAAATTGTTTAAAAGGTGTATTAACCTTGAAAATGATGAAGCATACCCTTAGAATGATTTAAATACACTTAGATTTCACTATATTAGTGATTTAGAAAAAATGCAAGATGGTTAAGAGGCATCTTGTTTCAAGATGTTTATCATTTTCGTATATTATAATAAGCCAAAGACACTTTTTATTCATTTCATTTTCGTAAATAAATTGTCTACAATGAAAATTTGCATGGGTTGATAAATAAGAAGAGTTTGCATGGAAATTAGGTGGCGTTACATAATACTATAATAGAGAGAGTGATTACTAGATTGGATATGTTTCGCCATGCCATTCCATTGCCAACCTCCTAAATTTGAGGCATCTACCCGTCACACAAAATTCCTTGGTTCCGGGAAAGATTTGCTGTTCTGGGTGAGAGAAAAATGGAGACAGAGAGAAAGAGAAAAGAATCAGAGAGAAGAAACAGAGAAAAAGAGAGACCCATGAAGAAAAGTAAGCGGGGGCAAACACTTTGATCTTTGAAAACTCAAAAAAGATTGAATTCATGATCTGGGAAAGCTGGTAAGAGTCAAAGAAATTGAAACTTTTGAGGCACCTCTTGCCCCCTTTGGTTGATTTCTAGCTTGCCCACCAACTGTTTGATGAAATTCCCCTGTGAAAAAATGTTATCAAATTTGTTATTGTGATGATGATGGTATCAGATAAATGTCATAGCCGGCTTCAGTAAACGTGACAGCATGCCCCCCGCTGGGACGTTGGCTGGTGCCGGTGCTTCCCAATCCATGGCCTTTGGGAAACGCGAGAGGCTCTACAAAGTCTGGCCTGGCAACAATGTAGGTCTCCTTCTTCTAACCCTTTTGCTTTAATTTTCCCAAATTATGATTTTGTAATGTGATCATATGGGTTTTGTTCTTTCGGAGTGTGATGAGCCATTTCATATGTACTTTTCTAAATTGTTAGTCATTGACATGAAAAGGTTGTTGCTTGCTCTTTATTCCTTTAGAAAAAGGACAATTTTCCACTTTTTTTCCCCATGTCATGTAGGTGGAGAAATTCCAGGTAAATTTGTCTTAGGATGACCCTTTACAGTTTGGGGTTATGGATGCAAGAACCAACTTACCCAAAAGCTTAAGATGATGGTTGAACGTCAAGAATGGCTTGATACAATGGGGTTTGGAGTTCTTTTTGTTGTTGGATATTGATGACCAAATGTGACTGGCTGTTTGATCAATGCTCCATAGGCACCTCTTCCCATAAAAGCACAGTTGAATTTGGAATAGGTTACAGCTGGGTCGAGAAATTGGAAAATCTCTAACAATTTAGGGCGATGTGTGCTTCTCATGTCCATAATTCTTATGTAAGATAGATAGGTTAAGGTTTGGTTGAGAATCCTAACTTAGCCAAACTTATCAAAATAAACTCAAACGTACCCAGACTTATTCAAATCAACTTAGGCTTTTGTTTACCATATCCGACTAACCCACAAAAAGATCAGGCCAATAGGTTGAGAACTGAGATATATTTAGATTAGTGCATGTATATCTACTACTGAGTTCACTGATAAATGTATTTTTTGTTGATTGGCAGAAATTTCTCTGTGGTGGTAGATTGATATTTGGTCCTGATGCGGGATCCTTGTATTTGTCTTCGTTTTTAATAGGGTGTCCCGCTTTTGCATTTTGTATAAGGATGATCGTTAGGATCAAAGAACACGATCCCTTATATGGATACGGGGTGTTCATAACAGGCGTTGTTCTCACTGTCTTGGTAAGTCATATTGATTAGGAAAGGTTTTGAACCTATATATATACCTGTCTTAATGCATCTTATGGGATGTGTAGGATTTGATGTTCCTCTACTCAACTTCTGGGCGAGATCCAGGAATAATCCCTAGGAACTCAAGAGCCCCTGAAGATGAAGACTTGGATGGAAGTGTCCCAGCAGTGGACTGGATTGGAGGCAAGACCCCTATGAGAATGCCACGCACTAAGGATGTTGTGGTTAATGGGTTCACCGTTAAAGTCAAGTTTTGTGATACTTGTAAATTGTATCGTCCTCCACGTGCTTCTCATTGCTCAATCTGTAACAATTGTGTTATGAAATTTGATCACCACTGCCCCTGGGTGGGTCAGTGTATTGGACAAGTGAGTTCCATCTCTTTTGCTCTGGCTTAGTACCTTTTTACTATTTTTTTTATGATGCTATGATTTGCATTAGATTTAGTAAAATTTCCTTTGTTACTGTACTGTTTCTTTACAGGATCAGTGCTTGACAATGCCTACTTGATTTTCATCTTGAAAATATATGATGTATAGTTTCCCATCTTGTATGAAGTTTCTGATCAATTGAAACCAGTATACCCGAATTATAAAACTTAGGGTTAAGAATGCTACATTAGACCCCTTCATACATTGCCTGCCGCTGGGGTTTTGGTGTTTTGGATTTATGAAGTTCCCGATCGTCACTTTTGCATGTTTTCATTCAATCATCCTTATACAAAATTGCTTTCATTCAAAATAGCTGGGTATCAAACATCAATCTGTCTTCCTCGCATTGTAAATTTTCATTGAAAATTGTTTTCATCTTATACAAAGCTCTTATGAGATTGGAACCAGTCTCCCTAAATTGCAAAATTTAAAGGTAAGATGGCTACATTAGGCCCCTCCATACCTCACTTGGTGGGGTTTTCGGGTATGGATTTGGATTTGTGAAGTTGCCAATCGAAAATCAAGACTCTTTCATGTTTTCATTCAATCATCCTTATACAAAACTGCTTTCGTTCAAGATATCTAACTTGGTATTAGACATCAACCTCTCTTCCCTCGTGAAACTTTTAACTAACTTGGATCTTGTGTTTCCTGTGCAGCGTAACTACCGGTTCTTCATCATGTTCATCTCAACATCAACATTCCTATGCATGTACGTTTTCACATTCTCACTGGTCAATCTTCTTCGTCGATCAAAGGGCGTACTGCATTCCTTGTCTGATGATCTGGTCTCAGTGATTCTTGTCGTATACTGCTTTGTGGTTGTCTGGTTTGTTGGCGGGCTTACTGTCTTCCACTTCTACTTGATGTCGACCAATCAGGTAATGCTCTTTAAAACTGCGTAATCCGTGCCTTTCTAAACTAATTTGTCAACCTGTGTTGATGGTCTCACATTTTCCAAGGCAGACAACTTATGAAAACTTCCGGTACCGTTACGAGAGGGATATGAATCCACACAATCTGGGACTGTTCAACAACCTGAAACAGGTGTTTTTTACCAGAACACCGCCGTCATTGGTCAATTTTAGAGAGATGGTGGTCATAGAAGATATGGTAGCCCCTGAGACACCAAGCTACCATAGATACGGTGAATCCAGGAAGGGGGACGATGTTGAGAAGGGTAAAAAACTTGCCAAGAATAGCAGCATGGTTTTACCAGGTAATAGTGCACAGAAATCGGGTTATGATGGTACTGATGACAAGCAGAGGATGACGAAGACAGCATCTGATTCTGATCAGAGTGATGCTTCACCTGATCAAGGATATCGAACTAGAGTCCAAGATGTTGTCACCTCAAAAAAGGCTGAGAACGTCGATGCTTGTTAGATAGTGGTGCCGACATCATGGGTGTGAAGGTAATCTTAAGCTAGCCCCGCTCTCTTTGCTTTATTTTTCTCCAGAATAAGTTCAGATGAGTTCCGTTTAGAAAAATATGTTCCGATTATAAGGCTGGCTAAGAAGTTTATAATAGGTTTAGTCAATATGTTATGAGCATGTCTCACAAACGAATTCAGAATATGTTTAGCAAACTCGTTCAGAATAAGGTTAGTTCAGAATTAGCTTAGTGAGAACGTTGATCAGTGAGACCAATGTCTTATACTCATTTGTTATCTTATTTACTTGTAAGACATTGGAATTTTTCGCTTGATGTCGGACTCTGAATGATGCATAATATTGGTTACAGATACAAATCGACGGGTGTGGATGCTGTGGAAGGTTTGATTTTTGTTGAGCATTCCACTTGGAGATGGAACTGTAATGGCGGCCTTCGAGCTAGTGAAATTGTAACTTTGAGGTGCATAATTAGAAAGCTGTGAAAATGTGAACATCTTAATTGCTATCATGCACCAAGAACCATGGACCAAAAAAAATATATCAAGGGGGAATGTTCAAATTGAGAGTGAGAGGAGCTGTGTGATATGGTGGATTAGTGACTGTAATGTAATTCAGGATTTGGAAATACTACGTAGAAGGTTGTGATTAAGATTATGAATTTTTATGTAGTTAGTTCAGTTTTAAAAATTCTTTCTTTCCTCCAATTCTTCGCTTCTTCCTTCCCTTTTTCTCATTAAGAGTTTCCAGGTTGATTTAGATATCTGATATATCTTTCAAGAACAATTAACTGATGAAAATAGATCCTTTGCTATAGCCTATAAGAGTTATTTTAGAGTCCTTTCACATGAGGGGGTGTTTTTACGGGAAAGTTAGTCGACTTTTCTAACTTGACAGTCTTTTATAATGTTTGGTTCTCCCTAATAGATAGGAAACTTTTAATGTGGGAGTGTGGGACCAACAGTTTCCCTCAAAAATTCAGTAAATTGTTTATCAAGGGTGGTTAGGGAAAGTCTTTCTGGAAAAGTTTTTCTTAGAAAAATTTTTGTTGAGAAATTACCAAATGCACTGTGAATATTAATAATAATCCAAACAAAAGTACTGCACATTTTTCATAATTCTTGCAACATATCAAATTTGAGTTCTAAATGAAACTTGATCAAGAATTACAGTTCTTTTCATTGGTAAGTAGGAGTAGGGTAAGTAGGAGTAATTTAAGTAGAATTGAGTAAGTATGGTACGGACAATAGGAATTATAGAAATTATAGATTAAGTATTGATAGGTAAGATAGAAATTAAAGTATTGGTAGATAGGATATGGTTGGATCGGGGTCCAGATAATATCCACAATCCGACCATGCATGACATTTGTAGTTTTGTTGGCACTTCTTGAATATAATTTTGTCGTCGCTGGTTGGTGACAAAAAAAAAAACAGAAATTATAAATGATGTAGATGTAGGTAGAAATATGTGATTTTTAACTTTTAAAATTTAAAATTTTTATTCTTTTATGTTATTTTTAATTTTTTTTAATTTTTAATTTTTTCTATTTTTATTAATTTTTTAATTTTTAAAATTTAAAATTTAAAATTTAAAAATTGCAAATTTTAACTTTTTGATTTTTTAATTTTTAAAATTTAAAAATTGACAAGTTTAACTTCCTAGTTTTTATATTTTAAGTTTAAAATTTAAAAATTGAAATTCTTAACTTTTTAATTTTTAAAATTAAAAATGAAAAATAAAAATTAAACATATAAAAATATTGAAAAAATTGAGTAACTTTTTCTGACCAATGGTCATTTTTTATTTCCAAACTTTCAATTTTGTATTTTTGTATTTTTGCGTTTAAAAACTTTTAAATGTAAATTTTTGAGATATTCAGAAAGTCATTCCCTAGGAATGTATTAAAAATAATCATAATTTGCTCAAATTTAAATTTTGGTACTTTTTGTTGCTAAACCTATCAATTTGAACAGGCAGATGAAATACGAGTCATATGTATATCTGGCTATGACAAATACAGGTAATGTGTATTTCGAATACAGTCAAATTTGACATTGAAACAACGAGTCATGTATATTTCGAATTCAGGTAAATACTTATACTTTTTATCTACACACAAATGGGCGGGTTAAACATAATTGGAACATACATTTGGTTAGAGCGAATACAGGTCATATATATTTCAAGCTCATACAAATTTAACGTTAAAAACATGAGTTATTTGTGTTTTGTATTAGGTAAGGCAATGGGTCGGGTCTGGGTTGAGTCCAGTTAGACCCGAATCCGTCAATTTTTTTGGACCCAGACCTAATCTGATACCCAGTGGGTCCCAAAAAACTGGACCAAAACTCAGATCCCTCGGGTCATTAATGGGTTCAACACTCTTATGTATGTTTTTTTCTAGATTTATCAATTTTTTGAGTTAATTTTATACGTGCACAATTGTATAATAATAACTATTTTATTTAAATACAAATATTTTCAACACAATAAAAACGTCTAGCTCAATGGACGAGGCTATGAGCGAAGTTCAACATAAAACCATTATAAAAGTCATCAACACATAAACTCTAAGAATACAACTATACAATTTAAAATACAAAAAAAATTATAAATAGACACACAAAGTTTATGATTATCACACTATACAACTCTAATAATACAAATACACTAGGGTTTTCATTTAATATAGGGATACTGGATGACAATATACCGACCTTTGGTGGTATTGGATTGTTATATATCGACCTTTACTATTGGACAACAATATCCCTGACCTTTATACTTAGGTGAGATTATCATACCAACAATGACTAAGGGGGTGGTGACTGGGTAACTGGTCTCTATTCTAACGTGACAAGCGGAGGGAAAATAACCGACCCTTGCCCAGAAACCCCTCTCTTTTTCTCAGTAACCCACGTTAAAAAAAAAATCGGCCCTAACACAATGACTAATGAGGTGGTGAACTGGTATTCGTACTGTCGTGACATACAACCAACCAATGTCTTGTAACGCGGGTTAGTGAGAAAAACTAAGGTGTTAATGAGGGTATTGGCTTGTGACAGTTTTTTCCCCTTCGCTAGCCACATTAGTGCGCATGGAGACCGATTCCCCACCCCTTAGTTACTGTTGGTATAACAATGCCACATAGGCATAAAGGTCACGAATATTGTTATTCAATAGTAAAGGTGAGTATATTACAATCCAATACCCCCAAAGGTGGATATATTATTATCCAAAAATCCTTTAATATATATATACATATATATATAACGGGTCTATGGGTCCTTGCTAAGACCCGGACTTGGACACGCCAAATTCTTAGTGGATCCAGACCCGACCCGGACCCAATAGGTTCAATTTTTTTGGACCCAAACCCGTCTAAATGGGTCGAGTCTAGGACTCGCTGCCATGCACTAGGAGCACGTGCTCTAAATGTTTGTGAGTGAGATCATAATAATAATAAAAGTGAATAATCTAACAATATATTTGGGTGAACAATCTAATATATACTGGTGAACAATCACACTATTTAGAGCACATGCTCCAAATGCACCTAATCAATTGCATCCCTAATAGAGGATATTTAACTAGTCTTGGTCTTTATTTCCCATTTAAGAAAAACTGAAAAAGTGTACGTATGCATTGGTATAATTCAATTTTTTCTGTCCCAAAACTCTATTTTACACGAGTGTACGTATGCATTGGTATAGTTCAATTTTTTCTGTCCCAAAACTCTATTTTACACATGCGATAAAGCCGCGCAAGCAGCAACGATTACGTGCCAGTTTGCGAGAATTTGAGAAGAAATGGGAGACAAATCAAAACTACCATGAAATGAAACAAGGTCACACATTCACATTTCTTCTTCTTCACCATTTCCCCTGTTTCGACCTGCAACAAGCAAGACAGAGAGACAGACAGTGAAGAGCGAGGGAGAGAGATTGAGGAAAGGCAGAAATACCCACATCAAATTTTCTGAGTAGAGTCAGACTTGTTAACTTGGCACTTGATTTTTCCACTTAATTTCTCTGTTTTCCTCATTTTGATCGTCTTTCCTCATCTCCATCTCCATTTCTCTCCACCATTACTACTTGAAGAATCCATTTTGAAGAGTATATTTCGTGGGGTTTCGACTTTCCCCCCCCTTAATTTAGGTGTTATCTGGTCAGATGCGGAGAGAATTTTTGTGGGCAGATCATAGGTTGTTGCAGATGTGAGTAAAGTTTACATCTTTGGATTTATGCGGGTCGTTTTCTGGCGATCCGATTGACAGTTTGATGGCATCCAGCAAACCCAAGAGGCTTTATCAAGTTTGGAAGGGTAACAATGTAATCATTTCTTTCTTTTCCTGAATCTGATCATCATGATAGTGTGTGTGTTCCTTTGATCTTGGATTTAACATTGACAAGTGGTAAAATATGATTTTCAAGGTTCCTTATTTGATTAATTGTAATGGGTAATTGAGTGTAATTGATTGCATGTTTGTCTGATCTTGATCCTGTGTGTTTAAGATATCAATGGTGACAGTGCTTAATTCATTCACTACCTAATGTACCAAAGAGGTTGTTGCCAAAGGATCAAACCTTGGTGGAAAAAAAAAAAAAATTCCATATGTGAATTGTGGGATTGATGAGACATACTTGTAATGGTCAATTTGGTACTTTCCATTTGCCCCATGTAGAGCTTACTAGTGGTTATTCCTGGTATAGAAGCCCATTCTTACCCTTCACAACAAAAAAAAAATACTGCTGAAATTGGTACTTGTTGGCTTTGATGCCTATGTTACTCAAGTTTGGGCGTGCCCATGTCGAAGTGTTAATTGTCCAACATAAATTTTGTGTCAGAAGGTTGTACATTTTCAGTCTAAAAAAGGAAGAAGGGTCAAGTGACTATATCCTTGCTCGAGTGTTAGAGTTGGTAGTGTGTGACATGAGTACTTGTGGAGAAGTGAAGAATCCAAGTAAGATAGTTTGATGCAATTATGGCTATCTTGGTGTATCTTGACTTTGAGACCATGGCTTTTTTGGTAGCCAATGCTCTACATTCTAAACCTTCAAGTAGGCACTATAGGATCAGAGTTTAATCTTCTGTGTTGCCTGATTATGTTTTATAGATATATTAGTGCAGTTAGAATGTCTATTTCCAATGAACCGTGACGTGACTTTATGAGATAGCCACATTTGTTTTGTGTTTGGAGCTATCGTTGTCCCTTGAAGGATGAAAAATCAGGGGCACTTGTGATCAATATAGAGAAAATTAGCTAAATTTTGTGATGGATAAAATACATGGATAGGTGAGTGCATCATACTTTGTCATCACTTAGTTTCTTTAGCTCTTAGATCCTTCTCACCTGGTGTGCTCCTTCCTATCTTTGTATAACAACATAGTTTTCTTGTATCAAATTTACTTACTCTTGAATTGTAAAAGTTAGCATTGGATGTCAAGATTTTCTTTCAAAATAATATTTATCGCTGCTGCTGATGGAGTCTATCCTTGTACATCTAATAGAAATTTCTTCTTGGAGGAAGACTTATATTTGGACCCGATGTTGCGTCGCTACTTTTGTCTACTGTTCTAATTGCTGGGCCTGCCCTGGCATTTTGTATAAAGATCTTTTTGAAGGCCAAAGACAATACTAAGTGGTATGCTGTTGCAGTTGTGGGATTGCTCCTAACTATCGTGGTAAGTTGTTCAGTCACAATGCAATAAATCCTGTTAGTTAATAACAATCGGACAATCAATGATGAATCTCAATGAGAAATATATCTTTCATTTCAATTCACTTCACTTCACTAACTTGCAGGATTTGGCGCTTCTATACATGACATCCGGGAAAGACCCCGGCATAGTCCCTAGAAATTCAAAGCCACCTGAACCAGAGGAGACATTCGATCTATCCACCCCTTCAGTAGAGTGGGTTGGAAAGCACCCGCGTTTCAAGATACCTAAAATCAAGAACGTGTACGTCAATGGTTACATTGTTAAGGTAAAGTTCTGTGACACATGTTTACTCTATCGCCCTCCTCGGGCTTCCCATTGCTCCATCTGCAACAACTGTGTTCAGAGATTTGACCATCACTGCCCCTGGGTAGGTCAGTGCATTGGGATGGTAAGTTCACAAACTTGTGCTGCATTTATTGTTAGATGTTTGATTCCTTCACATAACTAATCGAAGAAGTAATATGTCCTCCTCGTGTCTCTGATTTATGATACTGTTTTGCATTTGGCCGATGGTAGGTTTGGGTAATTTTGGGTCAGTTTTGGTCAAACTTAGTAAACCTTACCCAAACATGCACAAATTTACCTACAAATGCGCACGTTTTGGCTACCTATGCTACCTTACCTGGGAAAAACAGACTGACCCTAATGGTTGTCTAGAGGAACCCTGACTTTCCCATGCCCCTGAACATGTGCAATGTCTATGGCTTGATTGGGTGTAATCAACGATGCAATATAATTATGGTTACATTGTTATTTGCATTAATACAACAGTCGGTTTTATTAATAGTCTTGTGATTGATACTACAATGTGAACAAACTAACCTCTAATAATGTAATTGTGATAACAATTACTCATAAGCTTTGACTGGTGATTATCCACAAATTACAATCAGTTATAATGTGAATTACTGCCATTAAAAAGATACCTTACTAAAAATTACAATGGTGTTAATTTTATTTATTAATTCATTGTAATTTGTGAGTAATCAAGAGTCAAATTTTAGTCAAATGGACAAACAACATTTTGGGATGGAGGTAGTACCTCATGTCTATCTCACTATTCAATTATTCATTTCATTTTGTCACAAGCATAGTCATTCTCTCTCTCTTACCAACACCAACTTTACCCCCCCCCCCCCAAAAAAAAACCATTTTTGTCTGTTATGTGCACCAACTTCTCTCTTTATCTCTTTCTCACAATCACTCATTTCTCTCTCTCTCTCTCACGCACGCGCGCGCGCACACCCCCCCCACATACTCACAATTGCAAAAATAAATATGACCAATTTATCACATTTATGAGTACAATATCTATTTTAAGTAACTAAACATAATAATGCAATCACTTTTCCATCACATTACATCATTAATTACAATACACAGTTGATTACATTACAAACCCATTACATTACATCAAACCAAACAATATGCTAGTTTGTTAGCTCTTTGTAAGATTCACTTGGTACTGTACATTATATGGCAAGTATTATTGATTGTACATTAATTAATAAATCAAGAGATACACATTCTTGCCTTGACTTTATATTTGCTGTCTCTTCAAGATTAAATCAAGTATATCTCAAAACTTAGGAAAGCGATATAGAAGTAAAAGATGTTTGTATTTCCTTTACAGCAATACATATAATTGAATCAAATGGCTTATGAGCTATTATATTGGGAAGATATCATGGCAATGTAATACTTACTAATGTATTTTCATGCATAATATCCTTGAACATCATATCTATTTGTTTTCTTGCAGCGAAACTACCGTTTTTTCTTCATGTTCATATTGACAGCAACCATCTTGTGCGTATATGTTCAAGTATTTTGTTGGATTAGCCTTGCTAATGAAGACACAAGTCTCCTTAAAGCTATGACACAAGATGTTCTTGCTGACTTTCTGATAACATACTGCTTTGTAACCTTCTGGTTTGTTGGCGGCCTGACTTTTTTCCATTGCTACCTTACTGGCAGCAACCAGGTAAACTTTTGTATAAGCAATGCTTTTATATATTGGTCCGTTGGAATCATCCACTTCATGCATTCTCGTGCATGGGGAAGGCTACCTATATCTGGATCCCCTCAAACCTCGGGTTAGCGAGATTATACTGGGGTTTGTTGTTGTTGTTGTTGTTGTTGTAATGCTTGTATATATTGTGTGTCTTTTTATGGCAATGATGCTTGTAATGAGCTTGCATACATTTGGTTCTTCCTGTACCTTTAAGTAGAATTTTATGTTGGGAGTTGTTATTGTTGATGCATATATTTATTGAGGCGTACCAAAAAGAGGTGGTAGTCGACCACACTAATATTCTAAGCTACCCACCAAGTTTCAATTCCTAGTGAAAGCAAAAGATATTTCCTGTATATGGAAATTGTGGAGCGGATAGGTAATACTTGTCGTGGTAATTACTAAAATCCTGATCTAGATCTACAATACTACAATTTTACGATCCAAAAACCCTTCATACAATTCTACGATCCTACACTCTGATCTAGGATCCAATTCAAAAAGGAAATATATATGTATATTGGGGCATGTTGATGTAAGCTTTGACTTTAATCCCCAATTTATTGCTAGAGCAAAAATATGGTTGAAGAGGGCAAATAACCTTTAGATGTATGATTTGTTTCATAAAATGTAAAGTTTTTGAATCCTATGTGTTAACTCTTAAACATGGAAATAAGGAGAAACATGCTAGATAGTCACAATTGACTCTATGGGTATGGTCTCTTGGAATCAGTCTCTCTGTAAGCAGGGATATTTGTAGAGGCGTGACCCTGCATATATTTGGATGTTTCCAGATCCCGCATCAGTGGGACCAACACTGGAAGTAGTTGTCATCATGGCTTTGAATCTTATGCCCTAACCATGGCTCAAAGTCAGTGAGCTACTCTTAGACTCAATGCAGAGAAAAATACTAGGCGCTAGACTATCACTATTTACTCTGTGGGTCTCTAGAATTTAGTCTCTGCTGAAACCAATGACATTTTTATGGGTAAGACTCTGTACAATTGAATGCCCCAAGACCTCACATTTGTGAGACATACATTGGAAGACGTAATCAATGTCTACTCTGTGTTAGTATCATTTCTGGTTTACCCTTTTGTTTCTTTTGAGTGCAGACAACCTATGAGAACTTCCGGTATCGGTATGACAAAAGGCAGAATCCATACAATAAGGGGATGCTGCAAAACTACAGAGAAATTTTCTTCTCTAAAACCCCTCCTTCACTGAACCATTTCCGGGCACATGTGCATGAAGAGCAACAGGAACCAGAGTGTATTCCTCCAATATTTGGGTCAGATATCGGGCCGGTGGACAAAGTCTACATGGAGATGGGCGATAAGAATGCTGATCACGGGGTCAATCATGCACTTCCTGAAATACTGCGGAACTTGGACTATGACCATGTAGAGCATATTTTGAAGAGTAAGGAGGCTTCAGAAGGACCGATAGCGGATCCGTTCTTGATTGACGAAGAGTTCAGCGATGCGCATGATCATGATTATCAAAGAAGCAGCTCTTGTGGGGCTATTGAGCCAAATAATCAAGACCCAAGGTAAATATCTAGCTATTATGCTACACATTTCTCGCTAAACCTTGCTGTATGTTATAGGAGTTTCAGAATCATTTATCATACATAAACATGAACATACATAGCACACAGAAATGTTTGTCAAATATGTCACTTTAGTCTAAAATGTCGTCAAAAATGTCACAAATGCAGATTATGACTTACTGTACAAATAAAAGTTTGTCAAATATGCCACTTAAAAAAATTGTCAAATTCGCCACTTGAATCTAACCTGGTCTATTTGATAACAGGTTTGATCATTCAGCGTCATTGTAGGTGCTTCAAGTTTAAGAAGTTCGATAATCAATCTTCCTCTACTTACGCTTTCAGTGTGAACAATGACAAGCCAGTGAGAAACTATCAACACATTAGATATGCCAGATCGAGTTCCACATATTATTGAACTCCATCTCCTTTCCCTCTGAGATTCTTATGACATTTTTTTGTAATCTGCCAATTTTCGTGTGTTTTCTTTCTTTTTCAAGAGATTTTGGTATATAGTTTTGTAGGGATCAATTCAAGAAGGAATTGATAATTGAGAGTCTTACAAATTCTTCTGTCCTTTTCCTTTTCATTTTTTTCATTTATAGTTGGTATTATTTCGGCAATGTACCACACTCTTGTAGTTGTATACAATTACTTCCTTTGATTGATATTTAGCAATCAATAATTAGTCATTTGCTTTCGCTCTTTTTGTTAATTATGATAGGTTTGAAAAGTATATGAGGAAATTTATGGGTAAAGATTCATCAGGCCCCTCCAACTAGATTCTAACTGTCAAATCGTATGGTTGCAGGTGTGCGAAAGAAATGAATTACTCTATTCCACGCTTTAAGTACATCATGCCTAGAAATCGAAGAGAAATTTTCAACTATCTTTAAGATTTCATCAATGCAGAGACCCATTGAGTTGCCCCTTTGAAGCCATCCTTGATCCTGCTAATGAGAGATAGGCTGTCACTTTTTACTATGATCCCTCTAAACCCCGTGTCCCAAGCAACTTGAACAGGGCGGCTTCCGCCTCTTCTAGATCAGCTGTAGAGAAGCCAGTTGCTTGCTTGGTTCCATTCGTAGGCACAAGATCCTCCTAGTCCTAGATGGCGAAGCCCTAATCCCTGCCCCAGTCGCGCAATTTAGCAGCATCCATATTTAGTTTATACACCTTGGGGGATGATCCCACTTTGCAACATGTTGGGTCTTTGACAGATATTTCAACGGAGGAAGAGAAAGAAACTCGTTTAAGGTCTCTCAAGCTATCTTTCAAGACACAATAGGCGGTATATGACAGCCTAGACACCAAGAGCTTATTCCTCCAATTCCAACACTGCCATGACATAGCCACAAACACCCCTTTCTCTTTGTCATCTAGCTCAGTAAATGCTTTGTACAAGTAATCCATAGCTGAGCAATAGGGGAGACCAAAGTTTGTCATCAAAGCCACTAGCTTCCCAGATAACTACAATGTAGGGGCAATGAAAAATGTTGTGCACATTCGTTTCAATTCCATGCCCACACATATCAAACCTATCGTCAATGGCCTTAATCCTTTTAGCCACAAACTCCAAACGAGGGGAGGATTTCCTTTCCATGTCTCCAGCCAAAAGTCCTGATCCGAGGAGGAATATTGAGACTCTAAAGCTTCTTCTAGAAATTTTACATGCTAGGGCACTCGAGCAGAGCTACCTGTTTGCTTGCAATTTACTAGCGCATGGTATCCAATTTGGACGCTGTATTCCCATGCTTAATCCCATTAGGGAGGAGAGAGAATGGATAGAGGTAAATTGGGAAAAGGAGACGAGTGGGGATTGGAGAGCAAGAGAGTGGGCCGGGTGATTCCAGTCATATTGAAAGATCTGATTTTACCACTTTAGATCCAACGGCCAGGATCCATTTCAACTATCATAGTTGAAAATATTTTTCAACTATCATAGTTGAAAATATTTTTCAACTATGGTATAGAATTACCCTTAATTAATGTGATTCTCAATCAAAACAAGTTACTTTTTTATTGTCACAACGAGACAATAATGATACTTAATAATATGCTTAAATACATGTATCTCCTATTTTTTCCCCTCTATATTTGTTATTTTTATTTTGCCTTTTACATTTCTCGTATTTGAATTTTTTAGGTACATATAATCCACTAACTTAACTATTCAATGCTTTCAACAAATAAGTATGAAGGTGTCTTTCTTTTTTATTATCTTGGTTTCACAAGCAATTTTCAAAATGATTTTGTTTTCGGATTTCTGAATTCCGCTGATTCATGGCCACTGGAAAACAGTCGAGCTCACGACTGAGCTATCCCTAACCAAGGCGAGGTCGAGCCTAGGGTGACTCGGCACATTTACACCCCTAGTACAACATCAACTATCACCAAATCACAACAACAGGAAATTAAAAAACTCTCCAACATTAACCATTTATTTTTGTCTTGCTTTCTTTTCGTCATTTAGATTTAATCATCTTCGCCTTAGTCTCTTGAGCATCATAAATGAAGCTCACACTGCAACCAATCTTTTCAACAGCAACGTAATTCAGTGTATCAGATTATTCTCGTTCAATAATTAATCTATAAGTCTAGTTATCAATGCACCAGTAGAATTGGTGCCAATAAGCGTATGTGATTTGGCGTCTGTTAAACAATCAGATGCTAAATCTAATAAACAGAATTTTAAAAAAAAATTAATAAACAAATGGCGTCTGTTTGTTGTAAAGAGATGCCAATGTGATGTAAATTAAATGCCCCGCTTTTTCGTTTGTTTCCGGTCAAATTTCATTTTTTTTTAATAAAATGGCAAAATTGGCGTCTCTTTGGACTGGAAACAGACGCCAAAAATGGAACGGCGTATGTTCCGTTCGAAAGAGACGCCATTTTTGGCGAATAAAATTAAACAAAAAAAAAACCCAGCCTGTGAGTTGCAGACCTCGACTGCTGGGGGTTTAATTTGGGCCAATTTTGGCGTCTGTTCTAGGTCCAAACAGACGCCAATTGTGTTTAAAATGGGAAAAAAGTAGTTTGAGTCTCCATTGTATGTGCCGCCATAGTCGAGAAGAAGGAGAAGACGAAGAAGAAGAAACACCGCCGTTCAACAAAAAAAACAGGTAATTTTTGTTTCAGATTTGTTATAATTTGTTTATTATTGTGAAAAGTTTGAATATTTGTATGAATTTGATTAAAATATGATGAAAAATGAAAAATTTGAATATTTGTAGTGTTTATTTTTTGTTGAGTATAATTTTAGATCTAATTAATTGAGTGCGTATAAGTTGAAAAATTGAGTAGTTTTAGTTAAATTGTATGAATTGTAATATATTTTGGATGTTGTATTCGAATTTTATTTGTGAAAAGAGGGCTCGTAATATACTGTTTGTATGTTTTAGTTTGAGTTTAATTAATTGTGTGTATGTTTATGTTTTAGTTTTAGTTTTAGTTTTAGTTTTAATTTATAATGTTGAGAAGTATATATATAAATATCTTTAGGTTGAGCATAATGTTGAATTTTATATGTTTTGAAGTAAATTTAAATATGAATTATTATATTTATTGTTCCAAAAGAATATATATATTAATGCATGTAAAATTTGTTTAACTTGAGCATTATGATAAACGTTAATATGTAATATATATATATATATGAATTTTGAATATTTTGTATGTTCTAAATTTGTAGGAAATTATAATGTGTTTTGGTTGAGTAAAAATATGTTATATTTTAGGATAGTTTTTAGGAATTTTAAAAACTGCATTTAATTAGTTAGCAATATACAATTAGCTAGGAATACATTTAGTTTGTATATAAACTATTATTCAATTTTGGTTGAATTTATAATTTAATTTGTTTAGTTAATAAGTTAATAATATTAAAAATTATTATATATAAACTATTATTCAATTTGTATGTATACGTACGTAGTAAATATAATTATAAACTATTTATAATGGTTTAGTTTCTAATTAAGTACGTCGGCCCCGGTATGATTTTTGGAAATTGTTAATTTGGTTAATTGTAGGATTATATATGGGTTATATATAAATTATGAGCATGCATATATTAGTTAATGTTTGTGAAAAAATAGTTTAGTGTACGTACGTTTACGTAATTAATTATGAATAGTTTGTTTAGGTTTATGGTAATTAGTATGGGTTAGGGTTTAGGGTTAGGGTAATGTGACCAAGTACATATTACATGAAATTCATTGTAATTTGACGTGAATCAACAGATTGAAAAGTTGGAGAATATCTTCTCAACTTTTGAAACATTGTTTAGCATGCCTCAAAAGCATTTGAAACTACGTCATGGAACAAGTATATTGGTTAATTGTTAGGTTAGTATAGAGGATTAAGTCGGTACTATTCCGAGTAGTTTATAAGTATTAGTTGTCATAAAAGGAGGTTGAGTTTGGATGATTTTGGTTGTTATTAGTAGGTGAGTAGTTTATAAGTATTAGTTGTCATAAAAGGAGGTTGAGTAAGTGACTTTATATATATACAACGTCGCACATATATATGGTTTAACTAGTGTACAAACCCCAAATAATTTAACGTTTAATTTATATATGCACTTACGTACAGAAAATAAAAAACGATGGAAAAGACCCTAACATATGGGAACAATTCGAAGCGACCTGTATGAAGCAGGGCACCAATCAGTAGGTGCACGACAGGTTCAGGCAGCTTGGGGTAAGTACCTTCATCATTCAATATTTAAGTTATTATATACGTACGTACACGTATGAACATTAACTTTAATTCGCTTATTCCAATTACTCTTTCTTTGTATCCACTAGGAGACGATGCATAGTGATTATGAATCGTACAAAAGGGAGATGGCGGCAAAGCAATGGGAGGACGGTCAACCAGTTACTCCCATAATGTCTGAAGACGAGTTCTGGTTAGACAAACAACTGCAAAGTCGGGGACACGTCATAGGCATGGGGGTTGTGGGGGAAGCTATGAAGATGCAGTTCCCCCACATCGCATCGAGGAGACGTCCACGACATCGTAATGACTCCGATAGCATCGACGTCCGAGCCTCTATTACGGAGATGAACAGAGAGCTTTAGCGTCGACTCGAGGAAGAAAGGCAAAAACGCGAAGAAGATAGGTGCAGACTGCATGAAGAATTCGAGAGAAAATTAGAGGAACAGCAGCGCCGATCTGACGCAACCATGGAGGAAAAAGTGAGGCAACAAGTAATGCAACAAATGTTGCAAAAGCAAAGAATGTACCAGCAGCAAGCAGCTCATAGCTGGCAAGCCCCTTTCCTCGCTGGATCTTCCTCTGGAAGTCAAGTGCCATACACTGGACAGCCTCCTCCTCCATCGCCCGCGCATGATGCTTCTTGCCGAACCCCCGTCTCTCAAACCCCACAACCTCAGCCCACCGTTCCTCCCGAGGACTCGTTATATGCTTACCCAGGTAAGCATATTTTTTTCCATAATCACAAAATTAAATTACTTACACGTTCCAATAATTACTTAATTCATTTTCATTGTATTTGATACCGTTCCAAATTGTCGTTGTATCCCAGGAGGCCAATACCTATTCCATAGCCTCGACGAATTGACACAAGGCCACAATCAGGGTGATGATGGCAACGATGGGGAGGAGAGCGAAAGTGATGACGATGTCGTGTGACATTAATCATTTTGATTGTATTTTGCATTGTATGAACATTTAAACTCTTTCTTAATTATATATACGTTCGTACTTATTAGCTAGTACATTTAATCCAAACATCGATATATTTTTCATTATGTTTGCGCACATATGTACAAATTAATTAACTTAATTAACATATATATAATAACACGTACGTACACATGAGAATAATTGTAATTAACAACATAATTGACAATGAAACATATATATATATATATAAATTAAATTATCTAGCTAGATATGATATATATAGCTTATTATGCTAAAAAAAATTAGAATATAATTAACAATAATAATTAATAATTAACTATAACTAAAAAATGTATACATACATCATAATTAGTTATAATTAAAATTAAGAATAATAATAATAGTATCAATAATAATAATAATATTATTATTATTATTATTTATATATAATATATATTAGCTAGCCACAAGATCGATCATTTTCAATAAATTTACAGCCAAAAATGGCGTCTGTTTTGCCACCAAATAGACGCCAACATCTCTGAATGTACAAATGGCGTCTGTTTGGTGGCAAAACAGACGCCATTTTTTGCCTACTTATATAAACGAAAGCCCTCAAATTTCCCTCCGAATTTTTTCCCTCCCATCTCCGGTTCATTTCTCTCATCTTCTCTCATTTCCCCTAACCTTCACACCACCTCAAATCCATCCAAGATTGAAGAATTGAAAATTTTACAATTGAAGATTGAACATTGGAGAGTGAAGATTGAAGATACAAGATTGAAGATTGAAGAATGAAAAATTAAGATTGAAAAATATTGAAGATATATATTAATTGTAATTTGGTTTTTTTTTTGTATCCTTTAAGTTAGTAAAAATCAACATTATTAAAGTTGTATTATATATATTTTTTACTTGTTTAAATATATATTCATTACCATTTTGTTGTTGTTATTTCTATAATATATATATATATATATATATATGAAATTGTACATGCATGAATTGGAAATATATATCATTTATTATTGTATAAAATATATTTTTTTTCATTATTAATGTCTTCGCAATTCTTATTAAACAATTTACTTACAAATACAAAAATTTAATTTTTATGCTTTATTTTAAAATTAGAACCCACAAAATTTACTATATAGTGTAATTCATAAATTGAAATTACAACATTCACGTTATTTTTTTTTATATCTGGAAACCAAAATGGCGTCTGTTTTGGGCATCAACAGACGCCATTTCTGCCGCAGTATGGCGTCTGTGTATGCCCAGACAGACGCCATTTTGGTCTGACACAGACTGTAATTATAGCGTCTGTGTTTGGCATCTGTTTCAAACAGAAGCCAAAGTTTTGGCGTCTGATTTTAACAGACGCCAAATACAGACGCCTTTTTAGAAATGTCGTTTTAGTATTTGGCATCCGTGTAAATCAGATGCCAAAACCTTTTTGGCGTCTGTTTATACCCATATCAGACGCCAATTCCAGACGCTTATTGGCACAAATTCTACTAGTGATGTCTTCTCGCCCTTTATCCTGAAATTTTGACAATTATAAAACTTTGTTTGTGGTTTCTTTCTTTTTTTTATTGAATAAGCTTGACATAAGTCATCATATGGCAGTGTATCTCATATGGTAGAGTGCTTGCTTTGCATGTGAGAGGTGCGGGGTTTGATTGCCTGCACCTCGATGAATTTTTATTTTTATTTTCTTTTAGGTAAAAATAATTTACTCAAATATTCATAGTTTGGAGCACACAAATATGAAGGTATCTTTCTCATTGATTATCTTGGTTTCCCACGTAATTTTCAAAAAGATTTTGTTTTGGCCTTTCTGAATTTCGCAGATGGAACCACCACCGGAAAAGCTGACCCCTTTGTCTGTGTTGCTGCCTAATACTAAGCTCGTAGAGAAACGACTATGCACAATTGGATGTGAAATAAAATTTAAATGGATGAATAATGCGTATAAAATTAGATTAGCTCACAAATTTATAAGCTCCAGCCAATGTAGGACTTTTTTTTCTTTTGCTATTATTCAACGTCTAAATGAAGCTGAAAGTTCGCAACAAAAATTGTTGGAAACTGCATAGCACAATATAGCTTAGGAACAAGTGAAACAAGAACATCAACGGTCGCCAAATCACAACATGATGTAATATTATAAAACAACTCTTTAACATTAATCCTTTATTTTTTTGTTTTCTTGTTTTCTTTTCACCATTTGTATTCAAGCACCTTCATCTCAATCTCTTGATCGTCATGAATGAAACCTATATTATAACCAATCTTTGCAACCACAATGTAATTCAGTATATCAGATTATTCTCGTTCAATAAGTAATCTATAAGTCTTGTTATCCATGACTTCTAACCTTTTTATCCTGAAACTTTGACAATTATAAAACTTTATCTGTGGTTTTTTTACTAATAAGACTGATGTAAAATACCATATGTGGGTGTGGGTCATATGGTAGGGTGCTTGCTTTGCATGTCAGAGGCAGGGGGTTTATACTTTGATTGGTTGCACCTCCATAATTTTTGAATTTTTAGGTAAATATAGTTTACTCAATTATTCATTACTTTGATCACACAAATATGAAGGTATCTTTCTCATTGATTACCTTGGTGTCCCATGCATGCAATTTCGAAAAAGCCAGATTTTATTTTGGGATTTCCAAAATTCGTAGATGGATATCACTGAAAAAGTCGACCCCTTTGTTTGTGTTGTTGCCTATTACTATAATCTTGCACCACTCTTTGAGTACATACGTAGTTACGTACTGGTATACTGGTATTATTAAATACGGAGTAATATTTATGATTATATCCTACTTTATGAGTAATTACTATGAAAATATAAGCTTTAAATATAAGCTTCAATAAACAAAATTGATCTTTGTGACTTTAGACTCGCATATCTTAGATCGACTACCTTTATTGAGAACGAAATCCATAAGCTTCAATATATTCATATTCAAATTCATCATAATCTGTTTTTTTCATCAAATGTCCATGTATGCACAGACATTAGCTAGAGTAATCCCAAAAAAACAAAACATAAAATTATTAACTAGGACTAAAGTTTAGACATATTTCCTAATGGGAGAGGGATACAACAAGATTAGATAAAGGGGAAAAAGGGTCGTTTCAAGGGTTAAGGGAAAATACCCAAGAAAATAGAAAAAAAGAACGAAGCTTGCTGATTTGACAAATGACACGATCGTGTCATTCGATCCGTGTCATGCACTTTCTGGCGGAAGGGTATCTACCATGGGACACGACCATGACCCCCTCACTGGAAGGGAGGACACGACCGTGCCCTCGAGTGACACCATCATGTGCTTCACATGTCACTCGCTGGTTGTTGGAGGGGGACACGCCGTGTCACCCCTGCATCTCCCATTGCTTCTTCTTCTTCTTCCGAGCTCAATCTTCTCCTGTGCTTGCGGTCATTTACCCCCAATGCCCTTGGCTACTCCAAAGGCTCCCGAGATGATCTTCCTTGCCGGAAAAAATGACCATATTACCCTTAGCCTCTCCAAAAGAGATGCATAGACATGCTCCTCCGCCTTTTATTAGTGCCGAAAATCTGCAAGGTTCGGGATAGACTCCAAGAGCCGTAAGACCACTGTGCCGATATGATGCACTGCCAAATGTGTTATCTGGGTCTAAATTGGAAAACTCGGTTGTACCAAATGGAGTGAAGAATCATATGAAACAAATCATACTTAACAGGTGTGGGATGCCAAAGGAAATGTCGTTGAACTTTCCTAACTCTCATTTGCATCCTAAGGTACGTCTTGTGAGGAATTGAAACAAGGATGTTCTTAAGGTTGGGAATATCTTTCTCCGCGACAAACACAGCAAATGACTCCCAGTTCAAAGTTTCAAAAAAGGGAGGCACAAAGTTATCCGATATGATCACCGGCACACACTCGTAGAAGATAGCCTCAACCACCCGCGGGCTGTTCACTTCATACCCTTTAGCACAAATGCAGTACTTACTGGTCTTCATATAGTCAATGTAGTTTCGGTTTCCCTTGGAGCGAGGCAATTGAGCAAATATCTGCATATCAGGATCCTTTTTATTTCCCCAGTGTTGCAGAAGAATTGGCCGGAGGTAACCATGCATGCTTCCTGCAAAGAAAGCTAAGGTTTTCCGCTTTGAAACAGCCCTTCCCCCTGCACCCCTTGCCGGATCAGCTGCCTTGCGAACGTATGTCTCTGGCAGGGATACATCCTTGCCAAATTTGAACCCTTCTTTGACATCCGCATTGCATAGAGCCCTTATGCAGTTACCCATGAATCGCTTTGTTTCACTTGGAGCCTGAAATTGAACAGAATGGTTAATCTTGTAATAACAACGTCAACAAGTAAATGGGTAAATTGCACAAGGAGGTTACCCAATCATGGCAAGCAACAAGGAAATGATCTGCACCGTAGGTTCTGTTCCAAAATGGGTAAATTGCAGCAATCATATCCACGTAGCCTTTCAAATGCAGTACCAGATTTCTGTGACTATGTGAGTTGGGCACATACAAAGCCGCTTCCAAGTTTCTCGAGCTGAAAGGGAGGTAAAACAAATGAGCTTCTTCGGGCTGTCTCGTAACAAACTGGCGGTTTTCTTCCAAAAGCTTCATAAACCATCCTTCAGAAGCATATATTCCTTCTAGTGGTGGCTTATGGAATACTGGTCTATCCCCTTCTCGGTAGACATAGACTTTAAGGATTTGTTCCATTATCTCGTAGCTCCTGCAGATCACAATATGATCATGTTTTGAGTTTCAAAGCATTCAGTGAAATCAAGCATTGCTGCAGATATATAACATGGAATCTGCATTAACAACACAGAGCTCGGTCGTCAATCTTAGTAATTAAGACTGACACCCGAAATATGAATCTAATTAGCCTCCTCCAATCCAATTCAAACGACTCATTTTCTAGATGTATTCATTGTTACCTCTGAAACATGCTAGCATTGCGATAGAGGGGAGCATAAAGCCCGTCTTTGATAAAGGCAGGTGCATTCTCGATCTCCAATCTTGCATGCATCAACTGTTGATCAACTTTCATAGGCCATCGAGGCATCTACAATCCATTAGAACCCTCAATCAGGCATTTCACAATATACAAATGTCGAACCATATAAATTTAAACAAGTTGATACACATACCATCGAAGTCGGTAACATTTGACTCCGGATAAACATCTCATTCATGTCTGACAATGTATAGACCTCCTTTGGTGTCATCTCGGGGATTGGTTTCGGCTTTGTGACTTGCCTATGGACAGACACTGACGGCGGAGTCAGCAAACCATGTTTCAGTACTGTCGAAGTGTTGATTGTCGGAGCACTGACAATGGGCGAAACCACAGGAGACAGAGCTCTATCTTCTTTCTCAGTTGCTGCAGACGATGAAACTACAGCTGCTTGTGGTGATGGTGCAGGAGATGGAGTGAAATCCCAATTTTGCCCAGGGGGTCTAGCTGTATTTTCTATCTCAGACTTTACAAATGGAGGTTGGGCTGGTGCAACTGAAGGAGTGAAATCCCGATTTTGCCCTAGGGTTGTAGTTGTATTTTCTATCTCAGACTTTACAAATGGAGGCTGGGCTGTTGCAACTGAAGGAGTGAAATCCCTATTGAAGACAAATGAAGATATGTTGTTTGAGGTGTCATTCTCCAAACCAAGGGTAAGCTGAGGACTGTTTAAGACAAGAACAATGCTTGGTGAAGTGATGTTGTCACTGAAGAAGCTGTTGGTCTTTTGATTAGAATTTTTGGTTCTCAAAAAAAGGGAGATACTCTTGGGCACCTCAACATACTGAAACAATATAACAGTGCCAAATACCAACCCAATCAGCCATAGAAACTTCCTTGTTTCCATCTTAAATGCTTTCTGCAACTCCAACCCCATGATTTGTTTTCAGAGGTAACCAAACTGTACTATCGCACGATCGTGCTAAAATGGGAAATTTCATTTTTCAATGCCCATATGAGCAACATCCCTCCCAAGTTCCTCCATTTTTTTTTGGCATGAAAGACAGTCTCTAATCTGCAGCCACAGACAATTTATGAAACATTTTTGTCAACAATATTCAAGTTGAAATGTTGAAATTGGGAAAATAATTGCTTCAAAGAAAGAGCATTTGGTAACGTGATTGATCACAAGGTATATTTGGTAACATAATGAAATATCTCCTATTTGAGGTTCATGGTTTTTGAATTGGTAACATGAAATTCTATGAGTACTATTCAATTCAAAAGAAAGGAAACTGAAGGTCAATTTCGAATGGTTTAATATTTAATAATAGTATTAACACTGGCGGATCAGGGGCTAAGCCAAGGGTGGCCATGGCCACCGGTAACACGAAAAAAAATAATAATTTAGTATAATTTGGGATAAAATTATGGATTTTTTGTATATCAAATGAAAATAATAGTGTATTGGTCACCTCTAATTAAAAGATTTAGATCCGCCACTGTATTGGACTTTTGGTACATGAACTCGGTGTAAACCAAAACTAAAATGAATTCACATTTTCAAGTTGAGGTGCGCACAACTCGGAAGTACAAAACTCTTGTACTCAAGTGTATAATTTTATGAGAATATGCATACAATTTCTCGAGCACATGTATAAATATATAAGGCCCCGTTCTTTTATACAATATGCATACATTACAATTTTATGAGAACCGCATAAAAGAATGGGGCCTAAATTTATAAGTATGTTGATCATAAAATTAATAAGTGTACATATATTTATAAAATGAAAATTGTAAACTCATAAAGTTGTAAATGTATATTCATGTATAAATTATGAACTCAAATATAAATATATATTTGATCAAAGAACGAAAGTTATACCCTCATAAATTTATATATACATATATTCATACAAGTATACATTATACCATGGTTACTTCCTGCAATATAATCTAATTTTCAAATTGGTGGGGGTCTGGGAGACAAAAGAGAGAATATGCAAGCAAAAAGGAAATATCTTTTTCTTTTTTTTTCTCTTTTTTTTCTGTGAAACAAATGCGCGCACACAAGTTGATTTTTGAAATGGATTTTAATTGGTTTACTTCAACTTTTAATGCCCAAAATTAAAAACTTTGCTACACAATTGGCCAAATGGGACCCTAGAAAGCACTTTAATTCTACAAAACAGTGTGGACCCGTGCTTCATGTAGCCAACTAAATTAATAACATCAACTTAAATAAATACCGTACATAAATTTCCATGGTACATAACCAAGTTAATATTATTGAAACTAAAAATCTTATACAAATCTCAACTTATTTAAATTTATTTATGATAACTTTGAGCACAACCGTTTCTGAACACATTTTTCTGAATTTATTGTCTTTTTAGTAACTAAAAAAACAAAAGCATGTAAGTTTACATTTTTGAGACGTGTCAAATTCGTGGATAAAAAAGTAATTAGATAAAAGTTAAATTTCAGTTACTTTTATTAAATTTTAATACCTTTTGTCAAATTTATCCTAATATAACAAAATTATTTTTTTGTTTTTAAATTTAGATAATCTTTAATAAATTTTCATAAATTTTGATAAATTTTAGTATACCCAATCCAATTTACTCGATCATGACACATCCTAATCCCAACCTAATTTGTAGGAATAAAAGTAATAAACTGCCTATACCTCCCGAGATACGGAAGGCCGTTGTTAGGCAATTTACTCATGACACACATCCTAGTCCCAACCTTATATGTACACATGTAGTGTTGTTGGGCAGTATATCACCAAACAATTAAAAATCAAATAATAAAGGAGGGGATGAAAACAAAAAATCACAGCAAATCCATGTTACAAAATTTACGTTCTTGGGAAAAGATGAGTTTGGCAAAGCAGAGAAAATGGAATACTCCCTCATATTAATTAACATTCAAATTAATTTCTTTATTTCTAAATAATTATCACTTTCCATTTCTTAATACTTAATTTAATTATTTTGAATTTAATTATTATGTTAATTTTTATTTTTTCAATTAATAAAAAATATTTTTATTCACATTCTCTCACTATCTCCACCTTGATTAATATCTGAAAAAATATTTCGAAAATAGTAATTATGTAGTTAATTTTTTTAGTTAAACCTTGTTATGTTAATTTTTAATATGGAACAGAGGGAGTATTTTTAATTGCTCGTTTCTTTAATTTTGCCTTACAGCCTAACCAAATTACAGGACACCAATTACTAACTGTAAACATTGCAAGCTTAAGACAAACCATGCAATACTGCTATAGTGGTGATCTAGGCCTAGGGGTAGCTCTGGTCATCTCTTAAAAAGAAAATATGAGTTTAATTCTCACCATCATGAGATACTTGCTTTATATCAGCAATTACGTACTAATTTTTTTTTTTAAAAAAAAAAGACAAACCATGCATTTAAACAAGAACATCATAAATTAAATTAAAGTAGAATTAATAGTACAAGAGACATTTTTTTCGATTATTTAGTACAAGAGACATTTAGATTAGAAGAAGGCAAACCCAAATTTTCCACAAACGCAGTACGTACAGACGTCTAGCAACCACACATTATATTCCCAACTTGCAAAGTTGGCTTTGATATATACAGTACAACTTCAGAAAATGTGTTCTTGACTTGACCCATATTTGTACGCATGTTGATAAGCACTTTTAGACATAATTAAAATGAAAAGAAATACTTAATGCACACCATTACACCAATAAGTTAATCAGCGCTAAAGAGGGATTATGATCATGATGCTCAGTCTTAATTACAGTTAACGGTTCTTGATTACATATTTATCAGATTGAAAACAAAAAAGAATTCCAGTAGTTTTGTACTACACATAGATAAAGGAAAGTAAATGAAGAAAGTTGAACTAAGATGAGAAAACCCGTTTGACACCCAAAGAAAAATGCATGCAGAAACTAAAATTAAGACGTACCGGGAAGTAAGATTGGAATCCAGACCCAGATGAATGAATCAAGAACAGCGCAAGAAGACTCAACGAGAAAGATTGATGGAGGAATAGTAATAAAGATTGAGAAAGCTCAAGCAGCAAGAAACACTTTTGCTTTTAAATTTTCCAGACCGGAAACATAAAAGCAAGAAATTAAAGCCACCGACGGCTGAGGAGAGAGAAAGAACAAAGGAGAGAAGAGATGGATGGATGGTTCTGACATAAAGTTTAGGCAAACCAGGTACTCCAATCACAATCATCTAAATATTAAAGTTTTTACTTTTAATCTTTTATTATTAATATATAAAAGAAATTGGATTCTTATAATTACCGCGGTCAAACTCCTCTCAGGATCCGTTTGGTTGCAACTATTTTCTCCGAAAGTTTGTCAATTTTTTAAAGTTTATTAAATTTTTCCATGTTTAGTTATAAAATGAGTATATGAAGGTTTTGGAGTGGATCC
Organism: Portulaca oleracea; assembly: GCA_029582165.1. Taxonomy (NCBI): domain Eukaryota; kingdom Viridiplantae; phylum Streptophyta; class Magnoliopsida; order Caryophyllales; family Portulacaceae; genus Portulaca; species Portulaca oleracea. The sequence goes on along the minus strand of CM055882.1, from coordinate 13,379,043 downwards.
CACTATTTTCTTAAGATACATGGGAAAAACTTCCCCATGAAGAGCTTGGAAAAGTTTCTTTCCTATGGGGAAGGAAAATTATTTATAACTTAACTTCCCAAAATGTCTTTAAAAAATATTTTATAAATTACTCCATTCGTTCTTTTTTATCTATCATTTACGGTTTTAAGTGCAGATTTTTAATTAATAATTTCTAATATAAATGTTTTGCAAAAAAATATAATATTATACTTTTCTAATAGTATTTTTTATTACGAATCTAATGACATCAATTTCGTATGATAAATCATTATACAAATTAAAATATTAACGGACAAAGTTTTTGGCACAATTTTCAATGTGACTGATAAAAACAAACAGAGGGAGTAATATCTAAGGATAGTTTAGACATTTTAAATAAGTTTTCTTACAAACTTTCCCATATTAACCAAACTCTGTGAAATATTTTTTTTCCAGCAAAAACTTTCCTAGCAAAAGCTTTCCCGGGAAAAAAATTTCCTAGGAAAGAACCAAACGCACCCTCAATGTGCGAATTCGTCCCACTAAAAAAATGGGTTTGTTCGTAAATTTTTTGTCCGAATTTTAACATTGATCGAATATTACGTAATATTTCTCATTTTTTTATTGTTTGAACCCAATTTTGACCCGGATTTTTTGTCCGAATTGCCCAACTTGAAAAATCTGGATCTGGACATGAATTTCTCGTCCGAATTTTGAGCAACTCGAATTTGACTCGGACTTGAATTTTTGTTAGCGCTACTTATAATTTTCACATGAACAACAATAATCTAAACTCTAAAAATGTAAATCAATAGTCCTAAATTTCGAATAAAGTTAGTTGTTTGGCTTAGGCTCTATTATTTTGTTAAGTGCGGTGTGATGCGGTACCAAAAGTCACCATATCACTCAATATTTACTTTGAGTAAATTACATTTACCCTACCTGACATTTGTGGTAATAATTTTTGCACACCCGACATTTGGGAAATAATTTTCACCTTACCTGACATTAAGTGAAAGTGATTTTTAGCGGTAAAATCGTGTCATTTCTCATCGGAAATGAGGAAATACAATAATGCTACTATATGACTATGTGAATATATCATATTGTCCATTAATATTTAGAAGAAAATGACTTAAATGATCCTTTCATCGTTTTATTTCTGATGAGAAGTGATCGGATTTTGCCACTAAAAATCATTTCCACTTAATGTCAGGTAGGGTGAAAATTATTTCTCAAATGTCGGGTGTGCAAAAATTATTACCACAAATTTCAGGTAGGGTAAATGTAATTTACTCTATTTACTTTACCATAGCATACCATAATTTACTCTATTTACTTTACAATAATTATCAATATATCTTCATATTTTTTTCTTTCCTCATTTTTTTTCCTCTACTTTCCATACTTTCTCCCATCACCTACCACATCAATTACACTTTTCACAAAAATAATCATATTATTCCACACGTTATCGCACTTTTCATAGTTTTACTATATTACATCATTGCAGAACTACTAGTAGCAGCCTATACTTATATGAAAGTGAACAAGGGATTTGATTGTCCCCAATTTTGGGTCATGTGTTTGTATACGATTAAATTAGATAAGGTAAAGTTAAGTTATATTAGAAAAGTTAGGCAAAAAAAAAGTTACACAAGGAAAGTAGAGGAAATAGCTGGTTATTAATAAATATTTTACATAATAAAAACTTTCTGTTGTCAAAATGGATCGACAAGAATATTTCTCTACTTATAAGAAAGGTCATGCACATAAATAAACATTGGACCACCAACGGTTATATATTCTAAGTATCATGACTTATAACTTGTGTTTGCTTCAAAGTTTATTATTGTCTAATTGTCAATTAAGGGCAGAGATTAAAAATCCAATTTTCTTATTCAAAATTGATATTTATTATTGTGGGTTTGTGTGCTGTCCAGATTAATTTTTTACCAATTACTGATCCAAGGAACTGCTATCCATTTTTATAATCATTACTCAAATATTTATGTACAGTATTGTTTTGTCAAGATTGCATGTAATTAAAATATTGCGCAGGTACTGGCCAAGTTTGCAGATTGCATGTAATTTATATATCACTGGTTATTCATCCTGTCCCACGGACGGTTAAGTTTTATTACAATAAGTTATTAATATTTGCCTGAATTTAGATATAACCTACTCGTATTTTTTATATCAAATTTGTCTGAATTTTAAATATACATGACTAATATTTGATTTTTAATCAGATATATGCACAATCTGCATTCAATCTGTCCGTCCAAATTGATAGAATAGCTTACTAATTTTCCATTGATGCTATAAACTTATCTATTAAATATATTAAAACACAAGCTCCTAAGGAAAATCCAAACCTAAAAGAAACATTTAGAAGGTTTGGTGAATTCCAAAGCAAATTCCAAACCTACATAATTTATTACTATATTCATAAATGTAATATTAATAAAAAAAAGTAAAAGAAATACCTAAAGTCATACATAAATTACCAATATTTAATGCATACACAATCAAAATATTTTAAATTTTTCCAAAAAAGAAAAAAAATACATAAGGTCATATATACATAAATTACAAATATCTAATATTATGACCAAAATCTTAGAAATAAAATATAATAATAGATACCAAAGTAAAATTTTCATGAAAAAGGCTATACTATCGTTTCGTATTCTTTTTAATAACTATCTTAGAAAATAAAATTTTCATAGAAACTACTATATATACTTTTAACAATAAAAAAAATTCAATTTACATGTAAGCTACAAAAAAAAAAGAAATTGGAATAAGGATAAATTAAAAAATTGAAAAAGAGGTTAAAAGCCACAAACATAAAAATGGAAAATAATAATAAAATAGAAATTGTCACGTATTTGTTGTCGTAACAATTTTTAAAAAAAAACAAACATCCTTATTACGATGAAAAATATAATTAAACTATTTATCCATAATTGTCATGATCATGAATTAAAATAAACTCAAATGATAGTTTATTCCATAACAAATAATATTTTTATAAGATTTGATTAATAATTATTATAAAATTACTCTACAAAATCAACAATGTAAAACTATTGAAAAATTACACGTACATCGTACATAATATTAGAGACTAGTTTGGTCATTATATTCTAGTGCAAGATAGTAATCCGAGTGTTTATCAAGCAAGCTTTTTCTTATTATATTGTATTAAAAAATAAAATAATAAATTTGGGTGTAAATATAAATTATACAAGACAAATTACTTGTCATATATTATATTATATTGGATGGTAAAAGAGTAATATGTAATAAACTTAAACTACGAAGCAAACATATTGCAAACATAAGCATTTCTGGTTTGTGAAAATGAAGTTAGAGCTCCATAAGAAGCATTATATACAGGCTGTATCGCAAAACAAGTACTAAAAGCAGCAACAAGAGCACAAGCTTATCAATTTGCTTAATTTCAGTTTTATATCAGAATCTGGCAATATGACTCAAGTTCATAAAATGTTGCATTTTTCTGCAAAATTTGAACCCTACTACTGAGTACCCTACACATTCATTCAACTTCTCCAAAGACATAGAAATGGCCAAATAATGTGACCCAGCAGTGTAGATTTCGCAGTGGATCAAACCCACTTGAAATTATTAATAATATCAAAATTAGCAAATAAAAAAAGTCCAATAAACAAAAAAAAAAAACATTTACAATGAAGAACATACCTGAAGATGGGGGGATAATTAAACCCACAGCAATGGCAAAATGGCAAATTACTCTACAAAATGATTACAGTGTTGAATTCCTAAAAGAGCCCAGTTTTTCCCATTGTTGCTTGGTATAGCATTTTGCATATACCACACTCGCAGAGAGCATGAGAATGATAACTCGATCTGAAACTGACAAAAGCTGAGTTTTGTTTGCCAACTGTTTATGCTGTCAACTACGTACTGTACTGTTTTTGTTTCAACTTTCAAGTTATTAGTGAATGAAATCAATGAAAGCAGCATTTAGAGCTGACTGAGTAGGTGTTCATTAAATGAGAGCTGCCAAAAACCTTGAGGAACGTGCGAGAAACAAATGCGCTGGTAATATGCGAATTACACGTCCTCACCTCCCTCTGGTTGTTCGCGGCGGTGCACCTCAAACTTCAATATTTTCTTGTTTTGTTTTTTCTTCATGGAAATTTTCTTGTTTTTGTTTGGGGACGACAATGAACTGGTAAAAGATTGTACTCCCTCTGTCCCTTTTTAGTGTCAAATTAACCACTTTTACAAAATCTATACGTGTTGGAAATAGATTGAAAAAATTATGTATGGACAAGTATACCCTTCATTAAAAGAGAAAATTAAAGGAGAATTTTAAAAGGTGAAATAAAAATTTTATTCATTAATTAGGGATAATGTAGGTATTTTAATTATTGGAAATGTAAAATTGACAAATCAAAAGGGACAAGGTAGTTAAAAAAATTGACATTCATTAAGAGACGGAGGGGGTAACTTTTAGAGGACAGATATTAGAGTATGCTATGTTATTTGTATTGGTTTAACTATCCAATTCAATCTAATCAAATCCAATCCAAATTTATTCAAATTTTACATAATTTCTTAAAAAAGTCTTTTCTCTAAAAATACAATTCCAAAAAAAAATCATAATTTATCCAAATCAATTCAATTCAATCAAATCCAATCCAATCCATCCAAACCTAATTTTAACCAATCCAAAAAACAGGGCCGTTAATATCAATCCAAGTTTTTAGAATGTAAGTGAGGGTCCACCTCTTCCATACCACTCATCATTCATATTTTTTTGAATTTCATTCTATTTATTCTATGATAATAGAAACTCATTTCTATTATTTCTTTTTAAAATATTTGTTTTTTAAAAAACATACCATATTACTATAACATGTCAAAATATGATTTGTTGAAAAATAAAAAATAAACACAAGCATTTTCCTTACAAGAGTGCAAAAAAATCTCATAACTCATTGCTTGAAATTTAGTTCCTTGTTACACCAAAACTATACCCTCAACACGAGTTCCAACGCACAAAAATCCATTGTTGCACTTGTTCTTAAGAAATGCGTTGTTGAATTCTCCTCCATTAGTCCATCGGTTATTGATTGTGAAAAAAAAAACAAATACTCTCAAAGAATATACACATATATTACTGAGATCAGTCTCAATAACCCGGATCTAGCAATCAAGTTCCAACAATAGTTGTGTAGATCTTTCAGTAAAGGATTTCTTATTGGAATATCAACGGTCAACAACTACATCAATAGGAATTGCATCTGGTATAATTTACGGTGTTTGCAATTTACGTTTCATGATTGATTAATTGTAATGGTTATGAATTATTACGCCATTAATTGAATAAATTTAGGAAATAGATAATGAAAACCCAAAAGTGATATCACAGCCCCAAAATTACATGCATATATCTTATACCATTTTCATATATTTTATTCAATTGTTGAGTCATGTATATTATAGCTATTTGCTAGATTAATTTTGCCTAAAGTTGAAACTCCATGATAGATTTGATCTATAAGATTGATTAGTTGATTAACATGCATACATAATGGCGGATCTAGATTTTTAAATTAGTATATTCAATAAATTATTATACTAATTTGATTAATATATAATCAATATTTTTTACCCAAAATTATACTAAATTTTACAATTTGTTTAGAGTCAAGGGGAGTTCTTAGATAAAAATGACACTAAACTATGTCAAAATGGCAAATTTGTCACTCGAAAAAAACATGTTATGAAACTGTCACTAAATTATGTTTATGGTCACAAAAATGCCACTTAACCTGCTGGAATTGTTGAGTGACCTAGTATAGCAGGTAAGCTCCTTCTAATTCACTAATTACTTTCACTAATTAACTAAAAACAAACCCTAAAAACTAACACCCCCTCTCTAACCCCATTCCTTCCACCTCCACTGCCACTATTACACCACCACCACTGCTTGCCACCACCAAAACCACCGATGCAGCCACCACCAAAACCACCAACGCAGCCACCCTCACTTAGCATCACCATAACTGACACTACTAACACCACCACCATCCACCATTGTTGCAAAAACAGCCACCAACACCCAAGAAAAATGAATCAAACCCACCCATCTAAACTGTGCAAATCAAACCAAATCACATATACCCAAATTCTCTAATCTTAAAAAATTATCAATTGGAAACTATACTTAGTGATTTTAACTCAAAATGTTCCGGAAAACATCAATATTGCCGCTGAAAACTGCCCCAAAATTCACTTTCTCTCTCTTCTGTTCAGCCACCATTGTTGCTTTTTGTGAGAAATCAAGGTTTCTTGAACCAACAATTGAAGAAGGAGAAGAAAAACCCTAATTTTTGGGCTTGGAATAAATAGGGAGAAGGTTGGTAATGGCGGATGAAGCAAGGGAAATGGGGGATGGATGAGGAAGAAGAAGATTAGGGGGTTTAACCGGCTACAACAGGTTCTGATTTGGTAAAGTGATATTTTTGTCATCATAAATATAAATTAATGACAGTTTTATAACATGTTTTTTTCGGGTGGCAAATTTGCAATTTTCACATAGTTCAGTGGCATTTTTATCCAAGAACTCGAGTCAATGGTGGCCAGGCACCCTTACCCCACCATATAGATTCGCTAGTGTTTTTTTTTTTTTTTTGATAATTTACGGTCAATAGACCCTTTTATTTAAAAGTCGGGCCTTAATAATCAGACAAATAACGGAAATTGGGAACAAATACAATGATCCACCAGAACAACCTCTCCATCACAGGAGGAGCCTGAGCCAATGCTAAAGACTACTAACGAGGATCAAACCAACTCTTGATACAACACGATCTTTCTAATAGAGAAATATTTTAAAAAAAAAAACAACTAATGAGACTAGAATTCATTTCCAAAAGGCCCACTTAGAATAAGATATTTTCAAATCATTTGGCATATCCATGACATAACCACCACTTCACAACATGCATGAGCAACTAGATACCATTGAAGTCAGATAAGAGTGAAGGAAACAAGAATTTCCTGAGGACATTCCTGACAGATAGTAATAAAGACAGTAATTACTCTGAATGGATTAATCTTTAGGACATGAATGAGCTCATGATCTGCAGTAGCCACGTTCATCAAGCACTTGCTAAACCAAAATTTTCCTCCATGAATTGTCTCCAACTCCACTATGCTCAGAATTCTACACATTCAGAAGTATCCAACGTAGACAGAGACATAGCCCCAAATGGCAGTAGCTGTAGCTTAGTTACAAGTTACAACTCAATGGAATGAGAATAAACATCACAACCAGAAGGACTATCAAGAGGTTGTGAGTCTTCACCCAATCAGCCTCTCATGTTCAATGTAAATTGGATCAGAACAAGAACTGAGTCTTTCAGACACCAAAAATTCTACCTGCTATTAATCCAGACTATAAAGATAACTCCATCACCAAAATCAAAACACAGAGTAGTTGAGCTACGAACTGCATACCTTAGCCTTTATGAATGGGATTCTGAAGCATTAAAACCAACAGCTTGCAACGACGCACAAAGAACAAATTCGCCAAATAAACAAACCCACCAATCTCTTGAGATCTTCACTACTTCAAGAACTTTCATATTTACACTATCAACAACTACCCGAGCTACCTACCACATCAAAGCCTTTTCCTTAAGGAAAGACACCATCAAATGCATGCGAGAAGTGTTTTCCAACGACTTTCTTTCTTCTTTCACTCTCCTTGACCTTTTTCTTCTTCTTATTAGACAACTTTCCTTCCAAGTGCTTCTTAGGGATGTAATTTTTTCTTGGCTCTCATAAACCCACTGCTCTCCCCAAATTTGAGTGCTTTTTCAGCTATATAGCCTCTTACATTCACAATGGATTCATCATTAGCAGAAAGGGAGCAAGAATCATCCAAGTCCTGATCTGAATGTGATAAGCCTCGAGCAACGGGACGATGATTGCCACATCAACTTCTAGAACTTGATCCGAACTATTCACGATTTCCACAAATTTTTCAAAACCAATATCACCATTATTTACCAAAGCAGCTGAGGCATTAATTAGATGTTGATCATTGATTACTGGCACAATTTCCAGAGAGGGATTGTTGACATCCCGAGAACCATTAGCAAGTTCAAGTCTATTCATTTCATCATTATGAAGCTCTACAACTTCATTCCACGCATGCACCCCCAAAGCCTTAATTAACTCATCCTTCAATGCATTGGTCTGGTCATTTAACCTTTTCACCTCCTCAATGTAACTAGAACTAGACAGTTGCTTGATAACCTCAAGGAAGCAACCGCTTGGACTTCTACCGATTGTTTTTTATTGTCGGAGAGACTTGTCATCTGTTGGTCTACCAGAAAAGATTGGAGATTCTGAAAAATTGTCACTACTGTCTTGGATGCCATTATCACCATTCACCACCATCACTATCACTTGAGTAATTGTAATCAGGGACCCTGTTGTTGTATTGATCATGAACTATCAAAGGAGGGATTTGATGAGAACTAACTTCCCGAATGAAAATCTTAAACGCACAATCTTGAATGTGGAGCAAAATTTCACCATCAATTTTCTTGAAGATATATGTTTGGATAAGGGCTCTCATGACTTCAAACTGATTAGTCGAGGAAATACATCTGGCTAGGGACAGTAATTTACCTCAAGGTCGGGTGCATTTCTGAAAATTCTCCCACATCCAGCCATGGGGAGGGACACCGAGAATATCAACCCAAACCCTTCTAGAGTCAGCAACATCATAAATTGACCATGGAGCAATTTCTGTGAACCAGTCATTTAGCTCCATAGGATTGGCCTTTGCTTCTTCCATTTCTTGAATAGAGGCAAATGTGAGTAGAAATTTGACACCGCTGAGCACAGTTATCTTTGAGAATGAACCGAAGTTGTCCCTAATTAGAGAAGCTAATGACTCTAGATCTCTGGGAACATTGGAAGTGCACACGAGACTCCTTGATAGCCACTTTGAAAATTCTTCATTGGTTTCTCCTTTCACTGTGTATGAAGGAAGTCCAGACTTCTCACTGCTTGTGGAGGCAACACGCTTAGGAATCCAGACTTGATTACTCATCCTTTTTCCAGATTTTTCTTTGGCCCGGTCAACAATAATTCGTTGCCCCCTAACAAAAGTACTATGCATTCGATCGATATATACCTCTGCTTCACGCATCCTCCACACCTCTACAAACCCAAAATTCAATTTTGTGGACTGCCCGTTCGTTGATGATAGTTTCAGACTTGACGTCCGCAAATTTCCGGAAGACACCACCGAGGCCGTATTTATCAAGGTTCTTAGGCAGGTTGCCAACAAAGAGCCTTGAACTGGCATGCCATCTCATTCCCGTTTCTCCCTCCTCACTTTCTCTCTCCATCACTTCCCTTCTATAACATAAGTTTTCGATGTAGATTCGCTAGTGTTAGCATGTGCTTTTTCATTGTTCGCGATCTCAATCTTCAATCACATCATATAAGAATAGGACTGCCACAAATCATAGTCAACTTTTTTTAATTTGTAAAACAGAAGTGTTAACTAGATTTAGGAGAACTGACCCATCTTTGACATATATTATTCCTTAAATATATTTTAGTCCTAGGCTCTGTTCTTTTGTGCGGTATAGCGCAGTACGGTATCACAACTCATCATATCACTTAGTATTTTTTTCATGCTTCATCATACCATACAACACTTTATCATAATCATTATCAATATATCTTATCACTTTTTTCTATTATCATTTTTCTCCTCTACTTTTTACATTCTCTCTTTTCACCTACAATATCAATCACACTTCCCACAAATTTTACCATATCATTCAACATCTTACGTGATTTCCACAATTTCATCACATCACACCATTTTTGCATCATACTAACCACACAAAAGAATACTCCCTCTTTTTAATGGAAGATTTTTTTTAAAAAAAATGAACTACATCAATATTTCAATCTACAAACACCGAACATAGTATCACAAACTAATGCAATTAAGTGTAAGAACATCAATCACATGAACATGTTGATGAATTCTAAGTGACAGTTTGTCAGAGATGCAACTTGTAGAGGAGCTCGTGGGCAAAAGGGTGGTCAAAAGGCTAGGATGAATCAACGTGCGAACTTGTCGGAAAATGACAGTCTTGATGACATTGAAGCTAAGATTGACCGATGGAAGGTGATTATTGGCAATGCTATTGGTGTGCGAGTCCTTGATGATCCAAGAAGTTAATTTCATTGATCTTGTTTCTTTTTTGCGGTGTAATGACTAGGGATGTCAATGGGGCGGGGAATCCCCGAACCCGTCGGGGCCCCGCCCCGCTCTAGGGAAAAATCTCCGCCCCCATTGGGGATGGGGACGGGGACGGGGACGATTTTCCAAAATCCGCTCGGGGAGGGGGCGGGGATGGGGACAAAATTTTCCCCATCCCCGTCCCCATTTTCCCAGCCGAGGTGAATTCCCTGTCCCCATCCCCGAAAACGCTAAAATCACCAAATAGCCTTTATTCTAATTTAATATATATATTAATGGGAAGGACAAATTAGTAATTTTCCAATTTATTCTCACTTGTTGATGTATTATTGTTTGATTTTGATGTATTAATACTTGAGCAAGTTAAATACGTTGTATTTTGAACATGTTAAAAACCGGATTCGATTAAAAACCGGATTCGATTAAAATTTAGCTAAATTTACGATAGTTTTAAAAAATCCCCGTTGGGGATGGGGAATCCGCAGGGATGGGGATGGGGCAAAAATCATTCCCCGAAGCGGGGATGGAGACGGGGATGGGGATGGGGATGAGTTTTGGGAGCGGGGATGGGGAAGGGGTATACTCCCCCATCCCCGATCCGCCCCGTTGCCATCCCTAGTAATGGTTGTGGTCCATGTTAAAGTCCTTGTTGGGTTACTTGTTTAGCAGTTTAGGTGTACCCTTTTTCTTTTGGTAGTAGTTGTTTGCAGTTTTGTAAGCGGTTTGCTGTGTTTTATGAACTTTTAGCCTTTTGGCTATTTATAATCGGAAAAAAAAAACATCAATCACATGAACAATAACTGATTGTATCTTCTCCAAATATATATATTTGAAAAAATATAAAGAAATTATTTTTTTGTGACTTATGATTGATAATTACATTAGAAGAACTTAAAAATGTATTTATAATAATTTAAACATGCTTATAATAATTTTTAGAATAATTTTTGTAAAATTCAAAATGATTAATCACCGTCTTGATTCAAGAGATTTATCATTTTCATTTCACAAATTATGGAAAGGAGAGGTTTAGATTCCATCTATTAGCTTCAAATTTCTGTGAATCATATCCAATCCACACGCTAGCAAATGTAGAATCTTACACATTCATTCATTTAATTCTTACATATACTACCTCCGTCCTAAATTATTTGTCTTTTTGACTAACTTCCTTGTCCCAAAATTTTGTCATATTTACAATCTCAACAAGTGTAGTTTCTTTTTAACCCCTAATTAATAAATTCATTTATCATTTTTTACCATTCCAATAACCATTATCTCCAATTAAAATAGGGATAATTTGAGTAAATTATATACAAATTTTTTACCTCAATTCTCAATATACATTGATCTTTTCAAGTTAGATAAATGGACAAATAAAATGGAATGGAGATAGTAATAACCTTTTTATTGCCAAATTTATTTTGTAATGATAATACATAATGACGATGAATTAGCGCAGAAAGTCACAACAACAAGATTGTGGATTCATACAGCCACCATGCTTATAGCCAGAAGGACGTTGCTCGTCGCAGGACGCCTTACACAATGCTTCGGTGCACGTAGGCACGGGTATTGGATATTGTGCACACGGCCGAAAGTGTTCATGGTTATGACTCCCTGAAAAAATAAATTGTCAATGATTTTTTTTATATTTAATAGTCACTTAGTCAAATTTATTCAACCGATCAAAAGTGTTATTAGCACAATACAAATATCCCGGTCCATTAAATGAAAATTGGACCATGAAAAATACAGTCCAAAAAAAGAAAATTGTCAACAATATTTGGAAGCATTCAGGAATGGTCTAACATTTATGAGTAAACTTTAAATGCAGAAATAAATATGCTAGCTGGATACTAATTTTTTGTAATACATTATTTACTTACCCGTTGTTTTTTATGTTGCGGTGCAATTGGTTGTGGTATGGTGGAAATTTGAAAATTGTAGTGAAATATGAAAAATTGTAGTGGAAATAATGGAAAGTGGATTGGTATATTTTAATTTGAAAAATTAATAAATTGAAAGTTTTGATCTTATATTTGAAAAGTTTTCACTTTTAATAAAACGAGAAATGATAGGTTATGGTGAGGTTGTGATGAAAATTTGAAAGTTATGATGCAGTGTGGAACCGCAAACCCACCAACCATAAAGAAGAACGGACCCTTAATAAGAAATATTGCATCACTTGAATTTACTATGATTTACTTGAGAAAAATTGGGTATGAAACTAAAAATAATGGAAAAGATATTTCAATTATGGTTGATTTAGAATTTAGATTATGCAATTTAAACAGACATGCATGTGGAGAAACTAAAAATAGTTTTGATTAACGCTTAGTTTAGTTATTTTACTTATCCACATGCTTTTACGAACTTATTTTGTAGATTTTCACATTACTAACAACAATTAGAAGATCTTATACTATGAAAACAAAAAGAAAAGAAAAACATAATCTAGAAGAAACAACCGATAAAATATACAATGTATTTACGTACCATATGAACAGATTGAGAGTAGCAAAAAAATAATGAAGAAAACTATTGTGTAGGTCTTGGTCATCATGGTTTAATATGTTTCCTTCTTTGAAAAATAATACTAATTCTCTCAGAATATAAGCTTCTAGTTGGTCTTGAACTATTTGATAGATAAATTATTGGGTTGATATATCTATGTATAAATATAGGCTTAGACTTTGTCAGTATTTAATTTAATGTTTTCAGATTTTTATAAGGGAGATTCTACTATTGTTGAATTTTTTTTCAATTATGATTGTTAAATGGTATATTTCACCTTTAGAAAGTCAAAATTAATATATATTGATCAAGTTGACTTATTATAACGAGTAATGGATTGAGATCAATTATTTTACACAACTTAACATTTTTAAAGATATTTTTCTACCCTAAACCATTGAAATTAATACATTTTGATCGAAATAACTTGCTGCAATAGTTAATTGTATCTATTGACACATAAATATATTTTTAACGGATGTGATTTATCTTAGTGAAATTAATAATAAGCAACTTTTAACTAACATAGTTAAAAAAACAACTATAGTAAAATTTTCATTTTTTAATAACTTAGCTTAATTATTTATTCATTGAGCCATATTACAGAGTATAAAACCAACAGGTTAATGGGTTGAAAAATGGGGCCATTCAACGCTAGACTTAAAGGTTATTTGCATTTTGAACCCCGAATTATAGGAGTATTTATTTTTTGTACCCTTAGTTTTTATTTTATTTATTTTTGGGACCCTAAAGTTTATGGGTTAAATAAGAAATGACCTAAAAGTTTGTTGGTTGAAACAAAAAAGCTCGTGTACTATTTTTTTTCTTCCCATATCATGTTTGAATTTATCTTCTGATTAGCGCCAATTAAACTTCAGGACTAAGGTTAAAACTGATCTTAAAGCTGTAATACACCTCTTTTATTCATGCCAGAACTACTTAGACCCTGGGTACTTCAGGGTCTAATTAGTTTCGACATGAATAAGAGAGGTGTATTATAGCTTCAATATCAGTTTTAACCTTACTCATAAAGTTTGGCACTAATCGGGAGATAAATTCAAACATGGGAAGAAAAAGAAAAACAGTACACCAGCCCTTTTTTCAACCTACAAACTGTAAGGTCCTTTATTATTCAACCTATAAACTTTAGGGTCCCAAAAATAAACAATAAAAATCATGGGTCCAGAAAATAAATACTTCTATACTTTAGGATTCAAAATGCAAAAAACCCATAGACTTAGTTCAATGAGGCTTAGTTTAGTGAGGCTTAGCGTTGAGAGCAAGCCTACAAAAATAGGCTAAGGCTTTGCCAAAATTGCAATAATCTATGCCCTATTTGGTAAAATGAGCGTTTTAAACAATGGGTAGTGCCGTAGTGGTTTATGTAACGGGTAACGGTTTAGGCAGTGGATAATAGTTTAATAGCGAATAACGAATGTTTGTTCAAATGATAATTATGTTCGGTAAATTTAGCAGGTTAGTTAGCAAATTAATGTGAATTGACATATATAAGACGATATAGATAATTCCAAAAGAAAAAATTCCCAAAGGGTACTTTTTCACCGAAAAAAATGAAATGTTACTTCAAACGCTAAACATTAACTTTATTAACGTTTCAGAAAATGCTATTTAAAAGCATTTTAAAAGCTTTTAAAATTTTAGCTTAGCATTCACTAATATTTATGTAATTAGACTTTTGAATTGATCAAAATATTAAATGCTATCCCAAACGATATTGTTAAACACAATCCTAATAGTATTTAAATCATGATTAGAAGCATACTCTTATATGTCACTTGTGCTATAAGATATTTGCTGCAAATTAATTGAATGGACTGCAAGCTAATGTATATAGTACAAAATCATAACAGATCGATAAAACTTAAACATCTAGACCTGATCCTTCGTGATCTTGTGGATGTCTGTGTGTGCCTCGCAATCAGCCCTTTTACATTTAATTATTTCAAAGAAAAATACAATAAGAATAATAACAACAAATTTTAGTATGATCTTGTTAATGCAAGATTGAAAGGGGTTCGGATATAGGTAGATTTTTCCATGTACAAAAGAAATGCATGGAAAGTCTGATTATAAGGAACTTTTGAAGAAAAATACTAAAACTATTTAGGGTTTTTAGATGATAATATACCGACCTCTGGGGGTGTTGTATTGTAATATATCAACCTTTATTATTGGACATCAATATCCCTGACCTTTATACCTATGTGACATTATTATACCAACAGTAACTAACGGGATGGTGAACCGGTCTCCATGCTAATGTGGCTGACAGAGGGGAAAAAATTGTCTCAAGTCAATAACCACATAAACCCCTTCGTTTTTCTCACTAACCCATATTACAAGACATCGGTTGATTGTGTGCCACGTCACTACGAGAACCGGTTTACCACCTCCTTAGTTATTGTGTTAGGGCCGATTTTTTTGTTTTTTAATGTGGGTTAGTGAGAAAAACGGAAGAGTTGACAGGGTTACTGTGAAGAGCCGATAATTTTTCTCTGCATGTCACGTTGGAATAGAGACCAGTTAACCAGTCACCACCCCCTTAGTCAATGTTGATATAATAATATCACATAAATATAAAGGTTAGAGATATTGTTATCCAGTACAAAGGTTAAGGTTGATTACAATTCAATACCCCCAAAGGTCGATCAATATATTTTCATCAAATATCCCTTAATTTTAAGGTTTGTATTTTTTTAAGAGATTTGATCAAAGCCTTCAAAAGAATTGACGGAAACTTAAAAAAACAGTAAAATACAAAATAAGGTTGCAAGGTGTATGGTAAATTTGTGTACGTTTTGGACACATTTCTTGAAAAAGTGATTGCATAATTGTTAGGAAAATTGGGCCGTAGTGCACTTTATTTTAGGGATTTGAATTATGACAAGTTATATTTTAAATTTGTACCATGGTGCACCAAAACGTAAAAGTGTTCGATTTCATTGCAACACCAGCCACTGAGTTGGTGAAATCAACTAGATGAATTGTCTATATGTCATGATGGAAAATATTATTTTCTTATCCCACCAATTGATTCCATTTATTTCAGTGTATCACCAAAACATAAAACCCCTATACAGGATAAGAAAACAATACTTTTTGGCATGTCAAATCCAAACTCACAAACTTTCCCTCTCTTTCCTAAAATCCAAATTACAAATATATATAACCTATGGTTACATAATGTTGCATTTTGTATCCAAAATAAGTCAAATCCAAGCTCTACAAAATTGTTCCTTTCAAATCCCAAGTCCATCAAATGGACATAATTTGAGACAAGTATAAGAAATCCCAAAACTCATAAATTTTCTTTGAATTTTTATTCAAGCTATAGACTCAAAAGGGTCTAGAATTACGTCGATTTGATTTCAACAAGAGTACCAGGGAAGTTCATAACAAGTACTTGTGCTATGTTTGCAATCTGACCCTATGAAGGATTAAGTCGAAAAATAACAAAAATAACTGAAGAACTTATATAAACTTGGCCAAAGTTCTATAACATCAATTCAAATTCAAACCCCGATTTCGACTATTTATTTATCCCAACAAATAACCAAAATGGGTAAAAGATGGTTATTAATTTAACCTAAATTAAACTCAAACAAATATTAAAATTGTCTTAACGAACTAAGATCGATTTGATCCACTTTAAAGGATCATTTATTAAAGATGTATTAACCAACTAAGTAGGAAGCTCACAATAAACAGCGAGTGCAATCCAAGTTTCAAATTAAATCAAATTGTCTCCATAGCATGCACATGAAGATTGTGTATGGGTAGTATCATTCATAGCTATACAGTGCCTCTTGGGCCACTATCTGAGGCAATTAAATTATGGGTCGAATACAATGTTGACAGAAATTGAAAGCTATACAAAACGAGTTGGAATCAAAATGTGCTCTTCCAAAAGGAAATTCATCATCTTGAATAAGGTCATATTTAAAGAAAATACTAAATTGATATATCCAAAATATATTAGGAGATTGAATTGACAATTTATTTAATTTATTTTATGTTATTAAATTTTTTGCCTAATACATTAGATCCAAAACCGCACTATTTATTGCTTGGTAAATATGAGGAAAATTTTTTGAACCCCCCGGTTTGGGGAATTAATGTTTTTAACCTTATTGTATGGGAGTTTTATTTAACCACCCCTCACTTTTAGTGATAGTTTAATTAAAACCCAAGTTCAATGAAGTATTTAGTGGTAAAAAATCGAGTCTGGGTCTTATCGGGTTTGATCAATTCAGGTATTCGGTCAAAAACCCCAAACCCTGACCCTGACTGAATTTCAATTCGGACAAAATAACTAGACCTGAACCGAAATCTGAACCTGAATGAATGAATTTAATTTTTTGTTAAAACAAAAAATTAACCGAATACTAGATTTTGGTTAAAATTTAGATTTGGTCAATTCGGGTTCGGGTTGGCCGAACCCGATTATGATGATAGTTAATAACTCACATAAAAGGCTCAAATTTCATATTCGATCATTCGGTCCAATTCAGTCATCTGGTTATATTTGGTCAAAAAAATCTAGTATTCAGTTAATTTTTAGTTTTGACAAAAAACTAATTAAATTCGGTCATTCGGGTTTAGGTCTAGTTATTTTATCCAAATTGAAATTCGGTCAAGGTCGGGGTTTGGGGTTTTTTACCGAATACCCAAATTGATCGAACCCGATAAGACCCTGATATGATTTTTGCCACTAAATACTTCATCAGACTTGGGCTTTAATTAAGTTGTCACTAAAAGTGGGGGTGGGTTAAATAAAACTCCCAAAGAATAATGTTAAAAAAATTAATTCCCTAACCTGGGGGGGTGTTTTGCAAATTTCCCGTAAATATGATGTGCAAAGTTTGAGTGTACAATTAAAGTTTGACTTCATCTTTTCTCAGCCATGCTCATAGACCATGCCTGAAGATTATGTTATGTACATTTAAAGTAATGTTTATATATTATGTTATTCATATTTACAAATATGGTATGTTTTAGTGGTTGATGGTTTATTCTTTTGGTTATAAAGCTCATAAAGACTACAAGTCTACAATAGCATTTTTTTTTCAAGCCCAATGTATTTTTGTTTCAAGAATGTCAAACAGAATATGTTATGCAAGTAATTATTTTATCCAGCCGAAAGATATGACGTAACGTACATTCAATTAACAGTTATGATTGCCTTTAAATACATAAAAATAATAGTTATGATTTTCGGGTCAACACATGCGAAATACGCACTGGTTAGACAAGTTAATCTAAAAATTAGATTATGCATGTAGTCTAATCCTTTTATCAACAATTTTTGACAACTATAAATTTGTGCTATGTTTAGTAACATGAAAGACTTAATTTATCGTGTGGTGATGTAGCTCATATGGTAGAGCACTCGCTTCACATGTGAGAGGCACAGGGTTTGATTCCTTGCACTTCCATAAATTTTTTTATTTTTTTTGTGTGTGTTTGCATTTTTCAAGTGTATATAGTGCACTCACTCAACTATCCATTGTTTGGAGCACATATCTCCGTGCATTCCTGTATATGGGGGAGGGTTACCTTCACCCCCCCTCCCTCCCTCCAAGGCCTTGCACTAGCAAAACTACACTGGAGTTGTTATTATTTTATCTAATTAAATAGGTCAAAAATTATTCATCGAGTAATTTAAACGAGTTACAATTAACTCAAATCGTCAAAATTT
The DNA here is from genome assembly GCA_029582165.1 of Portulaca oleracea. Classification (NCBI taxonomy): domain Eukaryota; kingdom Viridiplantae; phylum Streptophyta; class Magnoliopsida; order Caryophyllales; family Portulacaceae; genus Portulaca; species Portulaca oleracea. The sequence continues at coordinate 13,360,504 of CM055882.1, read as the reverse complement.
GCTATCGTTATAGGCTATAACTTTTAAAAATGGCTTTGAGCGTGTTACAAATTAAATGTGAGAACTCACCCAGAAAGACTAATTTATAAGATGATCAAAAAAGATATTCATGGGATTATGGCCCTACGAGCGCCAATCACACTTATCATAATATTATCCCCTAAAATATATTCTATCCTATCTAATGATCTCTCCCCTTAAAATTAGAAAGTTAAATATTCTAGCGTATATTCATCTAATCCAACTTTGTATAAATTCGCCTAGCCTAAATGATAATTAAATTTTAGCCAACTTTATATATATTTATGTGTGACTAGTGACAACAGATTGTGTCATATTGTTATGTATTCTATCATATTATTATATCCTTTTAAAAAAAATTTATAATTCATTACTTTCTAAAATTTTTCACCTTAAACAATAACTTACAACACAAAAAAAAAAAAAATTCAACAAAGGGCATACATTAATTAATTAATCATTCTTTTTACAAATTTTAATAGAAAACTTTCAAAAATATCTCAACCGGTCCAAATCGATCTCGGATGGTCCGGTCCAAATCCTAATCGGATTGGTCTGAGTTGGGACCACTTGTTTCTGGTCTAGTCTTTGGTCCAACCTTTTTGCTATTTCAGGTTCTGGTTTGGTCCAAGTTGGTCCAAAGTTGACCCAATGAATACCCCCAAAAATGCCATTGGTTAATTTAAATCGGGTGGAGTTAGACATGTCAATTCGTGCAGGTGGGCGGGAAGGTTACACGTCGGTCGTATAATGTTTAGATAAATACAGGTCGAGTGTAATTCGAGTTCGGCTAAATACGAGCGGTGCATTTCAGTTTTAGGTCAAGCCAACGGGTTATGACTGCGATCTCCGCTTTTTCTTGAAAAAAATTGTCCCTAAATACTATATTTTCTACAATATACATAATAAAATACAATTATTTTCTAGTAAAAATAGATTATTGTAAATGTTTCAACTTAAATGAGAGAAATAAAAGATGAATGAGATGTGATTATAGTTTAATAGTCATGACTTCCAATGAAAAGTCACACATATATTCTAATAGATTTGAACTTGAAAAATAAAGTTTCCGGGTCAAACAGGAGAGTCGAGTTTGATTCACTAATTTATGGGCTTTTCGGGTTCGGTTTATTTCAGGTCCAGGTCAAGAAAATCATGTTCAAATTAAAACCCAAAATTTCCAGGGGGTTCGGGTCGAGTAAAAGATTAATAGGTGTATGTGGAATAGTATTTCTAATATTAATAAAATATAGGGATAGTATTGCTATTTAAATTGACTTATAAATTCCTAAAATGAAGTATCACCTTCGGTAATAAATTAGTGGGAGTGGAGAGTTTTATTCCCATAGCCATTCTCTCTTTTTTTTCCTATTCTTTTAAAATAAACATAAAAATTGCATTAGCAATTGATGTATTTATTCCTACTCTCCAATTCCCTTTTAAGAGCACCCGCAATTGTGAGGGTGAGTTTTACTCATTGGATGATGTGGAAGTGGTGAGACCCACTAAGAGAGTTTGAGTTTGAGTGGTTGTTTTTCAATGGTGAAGGTGAGTTTGGTTTAAATAAATAAAAAAAGTGTAGGCCCCCAATGTAATAATTAATTGTTTTAAATAAATTAGTTGTTTTGATTTATTCTATTTAATTACTTATATAGAATACATAAAATTATTTTACAAATGTGGAAAATTATAACTCAAATTTTGGAATTACATTCAAAAATAAATATAAAGCATAAAATTTTAAAGCATGAATACTTGATTTAAAATTTAACAAAGAGGTCTATAAAACACAATTCAGTTAATTTTGCAACAAAAAAATAAAATCAAACTCCAATCAATTATGCTAGTTTCGTTGTCTTTCTCGTCTAGCATGTCTTCTCCATAAATTAAATTAAGCAGTAATTAAATAGTAAAAATATTATGATTTATATGCATAAATTAAATTAAGTAATTAAATAGTAAAAATATACACACACATAAAATAAATTAAGTAATTAAATAGTAAAAATATACTCCAATCTTCAATTTATCTACACAATTAAATTTCATAATTCTTAACATATTATGATTTATATACATAAATTAAATTAAATAATTAAATAGTAAAAATATACACGAACATAAAATAAATGCTTACATGTTTGGAGAAGTTGCCTCCACAAGCCTCTTCAAAGATAAAAATAATTTATGAGAGAAGAAAAGTTTACAATTGATTAAAAAAACCATAGGAATATGCAACTATTTATAGGTGAAAATACAAAATTAAAATTTTAAACTATCTAAATCATAATTATATTCTAATTCAGAAAAGGTTACAAATTATGATTACAATCTAAAAATAAAGATTGCAATTTGGAAATAGCCATTTTTTTTAGCAAAATATGATTACATTTACAGTTGCTTGTTTTAAAAAACATCTGATTTGATTAATGAAAAGGAAATAGCCGTTGGTTAAACCCAGGCCCAGCATGCAACACAATCAGCCCTAATGTTTTCGGCCCACCCAGCAACAAAATGGTGTCGTTTTGTTTAATGATAACGAAATAAAAAAAAAAGGAAAAGGGGAACGAGGTCCCGTCTTCAACCTCGGCACGCGAGGGAGAAGACGAGACAGACTCGTCCTCCATTGTTACGCCTGCTGCTGCGGAGCAGATCTCGAACTCGACGGCGCCACCTGTCAGCTACGTCGGTCACACCCTCGCCGCTGCGGACGCTCTAACAAACTCCATGCATGTTAGTATTTCATTTACTCTATAGTAAAAATGGAGACTACTTTTTTTGTGTTTTGCAAAAGGCAGAGCGCTTTTTGTGTTTTGCATAAAATAAAGGAAAAGGTGCACCAATTGGAGACAGCCAACAGTTGTTACTATAAGGGCTTGGATGATGCCACATGTCTAACAAAACTTCCCAGCATGCCAGTTTCCACAGAGAGTTATGCCTTGTGTCACGGTTCGCAAATATTATCAATTTTGGAAGATGTTCCCACTTAAATCCTAGAGTTTACTTGACTTCTCTAGAGTGGTCTTGTATTCTCTAGAATGTTTCGGAGTTCTCTCAAGAACTCCACACTTGTATAGAATCTTGGATATTTGTATAGAAAGATCTAGATACGCGATATGGACCATTGGATCGAATAGATCTCCACAGTCCATTGAGGAGGTGGAAGTGTATATATATCCTCATGGGGTCTCATTTGTAACCATCCATCATTTGAGAGCAATACACAAGACATTCTCTCAAACTCTCTAAGTGTTCTTACTTGTTTCCCTTAAGCTTACTTAGTTTCTCAAGAGCTAAGTAGCATAACCTCAAAGGCTTACTAGCAAACTAAGAAAAGGGTTTCGAATGTCAGTTTGCTAACGCCGCACGGATGAAGTATAGGATAAAGAATCATCCCGTGACACTTGGTAATTGTGCCTTTCTTTGGTGCTTGCTAGCATGCCTTTTTTGTTTTATAGGTTAACTTGCTTACTTGATTTGATAGACTTTTGATAATCGGATTAATTTGATAAGATCTCAACTAGAACAGTCAGTATAAAGCAGAAACGATAACCCTACAGATTGGTTGGACAAATAAGAAGTCCAGATAATCAAAACATTTCCTGATGAGAAAATCACCAAAGTCGAACTGATCAGAGCTTAAACTCTCAATTTTCTCCAAAAATGCACATTTTAAAGTGAATTCCAAGAGCAGCCGCCACATAAACACACCTAAAACACATTTTTAATCAAATTTAAACCCTAATGACACTAAAAGCCACTCAATCAAAGCTTAAAACAACAGCACAACTCTCCAATTGGAGATCCTCATGAATCAGGTAGCAAATCAACCAATCGAACACTCCATCTACAGAAAAAACCAAAAGGTTTTTCAATTCCGTAACACACTCCACGAAAACAACTGGAAGCAAAATTAAAAAAAAAAAACCAAAATAGACTAAAAAACAAATTAATATGTAGAAGAGTCAAAGATCTAAACAGATTACATAGAGGACAGAGCGAGAAAATAATTCTCTTGCGAGAGCGGAGGCCGCCGATGTGAGGAGAGTGAGGAGCGGAGGGTGAGGGTAAGTACGCCATGTATCTGCTGGAAGCCATGGCTAACAAGATCGACGGCTGCGGAGATAGCAATGGCGGAGACGGCGGAGGCGGTGGTTTTCCTTCTCTCCTCTTCGGCCTCGACTCAACCACGGCCGGAGTAGAGATAGTGTCGTCGGTGCATGAAGAAGAAGAGAGAAGGTGAGAGAGATAGAAAGGGAAGAAGAAGGAAGAGGTGGTTGCTTGCCTTTCCACCTTTGCTACCCTCCTCACTATTGTATTTATTTATTTATTATATTATACTAGTATTAAACCCGTGCTATGAAGACAACTATATAATAAATATTCTGATTTCCAATATTAAAACAAAGAGTTTAATACATCTAGAATGAAACATAAATGACGACACAAAAAAATAAAGGGAAAGGGCGTACATAATATAGTTCAATAAAAAGGTTTGACATTTTAAGGCATTCAATGGGAAATTTCTAAAAGCCAAGTAATACTGATCATGGTGGCATTGACGACCATCATGTTTAATTGTCGAACTTGCAATTTAGAATTTTCAATTATAGAGTGATACAATAATTGTACGAAACAAATTGTACAGATTGAATTCGAAGTATAGACAGTCATCTTTATTTTGATGAATTAGATATGACTGGGTTGATGTATGCAATAATTTGTCATGTAAATTAAATAATAATTATAGTCATAACATGCAAAGAAGAACATGGTAGAGATAGGAAACTTATTTGGTGATGACTGTTTTTTTTTTTTTTGGGCCACAAAACTTTTTTACTGAAAGATAATGAACTATTGAAAGATATGGCAAGGTGAACAGTGAACATTGATAAGTTGATAGATATAATATCGTAAACTGGATCAAGAAAGATTAAAATTACTTACAATGACTTGAGAATTAAGTAGTGAAATAACTTGTGCTTAAACTTGATGTCTAACTATTATGAAAGAGAAAATCAGGCCTGCATTGAAGAAAAGATTGGAATGATTAAATTGATGCTCAGAATAAACGTAAACAGAATCTGACCTTAGTGTATTTGCAGTGAGTTTGTGATGGCACATTAAAAAGAAGTTTAAAGAAAAGCTGACCTGATTGTATTTGCACGTTTCCAGCAGGTAATCTTATCAGACTGTAGACACTAAAAAAATCAAAAATTGTGTCAAAAGTTAAAATAAATTATGTTGATTATTTTGGTCGGTCCAAATTAATTAATTTAATTTATTTAAGTACATTTCGCTCAAGCTGACTATCAAGTCAAAGCTTAAGTCAGAGTCAAATCGACTACCAAGTCAAGTCCCAAGTGACTCTCAAGTCAAAATAAAATGGACCGTCAAGTCAACCCAAACCCAAGGCCCGGACAACGGCCCACAAAGACTACCAAGTCAAAGTCAAAGACTACCAAGGCAAAGTCAAATGGACTGCCAAGTCAACTCAGACCCAAAGCCCGGACAACGGCCCACAAAGACTACCATGTCATAAGACCAAAAGAGAGATCAAGTCATTTCCCAATAATAGGACTCTACTCACTCTCATTGGGGGGAGGGGGAATTTAACTCTCAAGAAGACTCCCTCTAGAATTAAACAACAAACACTTCACTTTGTGTCGTTTGTTCTAGAGATTCAACACTAACTTGATCGAGATTCAAGCCCATCGGCCCTCCTTCAAGAAGACGACAGAGATTAAATCAGAGGATTTTTATTTGTTCATCTTGTAACAAATATTATAAAGATTGTACCCAAATTCTTTGAAATCAATACAAATTATATTTGTCCATTTTTCTTGTCTTTATTTATTTTAGACTCGAAATTTTTTTGTTACACAGACATTATAGATCGAGAGTCAAGAGATCGGAAGAGTAATAGAGCCTAGGACACATATATTGGAATTTGGGTTGGTATTGGGAATGTAAGAAGGACTTAGAGTTCTAATTAGTTGATATATTTGCTGACTTTTAGGGATAATTGTTGATTTGTGTGGATATTGGTAACGTTGGGTGTTAGCAACCTTATGGGGTTAGAGTTCTAATTAAGTTCATGTTTGCTGATTTTTTTAATTTTTAAATCAATTTATTTTTCTCTAATATGATTGGTCGTTAATAGATTTTATTTAGGTGAGAAAAGGAGGGAAAAACAGTTATTATATTTTATTTATCTTTAATCTCATTGGTTCCGGGCACCTAAATTCACTCTCGGCTCACTATTTCAAAATTCAAAGATATTACTTTTATATATTAATAGATTATGATACAGATGTATTGTATTTTTTTATACAGATAAATTGACGCATAGAAGATTTATTCAGTTCACCTAACCGTCATATTTAATAATGGCGTGTGTTTTTTATAAAGATGTATGAAAAGATAATTCTTAAGAGTTTGCTTATAGTACGTTGTGGATTAGTCATCCATAATTAAGAAATCAAAGCTGAAAAAGAAATCAAAACACATGTTAAAGACAAAAAAGGAAGGGTTGAATATCTTCACTGATATTTCAAGGATTATACACTTTCAATCTTTTTAAATTATCGAGAATGCTAAATTGTAATCTTCTGATATTTTTCACCATATAAATTCAATGAATCATGAAAAATTTTATGAAAAAAATTGTAACATGCAAATACATGCTCAAATATATTGATACGGTATATATTGATAGTGCTTTTCGAAAACTAACCTGCTTGTACTTGCAGGTTTGTCGAGAATTCAATGGCAGCTTCAAATGTTAATAGTTGACAGATTGAAAGAAAATAAAAGATGTTTCGATGTTTATATATTAGGTCGTGAGTTAGAGTCCTAATTAGATTTGGGTGAGAGGTAGAATCTAATTAGATTTAGGTGGGAGTTAGACTCTTAATTGGTTGCGAAGTAGATTTCTAATTAGTTAAGGCAGACTCTTAATCTTATTAGACTTCTTGTTTATTATTTTTTTAAATCGATTTTTTTATTATTATTTCATGGGTGAAAATTTTTCACGGTATTTTTAAATCAATTTTTTTCTTTAATATGATTGGTCAATAATCCCTACAATCACTGATTCAGTATTTCAAATTTCGAATATATTACTTTTATATTTTTATAGGTTTGCACTCCTTTTTTTTCTACCAACCCACAATTAATTATTTCAATTCAATTAATTTTGTGACCAAATTTGATTCATTAATTTAACAATTATTTTTATTTTTAGCTGGTCATCAGAAAAAATAATGTTTTTTTACCCAACAGCTCAATCCCTTGTAAATTAAAAAATTAATCACCTTTGTCAAAAAAAAAAATTACACTCTTTTGATGTAAGAAAAATTACTCCCTCCATTCCTGTTTGTTTGTCATAATAATAATTAAGTTTTTCGCCTTTCTTATTTCTTATTTTTATCATTTTAACATTTGTCATTCTTATTTTATATTTAGTGACTAAATTTATTTAAAATTCGAACAATTTTTTAGCATTCATTTTATAAGGATAATTTGAAAAATTGTAAATTTTTTACCTTGCTTTTAATGTCAATGGGTTATGTAAACAATAAATAAACTGTAATGGAGGGAGCAACCACATGTATAATTTGATGTATTGACATATATTACAAATTATTATACATGATTTATTACTCATCGATATTGGTAAGTACTTAACCGAATATCAAATATTAATTGAAGTGACAAAATACTATATAACTTTAAGACGCACCAGTAGAATTGGTGCCCAAAAACGTATAGAATTGGCGTCTGATATGGGTGTAAATAGAAGCCAAAATGGTTTTGGCGTCTGACTAAAACGGACGCCAAAACCTAGTACGCCATTTTTAAAAAAGCGTATGTAATTGGCGTCTGTTTGAATCAGACGCCAAAATTATTGCGGACTACGAGGGCTGTGTCAGACCAAAATCGGCGTCTGTCTGGCATAAAACAAACGTTGTTTTTGATGCAGAAACGGCGTCTGTTTCATTCAAAACATACGCCGATTTTGGGTTACAGAAAAAAAAATAAACGTGAATTTCAATAATGAAAATAATTAGAATAAATAGTATATTTTGAGTGTTCTAATTATAAAATAAAGCGTAAAAATTAAATTTTTGTATTTGTAATTAAATTGTTTAATAAGAATGAGGAGACATTAATAATGAAAATAAATACATTTTATATAATAATAAATAATATATATTTGCAATTCATGTATGTACAATTTCATATATATATATATATATATATATATATATATATATATATATACATTTTATAGAAATAACAACAATAAAATGATAATGAATATATATTTTAACAAATAAAAAAATATATAATACAACTTTATTAATGATGATTTTTACTAACTTAAATGATACAAACAAAATAAAAACCTAAATTATAATTAATATATGACTTCAATATTTTTCAATCTTGATTTTTCAATCTTCAATCTTGTATCTTCAATCTTCACTCTCCTATGTTCAATCTTCAATTGTAAAATTTTCAATTCATCAATCTTGGATGGATTTGAGGCGTTTTGAAGGTTAGGGGAAATGAGAGAATTGATGAGAGAAGATGAGAGAAATGAAATGGAGATGGGAGGGAAAAATTCGGAGGGAAGTTTGAGGGCTTTGGTTTATATAGGCTGACAAAATGGCGTCTGTTTTCCCGCCAAATAGACGCCATTTTCAATTTCAATAATTTGGGCGTCTGTTTGGCGGGAAAACAGACGCCTAATTTGGCTAAATTTTTTGAAAATTTTCGATGCATGGTGGCTGGCGCGCTATTATTATTATTATTATTATTATTATTATTATTATTATTATTGATATTATTATTGATACTATTACTATTATATATTCTTAATTTTAGTTATAACTAATTATGATGTATATATGTATATATTTTTTAGGTATAGTTAATTATTAATTATTATTATTGTTAATTATATTGTAATTTTTTCTAGGTAGATAATTTAATTTATATATATATGTTTCATTGTCGATTATGTTGTTAATTACAATTATTCTCATGTGTATGTACATATTATATATATATATATATATATATATATATATGTTAATTAAGTTAAATAATTTGTACGTATGTGCGCAAACATAATGAAAAATATTTCGATATTTGGATTAAATAATGTACTAGCTAATAAGTACGAATGTAATTAAGAAAAAGTTTAAATGTTCATACAATGTAAAATATAAACACAATCAAAATGATCGATTAATGTCGTCACACGGCGGCATCGTCATCATCACTTTCGCTCTCCTCCTCATCGTTGCCATCATCACCCTAATTTTGGCGTTGTGTCAATCCTTCGAGGCTATGGAATAGGTATTGGCCTCCTGGGATACAACGACAATTTGGAAATTAAAGGTATGAAATACAATCAAAATGAATTAAGTAATTATTGGAATGTGTAATTAGTAATTTAATTTTGTGTTTATGGAAAAAAATATGCTTACCTGGGTAAGCATATAACGAGTCCTCGGGAGGAACGGTGGGCTGAAGTTGTGGGGTTTGAAAGACGGGGGTCCGATAAGAAGTACTGCGGTGGCGGGGCGGCGGTGGAGGAGGCTGTCCAGTGTATGGCACTTGACTTCCAGAGGAAGATCCAGCGAGGAAAGGGGCTTGCCAGCTCTGACTTGCTTGCTGCTGCAACATTCTTTGCATTTGCAACATTTGTTGCATTACTTGTTGCCTCACCTTCTCATCCAAGGCTGCGTCAGATCGGCGCTGTTGTTCCTCTATTGTCTCTGGAATTGTTCCTGCAGCATGCGCTTATCTTGTTCGCGCTGTTGCCTCTCTTCCTCGAGTTGACGCTGAAGCTCTCTATTCATCTCCGTAATAGAGGCTCGGACGTCGACGCTATCGGTGTTATTACGACGTCGTGGACGTCTCCTCGATGAGATGTGGGGGAACTGCGTCTTCATAGCTTCCCCCACAACCCCCATGCCCACGACGTGTCCTCGACTTTGCAGTTGTTTGTCCAACCAGAACTCGTCTCCATACATAATGGGAGTTTCTGGTTGACCATCCTCCCGTTGCTTTGCCTCCATCTCTCTTCTGTACGATTCATAATCACTATGCATCATCTCCTGGTTGATACAAAGAAAGAGTAGTTGGAATAAGCGAATTAAAGTTAATGTTCATACGTGTACGTACGATTATAATAACTTAAATATTGGATGATGAAGGTACATACCCCAAGCTGCCGGAACCTGTCGTGCACCCACTGATTGGTGCCCTGATTCATGTGGGTCGCTTCGAATTGTTCCCATATGTCAGGGTCTTTTCCATCGTTTTTTTCTTTCTGTATGTAAGTGCGTATATAAATTAAACGTTAAATTAAACCATAATTAAAGTCATAATTAAATTCATAATTAACTTACCAACTTCTCTCTAACGATACCGAAGGAAACTGGGCCCCTTGTGTGCGATGGTGGGCCCTTATCTTGGTTCATTTTCCTTGCCTTGCTCATATTCTTGCTTTTCTCAACGAATTTGGGGTCTTGCCAATGAGCAATGAATTTCTCCCAAATCTCGTCGTCGACAATCCATTTGGGTTTGCCTCTCCCCGCAAACCATCTTTTTTTGGATTTGCCGATAGCGTCGGCGTATTGTTTTTGGGCCCTCCTAAGGAACCAATCACGTATATAGGTCTCGTGTTGGTCCTCCCGCCAAAATTTTTTCTGCATTTAAACCATACATGAAGAATTAAACATGCAAATTAATTAAATCATCTATATCATAACTTCGAATTAATAAACCACGAAAAAAATTTGGCATAGTTTCCCCTATAAATTGACAATTATCCCCCATTTTACATACACCAATTCATATTAATATATCTCAACGGCCACATGCCAGATAACCATACACAAACATACACGTACGCATTATATATACACATACACCAATATGAAAGACAACGTACGTATGCAAAAATTTTAAGAGGGAAAAATGTGAGAGTTTTACCCTGAACTCGTCGTATATCAAATCCCGCGTCCTCTGAGACACTTTGCTCCATACCGGCCAGAAGCCTCAGAAATTCTGCTTTACTATGTCCATGATGGCCCTGGTTGCGTGTGCCCCATATGGCGCCACACTTAAATCAATTTGAAATGAAACATCGATTAGATTGAGTGCATACAAAATTATATATATTTAAACACGAATTAAGTTATAAATGCATAATCAAAGTTCAGATTGATACTCACGCGCCATTACAAGGTCTAATGATGAACCTCCCATCCGACGTTTTTTGAGCGTCCGCCCGAACGTCCAGTTGAATTCGATATCGTTCGGTGATATCGTTCCCCGACGTTTGGGTAGTGTCGCCCTCCCCTTCAGTCTGCGGCCCACCCTGTTCGGCCTGGGTTCCATCCCCTCCAGTTTGGGTACCCCCAACATCAGTTTGGTCACCCCAATCATCAATTTGGGGCCCCCCTGAAGCCCCTGAGCATAAAACCTGCCCATCGTATCGTTCCAAGCTGGCACAGTACTACCCGCAAAGAACAGTATGAGCTCCAGAGTGGATGGGTCTAGCTGCGAAAAGAAGTCGTAGATGCTCCCCTCAGGTTGAGAAGCAACTTCATGGCCAGGATCAAACTGGGGAATGTATGGAGTCTGTGGGGCCGATGAAGAACCACCCCTCGCATTCGGTCTAGACCCACCACGGGTCCGAGGTCTGCGTGATCCGTCTCTTCCTGACATAATGCAACTGCAAAATAAAAGTAGAATAAACATTGAATTAGTATCAGCTTGCACGAAATAAAATAGCAAGTAATATGAACTAGTAACCACTCCCAAACAATACAATGCATTAAAAGAGATCGACAACACATTGATGTAGAATATGAAAAACATTGAATTAGTTTCACTTAGAAAATAGAATACATAATATGTATTCGTTGAAGACAATTGTAACACAACCAAAATTCGATTACTAAATTGTTATTTAATAGTGTTCGTTGTCTTCATCGTCCTCATCCACCTCATCATCGTCACCATCATCATCTTCGTTTAATAGTCTTCGTTTCCCCCACGAAGTTTGGATGCACGATGTCGAACATTTTCCAAGAGGCGCCGTCTGACGGATGGCAAAGTACACCTTCCTCGTGCTTGTTCTCCGCGTGCCATCTCATATGCCCGACCGTATTCTTTGAGGCATACAGACGCTGCAATCTAGGCGTCAAGGGAAAGTAAAACATTTTCTTGTACGGGACGCCTTTCTTTGTCGTGGTTGACGATTTCTGTGGCTTATTCCTAGGATGGCCACAAAATTTACATTCAGTGAGATGTGCATCGTCCTTATAGTATATCATACATCCACTAAGGCAACAATCAATTGTTTTATAGCCCATCCCCAACTTCTTAACCTTCTTTTTCAACTCATCGTAGTATCTATGCACTAGGTTCGGCTGGGGACAGCTCTCGCTCAACTAGGTTCGGCTGGGGACAACTCTCGCTCATCAGTTCCATGATATCGTTCATTGCCTGCTCTGACAAATTGTGCTTCGACTTCTGACTTATCAGCCTCACGGCAGTGGACAACTCAGTATGGGTCGTACACCCTTCCCACAGAGGTTGTTGAGCAGATTGAAGCATATCATAAAATTGTTGAGCCCCTGCATTAGGCGCCTCATTCACCATGATGAAATCATTCATCATCTCTTCCGTTCTGTCGATGAACGGTGGCTGATTCGGTTCCTCGTTTGTCAGAGGACTACCTGCAGACGGTTCCCAATCACCTTCCGCATCGTCACCACTGTCATCCTCATCATCAAAGTCACCCCATTCTTCACCATGACTCGTCCAACACCAATATTGTTCCATAAACCCTTGCCTATACAAATGTTCTTTAACTTCTTCAGGACTAAGTCCGCTCTTATTCTTGCACTTCACTCATGGGCACCGATACTTTCCAGTCCTTGGATACTCATACGAATTACTCTTTGCAAATTGATCAAACGTAGCTACCCCAGCAGCCCATTCAGCCCTGATAACCCTCCTACCTGGTTCAAACCTCTCGTACATCCAACTGCGATGTGGGGGCCCGTCCATAATGTACGTGAATCTATTATTCAAGCTCACCATGAATTTAATTAATAATAAACATCTATCTGTCTCAGTACTTAAAAAAATAATCGAAAATAAATTATTCTGTTTGTATCTAAATTCACAAATATAATCGTATACGCTATAACCTAAATCATCCAAACTCGACTTCCTTTTATGACAACAACAAGTAAGCTATGTCATCAGGCAAGAGGATCATGTTATTATCCAAGGAGAGTGTGTTTGTTAACTGTTAATCTATGGCTGAAAAAGACTTTCATGAGTCGTACCGACTCTCCTTTATTCGTCTGGTTCCCAAAAAGCAGCGCAATTTTTCTAAGTGAACTTGCACGAGGGCTATACAGTGCTCTGGGAGTAAGAAACATCTTAGATTCGATACAATGGAGTGTTTCTATCGCGCAGCTTGAGCGGTAGCAAGACAAGGTGGGTTTGAAAGAGAAGCTCATAGTAAAGGATCTAATAGAAATGGTGTTGGATTTCTATATATTAGACCTTTTACTATGAGCTTCTCTTTCAAACTCACCTTGTCTTGCTACCCCTCAATATGCGCAATAGAAACACTCCATTGTATCGAATCTGAGATGTTTCTTACTCCCAGAGCACTGTATAGCCCTCGTGCAAGTTCACTTAGGAAAATTGCGTTGCTTTTTGGGAACCAGATGAATAAAGGAGAGTCAACACACCTCATGCAAGTCCTTTTCAACCATAGATTATCAGATCACGAAACACACACTCGTTGGACACTAACAGGATTCAAACTCAACCTCTTTTTATAACATATATATATATCCCCATTAAGATGCTATAAATATAAATTTCTCTACTTACTACCTAAATTACCATAATAAATAACCTATTCACTAAGTATGTAGCTACTGGTTGTTGAGTACTTACGTAAGTAAATATGGATGTACGCGACATAATTATTTACATAATTTATGTCTTCGTTTGGAGTTATGAGTAATTAAGTTAGCACTTAGGTTGGATTAGCAGCAAATTTCCGCGCGCAACCAATTTTAAACGCTAACTCACTTACTAATAACAACCAAAATCATCCAAACTCAACCTCCTTTTATGACAACTAATACTTATAAACTACTCGGAATAGTACTGATCGACTTAATCCTCTATACTAACCTAACAATTAACCAATTACCATAACCCTAAACAAACTATTCATAATTAATTAAGTAAATGTACGTACACTAAACTATTTTTTTAATAAATAGTTTATAATTATATTTACTACGTACGTATACGTACAAATTGAATAATAATTTATATATAATAATTTTTTAATATTATTAACTTATTTATTAAACAAATTAAATTATAAATTCAACCAAAATTGAATATTAATAGTTTATATACAAACTAAATGTATTCCTAGCTAATTGTATATTGCTAACTAATTAAATAGTTTTATACTCAACCGAAACTCATTATAATTTCCCACAATTTATTAAACAATATAAATTAACATACAAAATCCGTATTACATCTTAATATTTATCATAATGCTCAACTTAAACATATTTTAATTACAAATATTATTTTTTTGCAAAGTAAATATAATTATTCATATTCATATTTACCACAAAACATAAAAAATTCAATTTTTAAATTAACATACATGCAATTAATTAAATTCAACATACAAAACATATTTTAAATGCATTATTACATGCAATTAATTAAACTAATATAAAACATACAAACAATATTTAAATTCAATAATTCCACATTACAAACACGATTTTCACGTTTAAAATTCACATTCAACATCCAAAATATATTACAATTCATACAAATTCACTAAAACAACTCAATTTTTCAACTTATATCTACTCAACTAATATCAAACTCAACAAAAACGAAACAAACATACAAATATTCAAACTACTCGTTTTTTTATCATATTTAATCTATTATTTAATCAATTTTCATAATATTAATCATAATATAACAGATCTGAAATAAAAATAACTGATAAAGTTACCTGATTTTTGGTTGAATTTGCGTCGTGCACCGAGTTCTTCTCCCACTCTCTCTCGCTTCGCTCTTCCTCTTCGTCGGAAAAAATGGCAAACACACAGCCAGCCCTAATTTTTTCCCCTTTAAACCACTTAGGCGTCTCTTTCCAAGGCAGACAGACGCATAAATATTGCGCTGCAGTCGACGCCTGACAGGAACATATACGCATACTTTTTTTTTAATATAATCGCCCATTTGGGCGTCTGTTTCCCAGACAAGAGACGCTGTGGGAAACAGACGCCCAAATTAATTTTTTCTTTTTTTTTATTTTGTTTCATTTGTTTAGCGTCTGATATTTTGAGAGACGCCAATTTTAAGACGTTTTTAGATATGAATTCTACTAGTGACGTGTCAAAGTGGATATATATATTTTGGTAATATAGTATTTATCTTTCTAAAATCAATACACTACTACCAGTTTTGCTACGCTTTTTTAGCGACGCTTGAAAGCGTCGGGAGAGTTGCAACATATCTCAACACTTTGTACCGACGCTTTTTTGTGTCGCGTAACCTAGTGGCATAAAAAAGCGTCGAGATTTGGTGTTTTCCCATTTTCAATGCCCATTGTTGTAGATTATAAGTCATTTTATAAGTTTAAACATAAGAGTTAAGCATATCTAAATATATCTCCAATATTTATGATTATGCTTATTATATATGTTATTTATGTCTTACCATAGTTTCTTTAGTTATTTAATATATATTTTGTCCTGGTTGAAATGAATTGTAATTGTTATGATAAATTTATGATTAACATGTTAAAGAATTAACAAATACTTCAATAACCTATATTATTAGTTTCTTAATAGTTAGTTCAACACAATTTCAATATAAGTGCTTGATCACCATAGCCTATATATATTATAATTTTACGACTGCCTAAACCAAAACCAAAATTAGTACTCCGAAATTGCATCCAGGGTGAAACATGGAGGGGGTCGGATGTAGTAGTATACTCTTAAATATTGCAATTTAGAGATAATGTTAGTTCCAACTGACCTAAGATTTAGAAACTATTCCCTTCCTAACACTCTAAAAGAAGTATAAAAATGTCATTACAACAATTTGTTCAATTTTAGACACTTAAATTATGACATACATATTGTATGTCATTTTTTTTTGTCAAATTGAAAATGAAGTAGACACTCTTAAGTAGAGCTAGCTAATAGGTCAGGTCAGGTCAAGTCGGATTCATGTTCGTGTCAAACATAAACGGGTTCAAAATCCTCTTTCCTATTAGCTAGCTCTACTTAACAGTGTCTACTTCATTTTCAATTTGAAAAAAAAAAATGACATACAGTATGTATGTCATAATTTAAGTGTCTAAAATTGAACAAATTGTTGTAATGACATTCTTATACTTCGTTTAGAGTGTTAGGAAGGGAGTAGTTTCTAAATCTTAGGTCAGTTGGAACTAACATTATCTCTAAATTGCAATATTTAAGAGTATACTAACACGTTTACTTAAATGGGTAAACAGGTTGACCTTATTTTAACCTGTTTACCCATTTAAGTAAACGTGTCAGAATAAATTTACCAATTTACCCGTTTAACCATTAACTCATTTATACAAAACAACTTATTGTGGGATCGAAATAATGACATATCATACTCAACAATTTGTGTGGTAATATAATTCGAGTTATATATAAAGAGATGTCTTTTAATTCAAAGTCAAATATGAATATAAGTTAAAATTACAAGTCTTACGTATATTTCAAAGAGTATTAATTGTAACTTTCACCTAAGTTTATTGATAAATGGTATAATTGGGTAACAATTATCAAGCAAACGACTTGACCCATTTAACATGTCTAATTAAACGGGTTAAGTAGGTGTTTTTTACGTGTCGA
Organism: Portulaca oleracea; assembly: GCA_029582165.1. Lineage (NCBI taxonomy): Eukaryota > Viridiplantae > Streptophyta > Magnoliopsida > Caryophyllales > Portulacaceae > Portulaca > Portulaca oleracea. The sequence goes on along the minus strand of CM055882.1, from coordinate 13,343,480 downwards.
AAATTCTGACCTGAACATAACCCATTTAATTAAACGGATGCTTAAAATCGTGTTAGGTTTAGGTCGGTAATCGTGTCGTGTCAGTTTTTCCCAACAGTGACAAGAATGGAAAAAATATAAAATAATGAAAAAGTGTTAAAAGATTACAAGGAGCCAAAAAAGAAAGAAAAATTAAATGGGATGAAAATTGGGCGGGACTAAATTTTTGGTGAAAATTCATAGTTGCCGCTCAATTGGAAGGAAAGAAGGAAATAATACCAAATATATAGGAAGAACAAAGCACATAACAAAAACCCTAAAATCACTTCACCCATCCCCAACCCAGTACGCTCCTTCTCCAGTGAGTCCCTCACTGCCCTGCTCTTTCAACGACCGGACGTCGATGCCCCCGGTCACTGCCCAACCAAACCCAAAAGCCGGTGCGTCGCTGTTGTCCCGTTCGACGACGTTGCGTCGCTGCTGTCTCGAACGACGACGTTGCGTCGCTGGGGTCCCGAACACCGACCGTACGTTGCTGCCCAGACGCCGGTCGCTTCCCAGCCAAGTCAGCCACTTGTCGCAGCCCAGATTCCAGTCGGTCGCTGACTAGGTTCCTCCATTCTTCCAACGATAGAGACTCAATTAACCAGGTAAAACTCCCAAATTTGATCTGTTTATCCTCATTTAATTCAACCCTAATTTGAATTTATGTTCCTGGTTTGAAATAACTTCACCTTCTTCTGAAAAATTTCGTTGAATTAGACTCGATTTTGATGGTTGAATTGTCAAAATGAGTCATGGATGTTGTTGGATTGTTAATTTATATTTTGATGCTAGATTTGGGTTTTGGAAATCAAGCGTCTTGTGTTTCTAATTCGTTCATTTTATGCGATGAGATTTAATCAATTGAAACACGCAGATGTATAGAACAAAGAATGTAGAAATAGGGTTCTGGGGGAATAGTGCATGAACAGTAGTAAGTTCTGAGATGAAAGGGGAAAGAAAAGGAAGCCATAAACATCAGGAAAAGTAACATCAAAGATTTGTGTTTGATGTCACCATGAAGGAAAATGACCAATATTCCCCCCTGAGAAAAGACCAGGGAAGCAACTTGTTCCATTGTACAATATTGTGCCGGTCATAGATCTTGCCCAGGCAGCAGAGGAGTTGATGATCACAGAAAAATAGTAAACCAAATTATGGAAGCTGCCCATGAGTTCGGATTCTTTCAAGTTAATTTCTACCTACTGATTTTTCTCTTTTTACTACTAGTAAAAGTTAATTGTGAATGGAGCAGGTAATTAACCATGGTGTGCCAACAAGACTGATGGAAGATGCGAGAAGTATGACCAAGGAGTTCTTTGAGCTTCCCGATGATGAGGAGAAGACTAGACTCTTATTAAGGGAGAAGAGACAGAAATGTTGGCTTCTCACAAGCAATCTGGATTATGACAATGAAAATGTTCACAACTGGAGGGACACTCTAAGGCTTATTTGCACTCCTTTGGAGGAATGCATCGACCACTGGCCTCAGCAGCCTCTCAGATACAGGTCACACTTCATTCCTCAATACTTGAAAAGGTTGTATTTGGAAAATGTCCTAAAATCACTCCTTTTTTTTTTTTTACCATGTACGCAGCTGAAATTTGTAAGTTTTTCAAAATTTAATGTTAGTTGAATGGTTTATTAATGTTTATAGCCTAACTCGTCTATATCTGTTTTTTTAGCAACTAAAGAAGAAAACAAGGATCTACTTCAATGCACATGTCTCGTGAGCAACAACAAAATTCTGAAGTTAGCAAACAAAATGAAAAGTTGTCAAACGCAATGAAAACATTGACATCATATTCGACTCAAGTACTTGAAGGTATGCGAGGTTATGTTCCAGATTCAGTGATAGAAGCTGCTAATATGGTTTTAAAGAAAGCTAATGATCAGGTAAATTCTTTAATATTGCTATTTTAATCAAAAATTAAGAAAATTAACTTTTACATATTATAGTAGGTCATATAACATACTTCTACTATTTTCTTGTATATGGATTTCCTTATTTTATACATATTTTCACTCTTACTTATTACTTATTATTTTGTAGATCACGGAATCATCAAGTGGAAATGAAAATGATGAAGATGAGGAATTAGAGCACACTAATGAAGATGATGAAGAATTAGAGGAACACTTCTTCTCAGTTCTCAGTATACCAACATGCAACATACTCTTTATGCTTTGAATTTAATTTAGAGATACATTGTCACTTATAGTATTTTTTTCCCTCAAAATATTTAGTTATTAACCAGGGGCGGATCTAGCACTTAGCCAGTGGAGTCAAGCGACTCCACTGGAATTTTCGGGAAAAAAAATTGTTTCTGAAATTTAAAAAAAAATTATACTCAGAATATATGTTGATTTTGTTTGGAAAGAAGCGTGTGGTGAAGTGTAGCTGAGTGGTCTGTGTGCAAGTTTGTTAGTGGTGAGGTGGAAGTTCGAGTCTGCCTAAAGACAATAATTTTAAATTTTTTGATCTATTCACTGCTTACCTCGGCCATCAATTAAGAGACAGTACCAGTCTTCACAAACTCAATTAACAGATAGTAGCTCGTTGTTTAGCTCAATTAACAGATAGCCTTTGGAGTGTTAGGTTGTGACTTCGAGACTTACAAGAGGTTGGTTTTGGAGTTTTTTTTTAAATTTTTTTTAAGCATTCTAGTAGTTAGATTGCTGCTCTCCTTCATTCCCTAACACAAATGAATTTCAAAATTCCATTACTATCTACACTCCAAAGTTTCATCTCCAACACTCCCTCTATACCAACCGTGGTTGGGCGCTTGGTGCTTGACTGCCACTTTCACAGCCATCAATCAGTTTTCTGTCAATCTATTTTTCGATCTTTCTCTGCCTCTTCTCTCAAGTCTCAATTCAACCTTTTGTGACTTTTATTATAAATTAGTCTCTAAGTTTTAAATTTCTATTATCATTCACGATTTTTCCATAATTCATTCTCAATTCATTTTCAATTCTCCAGGCTTTCTAGTATTCTCAATTCTCTAGTGGCTAAATTAGGGTTTATGAAATGGATTTGCTATTTGTTAACTGAGCAATATAATCAAATTTGAATTGCTAATTGGATCCATATTTTACTATTTTTCTATATGAGAATTTGGAGATTGTCAATTTTTGGTATTTTGAATACTTGCTATCGAATTGAATTATTAAATGTCTAATTTATTCAATTTATTAATGGGTCAATGCCGTTAAATTAAAATTTGGAAGACTTGTTAACTTTTCACTTGTGTTGGTTTTGTGACACTTACACTGCCTTATTTGCTTGCTTTTTTTTTTTTATGCCTTAGGGTTGTGTTGTACTCCCTCTGTCCCAAAATATTTGTCCCCTTTGATTTAGCGCGCATTTTTAGGAAAATCAACAAATTAGTCTCCATTAGCAATAAAATATTAATAATACCCTTAGTTTTAAATTCAAAACTATTATTTATACTTTCCCTCTCATATTTAAATTCTTTTAAAATTCAAATTAAGGGTATTTTAGTAATTTCAAGAAAATAAAAGTTTCCATTTTAAGAAAGTGGACATAATTTTGGGACATCCAAAAATGGAATAGTGGACAAATAATTTGGGACGGAGGTAGTATATACCTAGTACTATTAAACTTTAATTTTTTTTAACAAATTATTGTTGATTCCACTGATTTCAAATCCTGGATCCGCCACTGTTATTAACCCTATTTTAACATGCTACGAAACATTTAAATTTTGTTTTCATGTTAGTGACTTGAAGTCAGAATTTTATTGTTATGAGCAAATATTTTCCTTAATGAAATTTCTTGATTTTCATTAAGTATTTACTAGATTTGCTTTAATTTTGTGTTCACACACACACACACACACACACACACACACACACACACACACACACACACACACACACACATATATATATATATATATATATATATATATATCATGATGATATTTCCAAAAATGAAAAAAATTAAAGTAGAGGTTTAGGATTTTCCCGCTAACAAATTACCTACATAAACAAATGTCGGGGAAATTTCCCTCCATAAATCACGCACTTGACGCCAAATAAATCATTACACAAAAACCTCGCCATTTTCCCGCTAACTAAATTGTATCTGGCGGCAAATTGTGTTTCGCAACGCTTAGAAGCGCCGGGAAATTTAACTTGGTCGTCACAATAAACTGTCGCCTGTCCTGACGGAAAAAAGTGTCGCCAAGCTCTCGACACTCGATTTGCCGACGCTTTTCATAACGTTGGTAAATCAGCTGCCGACGCTTTATAGCGTCGCAAATCAGCTTAAAGAGCGTAGCCAAAGGGCGGTATATGTTGTAGTGATAGTCTAGTTGAAATGAACAAATTTTAAGAGCGATAAATGTTAGAGCTCATGGTTGATTTTCGCTTCTCGACACTGACAGTACAACAACATCCCATGTAGGTCTTCCCATACAAAAAAAATGAGAAGATTTAGATTTAAACAACTTTTCCCTAAAATACATTTCCATTTGTCTCATTTTCCCGTGCTATGTGCTAGCGATCATATTCTTTCGTACTATAAATGACCCACAGTTCGATTTTATCCGCTCTTATTTATTTCTAATTTTTTATAACATTAACCTACATAAACTTTACTTCCAAAAATCACATTACGTACGTTTCTGTCTAAACCTACGTACGTACTTGAACCTAATCGATCGGGTAAGTAAATAAAAATGTGAAGTTCATTTTTATTGTTTTGCTGCTCTACCTGTTTGCTTGTTTACTTGTGTTCACACATGAATTTATTATTTTACCCTTCGATATAATGATTAATCAAGAGATTGCCTTTAACTTTGTTGGGATTCACCCATGAATAAATTGTCCCACATCGAAAAAGTAAGGAGGAAGGACATGGTATATAAGTCAAGTGGGCTACTCCTCTTAACACCAATTGGTTTTAAGATGGAACCTCACTTAACTTGTGTGCCATAGGCCTTGGTTGAAGTGGGCTCCCCCTTGGATCTCCCCAACAAGTGGTATTAGAGCCGATGGTTCGTTCTGCTGGGCACGTGCAAGGTGCGGGAAGATCACCGTGGACAAGAGCAGGGACCATAGCGCGTGCGCTGGCTGGGTCTCCTGAATGCTCAGAGTGGTGGCATGAGACTCGGGTGGAGTACGGTGCGGCTCTGTGGAGCAAGGTGCGACTGAGACTCTTGAAACAGAGTGGTGGCATGAGACTCAGGTGGAGTAGGGTGCGGCTCTGTAGAGTAAGGTGCGGCTATGATGGGCTCTTGATGGTGACTTGAAACCTTGGTCAAAAAGAGGCTTCCGATCAAGGGGGAGAGACTCATGTGTGAAGGGGGAGATTGTTGGGATTCACCCATGAGTAAATTGTCCCATATCGAAAAAGTAAAGAGGAAGGACATGGTATATAAGTCAAGTGGGCTACTCGTTTTAACACCAATTGGTTTTAAGATGGAACCTCACTTAACTTGTGTACCATGGGTCTTGGTTGAAGTGGGCTCCCCCTTGGATCTCCCCAACAAACTTGTGTTCACACATGAATTGAATCTTTTACTCTCGAGTACAATAACTAGGCAATATAGGTCAACCGTATATTGGGTCGGGTGTATTTCGATTTCGGGTAATTTCACTCTAAATACATGACCCGAATGTATTTCAAATTTAGGTAAATACGGGTCAAATGTTCTTTGATAGTAAAAATTTCTTTTAAAGGTAAATACGAGTCGAGTGTATTTTTGTTTCATATAAATTTTACTCTAAAAACATGACCCGGGTGTAGGTGAATACGATCAGGTGTATTTCAAATTCAGGAAAGTATGGGTCAGATGTTCTTTGACAGTAAAAATGTCTTAACAAACGACAATCGTTAAATGATTTTATGTTTGTATGGAAACTAAATTGTTGTATATTTTATTTGAAAAATAAATATAATACTATATATAAATTACATAATATTGTTTGTAATTTTTCATATTTATTATAATCGAAGGCAGTATCTACATAATATAATAAATTTAATATACATTATTATACCAAAGTTATATTGTAAAACTATAATTTTTAGGTACGGACATTCTTTATTAGACATATATATAAAAGGGATCGGAGAGTTTGCCCTCCCATCTTTTTGTTGGCATAGTGTCTGCCAGCCAACCTGTGTGGTTGCTTCAGCAACTAGCTTGGCTACCGATGTCTTCACTTTATATTGCATAATGAGCTAAGCGGTAAGGTCAAATTCATTTGATTTGGGAAACACATGGGGTATTTTTTATGGATACACATATCACCTTATATGTGTCAAAATGTTATTATGTTGATAATTGATATACATGCATGTCCTTATACGTCAAGATTTTTTACTCTTCATGTCTTGCAATATAAAAGCACTACATATTCTTTTTTCTTTACGTCACTTGAACCATTGGATGCATTCCTTGCTGGTCAACATCAACTCCAGGCAGTTGAAGACCGAGAGAGGCACATGAAGTGAGAGAGATCGATGTTGGTGAAATATGAAAAAAACATAATATGTGTTATGACTTGACAGTGTCATATAACATCATAAGTGTGGAACCATCTCAACCAAAAGCTTAAGCTGATGGATGTTGCCCCAAGAATAGTTTTATAGTCTAACACGCCTCCTCATGCATGATACCATGTGAAACGATCTCAACCAAAAACTTAAGCTAATGGTTGTTGCCCTAGGAATGATTTTATAGTCTAACAATAAGTGCTCAAGATTTTCACTCTTCATCAAACATTTTCCTAATATAATATATTCAATATTTATGATTTTCTGGTGCTTTATTTTGCTTCCTTGTTAATTTCATTTTTACTAGGTTAAATTAATATGGCTTTATCTCTAAAATTTGCCAAATTTATTTGAATGTTTAACAAATATCTTGTTCCTTACCTAATATTTGTCTGATCTTTCCATATCACTAAAACTATATTATTATATATTAAAATAATATTAAATAATATGATTGAATTCTATAAATATAATATTACATAATAAATTACACAAAGTTATATTTTTATCCATTATTTTTTTATATTAAAAGACGTTTAAAATATGTTTAAGGGAAATGATTGATTTGATTATGGTATCATTTTTGACACAACCTACACAACCAAACTGTTAGATTGTATATCCTACTGTTAGTGGTTGTTAAGTCGGTTAACAACATCATTAGGTGGCTAATGGTTGTGACAAGATATTTACTTTTTATAATTGATAATTAAAATGGTATCAAAACTACTAAGAAATACCAATTTGATGAAATGTAAGACACATAAATAATGTCTTGGGACAAAATTTTGCTAGAAAAATAATAAAAAATCAAGGCTGCGGGAATGACACTATATGAGCCGTGGACGGACCACTGCCTTGAAATCATTGTGGCTCGACCTTGGCGCCAATCGAATATGCCGGTCGTTCCCCAAGGTTAACTCAGACAACCTCTGGACACGGGAACTCGTGGCCAAACGCTTGGAGTATGGAAATCCAAATGCCCAGAAAGGTTGAGAAAAGAGAAGGGAACGGACTGTGTTTTCTGAGTTGCGTGTATCAACAGCCAAGCAAAACAGTCATCTTATAGCATGAAAAATGGCTGTTGGAGAGACAAAAACAGTAAAGGCCATAAAGAGAGGCAAGAATCAAGAGATTTAATAACCATTAAAAGAGGGCGGAAAATATGCGTAAATAAATGTGTATTAAACCAATCAACGCAAAAGGAAGGGACTAGAATAAAAAACGACCCGACCACGACCAGCCGGACGGACAGCGGTGGCGGCGGCGCGCGCGCGAGTTGAGGCCCAAACCATACCCTCCTCCATAAAACCCGCTTTTAACTTGACACAACACTAAGAGGAATAGTGAGATATATAAACTCACTTGCAACTTCACTATTCCTCCTATGTGGGGCACCAAAAGGTATAAAAAGAGAAATAAAACCTTGTTGCCATAACCACAAAGCTCTCTAATTCCAACAAATTTATTACTCGAACAATGGAGAATTACCCCATGCTTAGCACATGCATTTGTACTAGTTTTGATGAAAAATGACTTCGGACCATGCTATTGACTATTGAGCAATGGCCAATTCATACTATGAAGAATTCATATCCATGCTAAGATAGTGTGCACGCCTAATATAATTGGGGTTGTTTGCGTTTTGGACTCCGAAGTATAGGTGTAACGCCCTGGCCCATCTCATACCGCGGACATTGTCGATAATTGTTTCAAAGATTGCTGACTAGCCTCACGTACAAATCACCACAAGTCTTCGCAACGTGCTTCGTCCTCGCTTACACGCTTTTTGGGAAAACATCCCAGGAGGTTACCCATCCTGAGGCTACTCCCAATCAAGCACGATTAACTGAGGAGTTTCCAACGGATGAGCTACCTTAAAAGAATGTGCACCTTGATGATATAAGTAGTCATTTCAATCCTCTTAATCCGCACTTAACTATATACCCGGGGTGTTACATTAGCGTAATTAATTTTCTAAACCCTTAGTTTTCATAGTTAATTTTTTGGACCCTAAAGTTTGTGGGTTGAATTAAAAAAAAAAACCTTAAAGTTTGTGGGCTGAGAAAAAAAGGTATGTGTATCGTTTTTCTTTTTCTTCCAATCTTTGAGTTTCTCTTCCGATTGGCGTAAAAACTTCAGGATTAAGGTTGAAACCGATATTGAAGTTATAAAACACTTCTCTTATTCATGTCAGAGCTACTTAGAGTATGGGTACTTTGGGGTCTAAGTAGTTTTGATGTGAATAAGATATGTGTATTATAACTTTAATATCAGTTTTAATCTTAGTCTTGAAGTTTGACGCCAATTGGGAGAGAAATTCAAACATGGGAAGAAAAATAAAAACGATAAAATGACTTTTTTTCCAGCATACAAACTTTAAGGTAATTTTTTATTTAGCCCATAAACTTTAGGGTTCAAAAATTAACTATGAAAACCAACGATCAAGAAAATTAATTACCCTATACTTCGGGGTCCAAAATGCAAAAAACCCAATATAACTGTGCCACCCGATTTTTATTTTTGGTACTTAAAATTATCACCCCAATGTTTTGCAATTAAAACTAGTCCTAAACCCGTGCTATGCATGGAGTATAATGAAATAATAATTTAACTACACTAATTGAATCAATGCTACATTTCAACCTTAAAGAACTTAATTTCATTTTAAGTTCAACATAATTAGTTTGAACTCATACTTTATTTCTCTTATATCTAGGCAACAATTCAAATGCAAAAAAAAAAAAAAATAATCAAACCAAAATCATGATATTTATTCTACAACTATTTAAGCAATGATAAATTTACAACTTCAAGTAGAACTTTTATTAAGACCTTAACATAAGTCCATATCCCGTCGATTTCTAGTTTGAGACTATCTTACCGTGGCACATATAATTGTTTATAATTATGAAGACGTAATAACTGATCCATTGCCGAATTGAGATCAATATTAGTGTTGAAATTGACATGTTTGATAAGTGTGAGGATCGACCCAAATCAACCAACTTTTGGTTGCATGATAAAAAGATTTTTTAAATACACCAATATCCAGAATATGCATCATAAAGTCCAGTCACTAATTCTAAAGGGTATACTGTCTAGATTGCACCGAAAAATACAAACCACCCCTCATCATTCACTACTCAACTGGAAGTGTAGAAACTTCCCCATCAATAGTAAGCCTGATTCATTGTCCTGGTTTGTTTTGGTTTCATGTGGCGGTAGTAAATTTGTAACGTACGATGTCTGTTCATAAGCAATGAACAAAAAAAAAAAAGCCAATACGACCACCTTGTTCACATCAAGCATCATTAGTGATTAGGAAAAAATCAGTCAGTATTAACACATTAATAAAAAAAATTGCACTACTGTTAAACCCTAAACGTCAATTAAAGCAAACATGATTAGACCATGCAAATTACTCATAACATCTAGCAAAATATGAGTTAGTGACTCAAGACCAAATTGTAAATCCAAAAAAATTGGAGGAAGAATAGTTTACATCTAGATGGAGTGTAGACCTCAAGGAGACATTAACCGCTTTATACTCCTCAATCACCTACAGATAAAATTACAGTTGAGCCAATGATACCTTGAGTTTCAGTTGATAGGAATTCTAGTAATGTCACTGACCAGAATTCACACTTGAAAAGATCATACGATGTTATAAAATGACAACATGAAATGAATGGCAGGACTCAACCAAAGCAGGTACTTCAAATCAAATGCAGATTTGTTCCTTGCTTTTGCAGCTCATCCTACACATGCAAATCAAAAATCCAAATGTGTAAAACCAAATGGAAGCTTGCAAACCAAAATTTAGTCGGTGAAAACAGAGACAATTTAGATCAGAAATTCCATAGAACTTAAGGTAACAGACCTGCCATGTCCTTCCATCGCTCCATGCAATTGAGTGGGTACTTGTCCATGTAAGGGAGCAGAGGTTTTATGCTTGGTGGAGTAGAATTCAATGAGCGATAAACCTACAGAGAAACAAATTAGGAGTGAAATAGATGGAGAAGGGAAAATAAGAAGAGAAAGCAAAAGAGACCTGAATCTGATGAAGAAAGAACGTTGTGATAGCTGAGACCTTCGTTGAATTTTGGCCATGGAACCCCGATGGTTGCAGCTGCCGCCATTTTCAAATGTTCCGGCGACAGATTCAGGTCTTGCGGTGGCAAAGTTGAAATTGAAATGATGACCCGAACCTAAAAGAGGCAACCAAATCATACCTCTAATTCTACTACTGAAAAAGATATGAGAGAGAATACTTACTCTTCTCATTGTCTATCTACTCTCATCTTTGACGACAAATTGACGAAAACAGACCCCCAAAAATCCGATTTGTCGAAACCAAAAATAGAAAAGCTCACATAAAAAAGCTCGCAATTCGGCATCAAGTGTGTCGAATGATGCTTCAAAAGATTCAGTTCAAGTGTTTCCTAATTTTCAGCAAGTAGTAGTTAGTTGTGAGTCAAGTGAGTTTCTATTTCCTATTTTTAGGCAATAAGCTGTTAGTGATGTCTCAGTCAGTTGCTAAATTTCAGCTGAGTTTGTTTGGTTAGTCCTATTTATTCTGATATGTATTTCACTTTTGTATGCAATGAATTAGAGTCTTAGAAATTCCCTTTGTTTATTTTTTTTCTCTGCTCCAACAAATCTGGTATCAGAGCTTATTGAGAAGTAGTTAGGCAATGGCATCCTATTCTGTCAATCGGGTTTTTATTTTTTTCCTGGGAGTTATCAGAGAGTCCCAAACACAGTGAGGCAAATACAATTTGAGTGAAAGCAATGGCGAGCAATGATTCTAATTCCTCAGCCCAACCACTAATTCCTATATTCAAACGGGAAAAGTATCATCTCTGGAGCCTCAAGATGACAACTATGTTCAAGTCTCAAGAGTTATGGGACTTGGTGTCAACTGGGTACACCGAGCCTACTCCTGCACCGGCTCAACCTGACCAGAACTCTTCGAGAGCTTCGCAAGAAGGATGCCAAGGCTCTATTCCTCATCCAATCTGCATTGGATGACGAGATTTTCCGAGAATCGCAGCAGCAACAACTTCCAAACAAGCATGGGAGATTTTAATGCAAGAATTTTTAGGCGACAAAAAGGTAATCGTTGTAAAATTACAGACCCTTCGTCGTGAATTTGAAACTTTGGTCATGCAAGAGAAAAAGTTTGTTCAAGAATTCTTGTCTAGGGTGTCTGGGATTGTTAGTCAGATGAAAACATATGGGGAAAATGTTAGTAATGAAACTATTGTATGCAAAGTGCTGAGCAGTTTAACCAAAATTTTTGATCATATTATTGCTGCAATTGAAGAATCTAAGGATATATCTACTTACACTTTTGATCAACTAATGAGTTCCTTGCATTCCCATGAAGCCAGAGTTACCAGGTCTTATGAAAAGGTCGAGGAAAAGGCCTTTCAGGTGAAGGGGGGACTTCAGAGAATTTTGGTCACAGCCGTGGTAGAGGTCGTGGAAAAGGTCAAGGAAGAGGCCAAGGCAGAGGAAGTTATAATGAAGAGAGGCAGAAAAAAAAAACTTTCCTCTTTCGTTACTGTAACAGACCAGGCCACAAGGAGGCATATTGTTGGTAGAAACAGAGAGATGAAGCTAATCAAGCAAATTTTGCAGAGGATGAAAGTAAGCATTTCATGGCTGTTTTTTCTGAGAATGAGAAGTCTAACGATGTTTGGTTATTAGACAGTGGTTGTTCTAATGACATGACTGGAACAAGGTCTTTATTCAAGGAGTTTGATGAGTCCAAAAAATCAACATTGACACTTGGAGACAACAAAGTTATTCATGTTGAAGGAAGAGGTACTGTAAGCATTACAACTCCCAAGGGTAATTCCAAGCTTTTGCATGATGTAATGCTTGTTCCTAGTTTGTTCCCAATAATCTACTTAGTGTCGGGCAGTTGATGATGAGTGGATATTCTATTTTGTTTGATGATGGCTATTGTGTTATTAGAGACAAAACTTATGGTCAGATCATTGCTAAAGTCTCAATGACAAATAATAGAATGTTTCCACTTGAAGTCTCTATGGTTGAGAGGTGTGCTTTGGTCTCTAATGCTGATGATGAGGCTAAACTATGGCATTTACGTTATGGGCACCTGAATATTAATGGGCTAAAGTTGCTGAGAAGAAAGAAGTTGGTTTATGGGTTACCTAAGGTTGAAAGTTTTGGTTTTGTGAGAGTTGTGTTTATGGCAATCAAAGTAAAAAAGCCTTTACCTGTGGGTAAGGCTTGGAGGGCCTCTAAATGTCTTGAACTAGTGCACACAGATATGTGTGGACCCATGAGGATTGAATCCCTTGGTGGGAGTCGCTATTTTATGTTGATCACTGATGATTATAGTCGTATGAGCTGGGTTTATTTTCTGGAAAACAGGTCTGAAACTTTTGACATGTTCAAAAAATTCAAGGCATGTGTCGAAAGCCAAAGTGGTCTTTTGATAAAAAAAAAACCTGCGAACAGATAGAGGAGAGTTTACCTCTACCGAGTTCACTGTTTTTTGTCAAGAAAGTGGAATTCGCAGAGAGCTAACAGCACCGTATACACCTGAGGAGAATGGTGTCATTGAGAGGAAGAACCAGACAGTGGTAGAAATGGCAAGGAGTTTGATGCAAGCTAAGGGTCTTCCTACTCATTTTTGGGCAGAAATTGTAGCAACTGTAGTGTACATTCTGAATTTGTGCCCTACAAAAGCAGTCCGGGATCAAACACCCTATGAAGCATGGACAGGTAAAAGGCCAACGGTGAGTCACTACTTAAAAGTATTTGGTTGTATAGCGTATGCTTTGATTAAAACATATTCTCAGAAATTTGACAAAAAATCTGAGAAATATATTTTTGTTGGCTATTCTTCTGAGTCTAAAGCATACAAGTTATATAATCCTGTGAATGGCAAGATAACCATAAGTAGAGATGTGGTTTTTGATGAAGTTTCTGCGTGGGATTGGGGAGATGATAAAGTACAGGAAGGTATTACCCTGGAAGTTCCTTTGGCTGAAAGGGAGGAGCAAGAATTACAACCTCCAAGTTCACCTCACAGAAGCTCTTCACCAACACCTTCTGAGGAGAGTCCAGCTTCTCCTCTGCCTAGAAGGTCAGGGAGGAATAGGAGGCAAATCCTAGATATGCTGATTACAATACAACTTGCACCTTTGCTTTATTTGTTATAGATCCTATTTATTTTGAGGAAGCTACAAAGCAACCTGAGTGGTGCAAAGCAATGGAGGAGGAGTTGTTGTCCATCCAAAAAAAAAAAAAACCAGGGATTTGGTAGACCTTCCAGAAGAGAAGAATGTGATTGGTTTGAAGTGGGATGACAAGTTTTGAAGTAAGGGGGAGTGTTGAATGATGCTTCAAAAAATACTGTTCAAGTGTTTTCTAATTTTCAGCAAGTAGTAGTTAGTTGTGAGACAAGTCAGTTTCTCTTTCCTATTTTTAGGCAATAAGCTGTTAGTCATGTCTCAGTTAGTTGCTGCGTTTCAGTTGATTTTGTTTGGTTAGTCCTATTTATTCTGATGTGTATTTCAGTTTTTTTTTTTTTTGAAATCAAACATAACGGTTTCATTAATAGCAAGCCATACGGCACTTACAATGAAAATTGTGATTGAACAATTGTAGATCTAAAACATAACTATGAAATTCAACTTCCAAATAACTAATACTAATCTTACTGACGTTCGGCTCCGATTTCTTCGATGACTCTGCATCTTTTCTCGATGACTCTGCATCTTTCCTCGATGACTCTGCATCTTTACCATTGATGGAGAACCTCACAACCCGTGCTATAGCAATTTGAAAGTAGATCTTCATCCAACGTATTCGACCACACCAACTAAACAAAAACTCTAGAAAGAGACTAAAACCCCTAAATAAGGGTACAATAAAAACTCTAGAAAGAGACTGAAAACCCTAAATAAGGGTACAATAAAAACTCTTACAAAAGAAGAGACTAACTTTCTTTGCGTAAACGTAAAATCAAACTAACAATTGGAGTAGAAATCAATCAAATTGGGGCTTACCATCGACAAAAGAATCGATGACAGCCCCTTCAAAGAAGTGGAGACTAGAGTTTTCTAGAAAGAAAAAGAGAGGAGGAGGCTAGGGTTTTTTTATGCTTTTACTACTTACTAGATAGTATAGTTAGGTTATTTCTATGTATGTGTATTTCAGTTTTGTATGCAATGAATTAGAGGTTCAGATTCTCCCTCTATTTATTTTTTTCTCTGCTCCAACAAAGCGCAGATTCTCCTCCTCATTGAACTCGTTGAGGCAGACGACACACTTATTCCCCTTCACCAGCCTGGCGGGCTGGCCCAGGTCGCGCACCATCGGGTCCAGCCGGATCTCGACACTGTTGTAGGAGGCCGGGGTGTTCAGGATCTGCCGAATCCGCGCACCATTGTCGGAGGTCAGTGGCGTTGGTGGAGAGAGAGGGAGAAGGGACAACTACGGGGGCGGATCTCATGGTGGATTAGGGATGGGGGAGCTCAATTGATCATCGAGCAGTATTTGTTGGGTCCCGCATAGATTGTCATTATATTATATAGATTGTCAGTCACCTTTTTTTTTAACTAATCAAATTTGGCACGGCAACTTGTTATTGTGGTTGTGGGTGGAAGGAGAATGTGTGATCTATAATTGTCGGTAGCATAGCATGTGATTGGCAGAACATGTTACTTCCATCGATCGATGATTTCTCGTTTATTCTTCCGTCCAACTCTTCTTACTTACTGATACTTTCTCCAACAATCCCAGACATTACAGTGTTAAATTTGCTCGATGTCACCAACTGAACAAAACCTCCCGCTCAATTTTCGGGTTTCCAATGACATTTGATAATGAATTTGACAATAACATTTGACATTTGATTGATGATAAATAAAAAGAAGGGGAGGTGTATGGCTGTTATTTGCATCCAAACGTTCCAACTTTATTTGCCTTATCCCAAGGTTTAGCTAGCATATATGTGCACATTATCCCTAGGCTGTTATCCCGTTTTTTTTGCCACTTTCCACTCAGCTTTATAAAACAATGGAAACCAATAAAAAGATGAAAACACAAAAATTTTGCAAAAATCAATTTCAGCTTGGTATTCCCTACAAAAAAAAAAAAAAAAAAACTAGCTCCTACAGCGATACAGGAGCTTCCTGCAGCAACCATTAAACACCTTGACAGCAAACACCTTCCTGCTTTTCCTGGTTCCTTTCGCTTTACTATGAAGATCTCCTTCATGTTTGAACTCAGAACCAATTCCATCATGATCATCTTGCCTTTGAATATTTTGATCAAATCTCACATTCTCAAACTGACTGTTGTCACAGTTTTTACTGTCTAAATTTTCACACTCTGTCTCTCTTGCAGGCTCATCACATTCAACCACCTGATCATGAGAAGCCGCAACTTCGCGCACCCCCTGACCTTCTTCATTCGAAGGAGCTTTTCCCAGGTTTGAATCATCATCTCTCTGACAAACTTTTGCTCTCCAATCTGGCGCGATTTCTGAGACCAATTCCGACAGTAAATCCGCCACCAAACCAGCCACCTTAGGAGACAACTCGAGCTCCTTGGTCATCTCCTCAGTGACCGAAACCACAGTGTCACTCCCAAGGAAGAACACGAAATCAATCTTCATCGCGTCGCCTTTGAAATCAGCAATCCAAAGTGTCACTGAGACGGAATCATTGTCCTCAATCTTCCCACTCAGCTTGAAGGTATTCATCTCAGTGACAGCAACCTTGAGAACTTGTCCAACATGAACGCCATTACAACACACAGATTCCACCAAAGAAGGACTACAACTACAATTACCCACTACTGAGCAGTCATCATTATTATTATTGTCCAAAGCAAGAAAAGGGTCTTTGAGAAGATCACAAGCGGACAATCTCTCATCAACAGGAGCCAAACACTTCTCAATGAACTCGTTCACCTGAGGATCACTAACCCTGTTCAGAGCATCCGGTTTCGCCCCAGATAAAACCTTCTTGTAAACCTGAACCTTGTTCTTGCACTCACTATATGGCAACTCCCTGGTCACCATCTGAAGCATACACATCCCAAAAGAGTACACGTCAACCCGATGATCATAACACCCTTCTTCCTCGTAAAGCTCAGGAGCCATAAACTCCGGCGATCCGCTACTACAAACACTTGCCAGACCAAGATCCCCGATTTTGACAGTCCCACAATTGCCATTCACAAACACATTCTCACACTTAAGATCCCCGTGCACAATAGGAGGGTCATGGTTGTGAAGGTATTCCAGCCCTTGGAGTATCTGTCTTGCCCACTTCTTGATCGCCTTTTTGTCGAGGTGCCCGTGTTTGTCCCGGTACAATCTCAGACTCCCGGAGGTGAAAAGCTCAGTGATTGTGTTCAGGGTTTTGCTTTCCGGGTCAACCCATGAATGAAAGTGTCTCATTACGTTCTCGTGTTTAAGAGATTTCAGAAGATGGGCTTCTGCAGAGAGGTTTTCGAGGTGTTTTGAGGAGTTGAATGTGGATTCGGGTAACCCGATTTGATTCCAAGCGACTTCGATTCCATCAATCTTGTCGAAGGCCTTGTAGACTGTCTTTGTGGGTCCTTCCAACAAGATCTCTGAGGAGCGAATGTAACGGCCCGTTGGGTCTCTCTCGATTATCTCAAACTCGTCGTCATCGTCGTCTTGATCATCATTACGGGGTTTTTGTTGACTTGGGGTTGGGGATGAAGATAGTGACGTCGAATCCATGGCCCAGGAATTGAAAAGGGGTGTATTTGGATCGAAATTGCAGAATGCGGAAATTAGGGCTATGAGTGTTCTTTGTGTTGATTGGTATGAATGAGCTTAATATGATCAGAGAATTAGGGTTAAGAGAAGGGAAGAGGGATGATTGAGAAAACTAGGGTTTTGATTGTTGAATCTTGATTTAATGTATTCGGAGGGAGGTGAGGTTTAAGAAAAGGTTTAAGAGTGTGGTATTTGTTTATTTAGTTATTTAGTTACTGTATTTGTTTGGAGATGTGATCCTGATCGTGATTCTTTCCTAAAACTTTGCTAACTTTTACGGAGTATTTTGTTAGATACTTGCAAGTTCAAAACTAGTGATTTTGTTTTTTTTAGGAAAAACTCCTAAATCATTTTTGGAATGCTCTTTTTCTTTACGAACAAAATCAAAAGTGTTTTTTGGCAAGCATTTTTTATTTTGTAAAGAAATTGACAGCATTTTTTTTTATTTAAAACAAAAGTTTCTTTTTAATTAGGGTTTTTGTATGGTAATATACCGATATTTAGGGTATTGGATTGTAATATAACCACTCCACCTTGTTAGTTAGTCACTGTGTTGGGGCGGATCTTTTATTAATGTGGGCTAGTGAGAAAACGAAAGGATTAACAGGGTTACTAAGAAGATTTGTTCCCTCTACGTGCCACGTCAGCACGGAGACTAGTTCATCAATCACTGCCTCATTAGTCACTGTTGGTATAATAATTTCACCTAAGTGTAAATGTAACAGCTATTATTGTCCAATAGTAAATATTGGTATATTACAATCCAATACCCCAAAAGTGGGTATATTGTCATCCAATATCCCTTTTAATTAACTTGCAATTTTTCTAAGAGCGATGATATGTGTTTGGCAATAGGATATTGTTTGTTTGGACAATAATGCACTATACTTTGGGGGTATTGGACAATAATGCACTAAACTTTTTTTTAAACAATAATATACTATACTTTGGGGTTGTTGGAAAATAATGCACGTAAAACGATTCCGACGTTGGCTAACTAAGTGGTGATCTTGCGTGGTAAATTGAGTAGCAAAAACACTAAAGTATTTACTAAATTAATGTCATGTGAGCAAGTCCAAATAAGCAAGGATGAATTCAATTTTTTGCAAACAAAAAACGTTGTTTACATTAGGGAAAATATGGAGTAATGAGTTGTTATTTGAAAAAAATAATTAAATTTCATTTACAGTTGCTGACGATACCTGATATGACATTAATTTAGTAAATATTCTAATTTTTTTGCTCCTCAACCCACCACATAAGATCGTCACCTAGTTAGCCACTGCCAAAATTGTTCAATTGAATTATTGTCCAACACCCCCAAGGTACAGTATATTATTGTCCAAGAAAAATGTTCAGTACATTATTGTCAAACATCCTCAAAGTACGTACAGTGTATTAGCGTCCAATAACCCTAAAAAAATGTAATTACAAAACATTAGGAATTCATCCTCTTGAGGGGTCTGTCTAGAATATCTTCACTATCACCGATAACTCTCTGTGACAACTAATATTAAATCCTAACAAATAGAATCTTCCATCCTAGTGGCGGGAATTGAAACAATCTTTATCAATTCTGTGATTTTTTTATTAACTATTGAAGAAAGAAGTTCTAGATTCCAAGTTTTATCCTTCGCAATAAAATGCGTTACTTTCAAAGTAGCATCTATATTTGATAGATCAGTAATATGATTAGCCACCATGCCAGCAAGCTAGTTTGAGCATACCAATTATCTAACTAGAAATTAATCTTCACTCCATTTCCTACTTGCCATATATAAGATAGGCCTTTAGCTAGCAAAAGGTCTAACTTTCATAATTAACTTCCAAGCCCATGAATCTAAAGCGCCCTTTAATTTGCAAAAAGGGAAAAGATATCTTTATTCTTAACATACTTTGCATGAATAAGGTCAACCCAAATTCCTTCTCCGAACGTTATTTTCCATCAAAGCTTGCATAAAAAGACATTATTGACAGCTTCAGTTTTTCTAAAATTAAGGCCACCTAAACTTTTAGGTTAATGAACTTTATCCGAGGCCATCAAAGGAATATCTTTAATCATATTTACTATTTAGGTCCTTCCAAAAACGGTTTCGACTAATCCTATTAATTTGCTTGCAATATCCTTTGGTATTTGAAAACACTAGAGGACATGCATGAAATGAAATTGAGTCAATATGAGATTGGATAAGAGTAATCTGACCTGCCTTGGAAATTTTGTCCACCTTCCAAGGCTGTAATTTGACCACACCATTATACACTAAATGTGCAAACGTCTCTTTAGTAAGGTGACCCTTAACTAAGGGACACCCAGGATATTTCCCAACCGAATTTTGTTGGCTTATACCAAAAATCTTGGACACAATTTGTTTATCATAGATGATTTGTGGAAGTTGATTAGCTGATCAAAAGCCATACAAAATCTATTTAAAATAGTTTGCAATTATTGGTAGTCTTCCAATTTTGTCGACAAAATAAGAGACTATCATCAGCTGAAAAAGGCATGGTATCCTTTCATTTGTTGCTGAGATCTTAAAACCAATGTCACCATTGCTCGTATAAGACGCTTTAGAAAGCTCAGCAATTAAGACAAATAAATAAGTGGTAGAGGATCACCTAGGTGAATACCCCGAGAAGGCAAAAAAAAAAAAAAAAAAACACGGTAATAGCGCATTCTATAACCCATTCGATCAATCCATCTTTGAGAGAACCCCATTTTGAATAAGATTGCTTTTAAATAATCACACTCAATATGATCATATACTTTTTCCATATCCAATTTCAAAACAACCTAACACCTTCCCTCTCATATTTTGAAATTTATTGATGACCTCATCAATAATAAGTATATTATCATGAATAGAGCGACCCAGAATAAAGACACTTTGTACAGGGTAATGTAATGCCATTATTTAAACGGAATTACCATGTCAACTTATTTAATTAAACGAATTAAAATTCCATACCAAATCCACTTAACTTTGTGTTGGTTTCGAATTGACAATCGTGTTGGGTTAGCTTTCCCTAACTCTAGAAAAAATAAAAATTAAATGAAATAGAGGTATTAGTATTCAAAATATATCTATTTTAGTAATGTTTTGAATTATGATATTTTGTTCATAATGTAATTAAAAAAAATTGGAATTATTGTTGGACTTATGTTATTATTGTAGATTTATCTTATTCGATCAAATAATTGTTACTCTCTGATTAAGTCTCTTGAATTTCACTGTAATGTATAATTAAAATCACACCCAGCAACATGTGGAATGTTTTAATTAATGGTCCAACAATGTGTGGATATTTAGTATTTACATAAAATTGCAGCAACAAGTATTTGAATCCATGCAGCCACCATTCTTCCATCCTGGCCCCTGTGTGTCGCAAGCATTCTCACATGTATTTATTTGACAATTCACCAAATGAATTGGATCTGTGGTGCAGTCACTAATTTCATCTGCCATAACCGTACCTAAATACGATAAAAGCAAAATAATAAATATCTTATGATAAAATATTTAATATATGCTTGCAAAATCTAAATGCAAAATGCCCAAAATTAAACCGCACAATTATATAAAACCGAAATCTTGGCCAACTGTTTTAGTTTAATTTCTTAAATAAGACATCTTTACAAAAACGTTTTCCCCATCACTTCATTTGATGGCGATTTTATTAAGATCTGGCTTGTCATTAAGAGGGTGTTTTTTGTATTTTGGACTCCGAATTTTATGGGTATTTATATTCTGAACCCTTGGTTTTCAACTTTAACTTTTTAGACCCTAAAGTTTGTAGATTGAAAAAAAAGGACCCTAAAGTTTGTGAGGTAAAAAAAAACTCGTTTCCTGTTTTTCTTTTTCTTTCCATGTTTGAATTTCTTTCCCGATTGGCATCAAACTTCAAGACTAAGGTTAAAACCAATATTAAAGTTATAATAAACCTTTTTTATTCATGTTGGAGTTACTTAAAAGTTAAAATCATGTACTCAGGGGTCTAAGTAGCCCCAACATGAATTACAGAGGTGTATTATAGCTTCAATATTAGTTTGAACCATAGTTCTGAAGTTTGACGTCAATCGGGAGATAATTTAAACATGGGAGGAAAATAAAAAATGAGGCAATGACCTTTTTCTTCAGCCCACAAACTTTAAGGTCCTTTCTTATTCAGCCTACAAACTTTATGATCTAAAAAGTTAATGTTGAAAACCAAGAGTTCAGAATATAAATATCTCTAAAGTTTGGGGTCCAAAATGCAAAAAATTCGTCATTAAGACGGAAAAGACAATGGTATAATTCAAGAAGATATCGTTAAATAAAATATTACCGCGAGATGCATAACGTACATTTTATATATATATATATATATATATATATTATAATAATAATAATATCTATTTAGAAAATAATTGATACATAACATAAATCATAAAGTGAGCCAAACTCAGAGACATTGCAGGGAATGCTCTTGTAGCTATTGTAGAATACGTACAGATGAGGAGACCAACAGCAGCGAGAGAATGAAGAAAACAACACAAGAGTACTTTTTCATCATCTTGACTAATTTAGTCTAACTTTGCTGTTAATCAAACTAGTTCCTCTCTCAAAATATTTTAGCAATGTATTTGGTTCTTTCCTGCTTGCTTGATGAACTATACTGGATCTATATATAAAGCATGGCTCCAATTATTGGTATCAATATTTTATCTTTTGCACAGCATATATAAGCTAATAAATTGACATAATCAGGATATGCCCATAAATAAAAGGTATGCTGATAAAATCCAATGTATGTATGGATTTTATTCATATTTTTAGTGTTGCTTGAATGTGAAATTGTATGAGGGAAACAAATATAATTGTTACATAATCTTCCTATTTGCTTTCCTTGGGAAAATTATTAAGCATTGGTGGACTAGTGTTTGATTTGGACACCATTATTGTGGACGAAATATAATGTTACCACAAATGATTTGGACACCATTTTATACAGAAAATACAATGCATGTAACCTCAAATGGTTTGGACAACATTTTATAAATAAAATAGAATTTAATCACTAAATTAAAGGCTTATTATTATAAGTTTTAAAAAAATTATATGAGTTTTTCAATTTAACATTTATTAAATGTCTACTATAGTATTATTATTAAATAGTACAACAACACTATATTATTAGATATTAAATTTTGATAATAATATAATTGAACTTTATAAATGCAATGCCTAATGTATATGAAATTATATTTTCGTCCGTAATTAAATTTAAAGAAAAATAAGGTCTTAATTATTGAGAAGAAAAAAAGAAAAACAAGGTCTTGCAATTGGCTAAATTACGATGGAAAAACTTCCGTATCACTTTCAAAATTTCCGTCACAGTTTTGTAATTTGCCACGTAAATTTTATTGTAATTCAGCAAGTTTTTAGTAGTAAACTAAGTTGATGTAAAAGAATTCTATAAATAAAACGTCTTGAATTGATTGTATTAACGTAAAATCAAATTTTAAATCAAACAATTCCCATCATACTAAATTCTATATACCCACAAAAAAATAGGACATGAGTTGATATTAAAAAATTATATGAACTTGAAATGACTGTATTGGATTGATTGTTTATTTTTTATTTTAACTCATAAATTTTTGTCCTACATCTTAAACTCTATAAATACTCAATTGTATGTTATACCACTGAAATTTGCTTTTAATTTTGTCCTACGAATCATTTTTCCTATTTTTTTATGCTCGTGAAATTTCTAATATCAGTACTTAAATAGTCAAATTTGCCTTTAACTGAACTAACTACTGAAAAGAGAGTTCTGTGAAGGGGTTACTTTTACCGCAGAGAAACCAAGGGGAAATTAAGGAAAAGAAGGGGGAGAAACAAAGGGGAGGGGGTAAAATTTAGTTTCCAACCTGGAAACAGAAAACATGAAAAAAAATATAAGACATGTGTTTTTAGCAGATGTAGCATCCAAAAACAAAGTCAACACAGTCAAACGCATGCTCATAGTGTCATGTCAGAAAATCAACGAGTCACCGCCCCATAACTCGTTGGCGTCCCACCACAATCAAATTTTTTTTGGACCACCAGAATACAAACCGAAAGTAAAGATTATCGTTGTGCAATTTATAAAAGTTGGGATTATTATAATCCAATTTTCATACATACATACATATATATATATACATGTGTGTGTGGAGAGATAGAGAGAGAGAGATTTCTAAATTATGGGTGTCCACTTAACAATAATAACTATTATGTTTTTTCCATCTAGGGTTCCAAATCCCTAACTCGTTGACTCCTTATCTCTTTCTTTTTCTATCATCAACTTGAGTGGTTGAATGTCAAGAAAATTGGAGGCAAACGTGGACACCCCATGTTAATGTTTTTGGGTTGTTTGTGCATGGAGTGTCCATCTACCACATCCAAATATTTCCCTTCCCAATCAATATATGCTGCTTAAATTTTTTGTTTTTGGGTTAGGGGTGTCCATGGACACCCCTAAGCAAGTCCTAGATCCGAGAGAGAGTAAAAGAGAGAAGAAAAATTGAATTCTAATAATCCATACTTTCATCTTTTGTATGACAATAATCTCTACATTGTTTTTGATTTTGGTGGTAAAAAAAAAATGTATTCTAGTGGTACAAAATTTAATTACCATCACATTTTTATTATTTTTTTCATTCATACACCATATTGTTTTTCTTTTTTTCATTTATTCCCCTGTAAAAGTTATAAAGTATAGTTACAAAAAGAATTTTTAAATTATTATTTTGAGAATCCGAACAATTATTATGATTTTGTTTAAAGCAATAAAAGTGAAAAAATCGAAAAAAAACTGGGACATACGTTGTAAATTCATTAAAATTCATGAGGAAATGTTGTACTAAGTTTTGAATCAAATGTAAGTCATGTGATATTCTAAAACTAAAAAAAGGTAGCATGACTAATTAGAACTTGCATATTACATTTGAACAGGTTGATCCAAATATATATTCTTTAGTTTTCATCCGATTAATAACAATCCTATGAGGTTTGACATTGTATTTTAGTATAGTGTGACTATTTCTTTCAAATAATAATTAAATTAGTGGTTTTAATTGCAAATTACAAATTATAATTAAAAATAATAAAAGCAAAAAATTATAAAAGTACAACTAATCGGGTCTTTTAGTTAACTGGTACCCGATCCGAAAGTTTCGAGTAGCCAAACTTCGGATACCCAAAACTTTCGGTTACGGTTATGATTCAAGGATATAGCAGACCTGAATTTTTGAGTACCTAAAAAATTATGTGATTGGTTCATGTACCCAATCTGTGAAGACCCCTACCTATATATGTAACTTGGAAAAGTTTTCATATGTCCTTGTAACTTTCCACACAATTAAAAATAGGGAAGCAAAAATAGGGACGGAGTTTATGTTTTGGTCAAACTACGTACCTTTATATAAATTGGAAAATTTTCGTATGTATTAATTTCTACGTCACTTCATTTTATTACCGAGAATAATAGTTGTGTTGTGAAGAAGTTTTGTTTTTCAACCGGCTTATCTGCTTATCTATTAATTTATATTTATACACGAATTTACTATTTTACCTTGAATATAATATAAAATATTGGCTAAGCCTTTTAGATGAAATGCATGTAGGTTTCTTGGGTTGCCCATCAAAGGTATGATTTCTAAGATTTTAGAAAACATCTCAACAATTTGGCAAGACATTTTCTTTTATAATCCTAATATTAAATTTATATGTGTATAATTATAAAGGGAGAATTGTTTGCCTGTTTTCTCCTTAATTGAATGAGAGGGAAGTTAACCTAATTTCATTTTCTGATGTATAGACTATAGTGCATTTTTTTTTTGAGAAAATAGTGCATATTATTAAAATTACTATATAATTATTTTCTAATACAAATTTTGGACATAATTTTAGGGGGGGAATAAAATTAACATAATTTTTCTTTATTGAAAAATACCAAAATACTTTCACAACATAACATACGAAAAATGATAAACATTTTGACACAAGATGACTCTTAACCATCTTGCATTTCTTCTAAATCACTAATAAAATGAAATGTAAGTGTACTTAAATCATTCTAAAGGTACGTTTCATTATTTTTAGGGTTACTACAACTTATAAGCAATTTAAAAATAATTCTTTATTTATATTTATTTCATAAATATAGAACTATGTCTATGAGGTACATAGCCGTTTTAGGAATAAAGAAAGCTATTAGTTTTGTAATAGAATAAAGAAAGCAAAAAAAAAAAAGTTATTTACTCCCTCTATTTAGTTACTTTTTGCACACAAAAATAAAACATACCCAAAATTTCCTATCTCCATGAGGTACATGCAACAAATTTCTAAAAACTTCGACTATTATTTTCAAAGTGTATATAATGATCTATCGTTTGAAACTAACTAACACTAATAATATTAGTTTTGTACTAGAATATAATTTCATAAAACTATGATCTTATAATTTAGCTACCATTATTAGATTCATAACAGATATTAATTTCGATATTAAGAGTCTAATCTTATATTTTTGTTGAAAAAAATACATTAATAAAATATATTGATTAATGTATAGTATTGGAGACTATTATAGGAAAATACCTAGAGTTGGGTATTAATTAGTTCGTGGTATATCAAATTCATTTTTTGTCGAACTTAATCATGTCGAAATTAAAAATCATATGTCTGGATAGGCTCATTTAATAAATGGGTTAAAATTTCTTGAAATGGGCCGTTTATTAAATAAATGAACCAAGTTCAACTCATTAACCTCTTAATCAACATATTGTATACAAATATGCAAATTGAGAAGAAAAAAATGCCATTGATTGTGTACCATTTGGTTTTATAAAACACTCATTTCTCTCTCAAATGTCCAAAACACAAAATTTTACTTAAAACGGTAAATGGCAGACACCTTACCTATTTACCATACTGGTTAAATGTATCTTTCTCCATGTAAAAATTTTCAACCCAAGTGTAATGCAATTATTATTTGAACGGATTTACCATATCAACTCATTTAATTAAACGGGTTAAAATTTCATACCCAAATCCATTTAACTTCGTATTGGTTTCAAATTGATAATCTTGTTGGGTCATCTTCCCGTAACTCTAGAAAAAAAAAACAAATTAAATGAAATAGAGGTATAAGTATTCAAAATATATCTATTTTAGTAATATTTTGAATTATGATATTATGTTAGTAATGTAATAAGAAAAAACAACTGGATATTGGAACTATTGTTGAATGGGTTTTTTACTTTATGGACCCCGAACTTTGGGGTATTTATTTTCTAGACCCCTATATTTCAAAGTTTATATTTCGGACTCTATACTTTGTCTCCGACAACAATATGGACCCTATACTTTGTCTCCGGCAACAATATGGACACCCATATTTCAAAGCCATTATCGAATTTTTTTTCTTTCAAAAATTTTCCAACCGCAATTTCTTCATCCTCTTCTTGTACGATTTTCAACCCCTATATTAGCATAAATTTGCCAAAAAAGTTACCAAAATTTACTAAAAGTTACCAAAATTTAACTTTTACCCTACTGTTTTTTGCGAATGAATTTTACACACCCTTAGCTGTCAAAATCTAGTCAATTTCAAAACAATAGTCAAAAGAAGGAAAAAATGATAAAAGGCCATATCAGGAAGTTTAGGCAACAATTATGTCATCACCGGAGTCAAACATAACTTTGGGCCACATTTTTTGGGTCCACAAAATATAGGGTCCAAAATATAAACTTTGAAATATGGGGGTTTAGAAAATAAATACTTCCAAAGTTCAGGGTCCAAAAAGCAAAAAACCCATATGCTTTTATTATAGATTTGTCTTATTGGATCGAACAATTGTTGCTCTCGGATTAAATCTTTTGCATTTCACTATGATTAAAATCACACCCAGAAACATGAGGATTTTTTTAATTAATGGCTCAACAGTGTGTGGATATTTAGTATTACATAAAATTGCAGCAACAAGTATTTGAGTCCATGCAGCCACCATTCTTCCATCCTGGCCCTTGTGTGTCGCAAGCATCCTCACATTTATTTGTGTCGCAATTCACCAAATGAATTGGATTTGTGGTGCAGTCACTAATTTCATCTGCCATAACCATACCTAAAAATACGATAAAAAGCAAAATAATAAACATCTTATGATTAAATGTTAATTATATGCTTGCAAAATTCCTAAAATTAGACTGCATGTTTTTTTTTTTGTTTTTAATGTTCGATATATAAAAACCATAATCCTTGCCAACCATTCTAGTTTAATTTCTTAGATAAGACACCTTTACAAAAATGTTTTCCACATTACTTCATTTCTTAGATAAGACACCTTTACAAAAAATATTTTCCACATTACTTACTTGAATAAAAACTTTATTAAGATTGGCTTGTCACATTGAGATTGAGAAGGCTAAGGTATAGTTCGGGGAAAATTAGCTATGTTAGAAAAATATTATCGTGAGATGTATAACATTATATATAGGATAATATTTGTTTAGAAAGCGATCGATACAGTACATAAATCTTAAAGTGAGTCAAACTCAAACACATCCGTAAGGGTGCTCTTGTAGAATACGTACCATATGAGGAGATCAAGAGCAGCGAGAGCATGAAGAAAACAACACAAGTGTTTTTCATCATCTTGACTAATTTAGTCTAACTTTACCGTTAATCAAACTAGTTCTTCTCTCAAAATATTTCAGTAATGTATTTGGTTCTTTTCTGCTTGCTTGATGAACGATGTTAGCTCTATATATAAAGCACGGGTCCAATTATTGGGATCAATGTTCATCTTTTTTTTATGGAATCAATATTATTTGACATACGAAATCAGGAGATATACCCATAAATAAAAGATATGATGATAAAATACCTTGTAAGTATAGATTTTATTCATAATTGTAGTTTTGCTTGAATGTATAATTAGCAACAAATTAATATAATTAGAACACGATCTTCCTGTTTTCTTTCCTTTGCAAAGGTATCAACGCCCGTTCTTTTATGTCGTAACTTGCGGTGCGGTACCACATCAAACTGCATTCCTCAATATTATACCACATTTCACCGCTTCACCACACTTTATCACAATTATTACAAAAATATTTTATTATTTTTCTCTCTCCTCACTTTTCTCCTCCATTTTTTACATTTTATCTCTTCACCTACCGCACCTAACACAACTCCCAGCACAACTCACCACAATCCACCACACTTTTTCAAATTCCACCGCACCATACCATATAAGAAAAGGAGCTTAAGCATTGGTGAACTAGTGTTTGATTTCGACACTGTTATTGTGGATGAAATTTAATGTTCCCAAAAATGATTTGGATACCATTTTATAAAGAAAATAGAATGTAATCACTAAATTAAAGGCTTACTATTATAAATTTCAACGAAAATGATATAAGTTTTTCGAATGGAAAATTTATTAAATGTCTTGTTGTATAAAAATTTTAGTATTATTATTAAATAGCACAACAACACTATATTGTTAGATATTAAATTTTCAAAATGATATAATTGAATTCTATAAATGCAATACCTAAGGTACATGAAATTATATTTTCATCCATAATTAACTTTTAAGAAAAACATGTAAGTCTAATGGATATGGTTGATTTAAGGTGTCATTTATATTTGTTAATGTAATTAACTATCACTAAAATCCTTATAGTTGATAGTTAATATAGTTGATGATTAATTATAACAATAAAAAAATAGTAACTAAATTCATAATGCATATTCATTTGTTGAAAAATAAGACACTTAAAAAATATTTTGTGCCAAGATTACATCACCATCCGATTTTTAATTACACTACATGTATTTCATTCTAAGAATATATCGGTCTTATATATGCTCGTGATTTGCACAAATTATTTTCATATATTATTTAAAAATATTCTCAAGTTTTGAATTTTAACATGATAAGTAATCGTTTTCATTTAATAATTAAATTGAAATTTTGTTAAGCATACAACATATTAAAAAAATCAAATTATTGCTCAAAAATTATTATTTTTCCCATTATTGAAAGATGTAGCATTAGTACTTCTCTTCAACAAAAAATATTTCAACAAATCTATATTGTAAGTAGTAAAATGGGCAAATCTCTTTCCGCCTCCGTCCCTCGATTTGTATTCCCCGCTCCTTTATGCTGTAAATTTGCAGTGCGGTAGTTGCCATGAGCTGAGGTGGAAATAATAAATGGATGTTGAAATATTTTTATTAATAAGTATATTAAATAATAAATGAGTTGCGGTAGATTGCGGTAAGTTGTGATGAAAATAATTTTGTGAATTTTAAATAATTTTGTGGATTTTGTGAAAATATATTAAAGAAAAAGGTAAATAGTAATTTGTGGTGAGTTGCGGTAAGCTGCAGTAAATTGCGGTGCGGTAACTTGCAGTACCGCATAAAAGAACGGGGCCAAATTGTAAATATCAATAGTTGGTTTTCTTTTTGAGATAAAATAATTATAATTATAATATATCGAGTTTAATATTTGAAAGTTTTGAATTGAGATGTTTACATTCTACTCTATCTAAAAATTTGTTGGAATAATTCTCAAAAAAAAAATGTTGGAATAACTTTTATATATACCTGACTTTTCTGAAATGATTTTTACCCGTTTATACCGAAATTTTAGTTATTTTTTTACCCACAGTTAATTTTTTGTTATAGTTTTCAGTAAACTTTTCCGTGACAACAACTGAAATTTGTGATTGGATTTGGAACTTCAATGAATGGGCCTTTTTGCCCTTGCTTTACTTTCTTTACTCCACCTCTTTATCTCATCCTCATGACATGTTATTTCCACCGTAATATATATTGCATGCACCCGGAGCATGCAATCCAGATATTTATAAGTGAACAATCATTTTAATAAGAGTGAATAATCTAATATCTGTGGTGAACAATATAATGTATATGAGTGAACAATCATACTATATGGAGCACGTGCTCCAAGTGCACCTAATAAATTGCATTCCACCAAAATCAAAACCCCGCCCGCCTTTATCGTTTTCTCACCCATTGAAGCAAACCTCAAACTTCTCCTTTCTACTGTTCAAACCAAGGTTATGTATACATTTACACTTATGTAAGGTACGATGGAAAGAACTATTTCACTGTGTGTTAGTGTCTGAAGCATCTCAAGTAGGATCCATAGAGAATATGCACTTGCTTGAGTCAATAAAGGATTCAAACCCTAGACCATGGAGAAGGAGTGTGGAAATCAAATGGAGCAAAGCAGGGGCATGAGCATGCTGGAACCCCTTCACGACCGTGCGCGTCTTGAGACAGACAACGGAGACACTATAACAACTAACAAAGAAGGTTCTAGCCGCATTTATTTTTGACTTGAGTAGCATTTATAAATGTTAGAACCTTTACCAATATTTATGTCAAATATCACTAGAGTCAATGTCGTGAAAGGCTCTAGCGACGTGAAAATAATGTCGCCCAAGCCTTTATTCATTTAGCAATTTTATCATTGATTTGCTAGTAGCCCATACTATTTCTTTTATATATGTTGGGATTCACCTATGAGTAAGGCTATCTTTAATGGGGAGTACCCCATCCTAGGTGAAGTGCTAGATAGAAGAGAGAGAAAAGAAAATAAAGAAAAAATAAAAAGGTAGAGAGATAAGCAAAAAATTGCTGGGGGGTGCCACACATCTTTTTAATTCACTCGCGGGTCACAACTTTTTTTTAATGTATTCTCGGGGGACATTAAACTTACTTAAGTGGCTGGGGGTGACAATCCGGCATGTTTTGGCTGAAATTCGACGAAATGTGTTGAAAAAGACAAAATACCCTTAATTTTTCTCTCTAATTTAACTAAATCTACCCTTTATCTCTCTTTCTCTCTTTTACACACCCTCTTCCTCCATAATTCATTCATCTCAAATCTTCACCATTTTCAAAACCTCTCCAGCAGCTCCTGCTTCTTTGACATCGATCTCGAAGTTATACTCCTGATCACATCCCAGGTACGAGTCACACATGAAATACAGCGTGTACGTCTTCTTCCTCGGCTCAGGTGGCGTGGTAAACTTTAGCTTCACTTGGACTTCCTCTGCAATGTCACCCTCTGGATCGCCAACAGCTAGTAGCTCTTAGTGTCCCCGACCACCAACCACCACCCCTCCTCCTTCACCTTCGGGTCCTCGGTGGGTCCACCGGCCCCAGCTCGATCCGCCCCTCCAAATCCCTCTCGAGGGTCACCACCATCGTGACATCATCCCCGGCCCCGACGCTGTCACCGTCCGCCACCTCGTAGTTCATGTCAATGTTGGGGAACCGATTACAGAACCTCGCAATGTCTAGCAGCTGCAGGTCAGACATCTGCAGCAGCTCTCTTTTCTCATCGTCCTCCATCTCGACTAGGTAAAAAACGGTCTCAATCGGCTTCTCGGGTTGACCTCCATGGCCAGCAGGGCCAGACTCAGCCACCCGTTGCTCGAGATGACATCCACCATGGCATGCAGGAGCCGGGTCGGAGAGAGGAGCACCTCGCGCATGGTCGGCAGCCAGGTTGCCCCCTTATCACCGCCAAGAGGTAGTGAAGAGTGAAGAGTGAATGATGATG
Source organism: Portulaca oleracea (assembly GCA_029582165.1). Lineage (NCBI taxonomy): Eukaryota > Viridiplantae > Streptophyta > Magnoliopsida > Caryophyllales > Portulacaceae > Portulaca > Portulaca oleracea. The sequence continues at coordinate 13,311,494 of CM055882.1, read as the reverse complement.
ATGATGATGATGATGGTGATGAAGAGGAGGTCCAACCCCAGAATAAAGATGATATTTCAAGGGCAAATAAGACTTTTTCCTTCATTCCAGTCAAAACACGCATGATTGTCACCCCCCAACTACTTAAGTAAGTTTAATGTCCCCCGGGAATGCATTAAAAAAAAGTTGTGACCCGCGAGTCAGTTAAAAAAGATGTGTGGCACCTCCCAGCAATTTTTTGGAGAGATAAGGGGTGTTGGGGTGTTCCTTGGGATACCTCTAATTTATGACACAATTTGACAAATTGAAGTGTCTTTTTTTTTTCCATTCTATAATTATTACTTTTGCTTTTAGGAAAAAGGAAAAATCAATTTATCTCATCTTTAATTACAAAAAAGCTAAGAGAATCTCATGTGGAGTTACTGTCATTAATAATGTAGAGAGAGAAATTTCAATGTTTTGCTTATGTGTCAAGAGGAGTATCCCATTTGAGATACACTCAATAAAGATAGCTAAGATGTCCATATCGAAAAAAGTAAAGGGAAAGCACATGGTATATATATATATATATATATATATATATATATATATATATATATATATATAAGTCAAGTGGGTTATTCCTCTTAACGTCAATCGGTTTTAAGATGGAACCTCACTTAACTTCAAAAAATTGATGGGGGGTGCAACAGATATTTTTTTACTGACTTGGGGGTCACAACTTTTTTTTAATGCACTCCCGAGTGACATTAACCTTACATAATTGGTTGGGGGGTTATAAACCGGCCATTTTTGGCCGGAAAATAGAAAAAGGCAGTTGTGACCTTGAAAATATAATGAAATGCTCATTTTACCCTTATATTGCCCGCCTAAAACCTTGCCCTGGCTTCTCTCTCCTATTCAATTCTCAACTACTCAACTCCTTCTGATGTTGAGTACTATTCCATCGTTAGTTGAAAAAAAATCAAAGCTGCTGCGTGGAATTGGGTTTAGGGTTTAGGCGAACGTTGGTGATTTCGACGGTTGTGGAAGGCGATGGAGGTCGGAGTGTCTTCTGCGACGGCGATGACCTTACATTTGCTTCGTGAAACAGAGCCCTAAAAAATGGTAAGTTGAAGTGTTTTCTGGGTTGAGTAATTTAGGGTTTTGGGGTGTTCGTTTGTATTTGGTTGTGTATGAGATGGAAAATTGTCTTAAAAACTATAAAGAAGTGTTTTTTTAAGTTGTAATTTGTGTTTGATCTTGTGTAAGAAGTGTTGGTTTATATGGATAATGTGAAGTGTGTTCTGAAACTTATCGTTGTCATTGTGATACAGGATAGTATGAAGGGTTTTGTTGTAGAATTCAAAGGCAGACAATGGTATATTCCTGAGAAGGATTTGGATAGATACAACCATAAGGAGTTATACTGTGACATCAGGCAAGCATTTATCCAAGAAATGGTGAAGTTTCCTAAGTTTGCTGGATTGAACTGGTATTTGCTTGGGAAGGTGAACAAGAAGTTTCCATTAATTACTGATAAAGATTGGAATAATTTTGTGGAGTCATGGATGAGAATGAAGAAAGCTAAGAACTTTCCAGTTGAGTTGGTTGAACGAGCAGGGAAAGGGAAGCTGCAACAGACTGTGGAAGGACTGGATAATCAACAACCTGATGAGTTGATAGTTGAAGCTCATGAGCTTACATTGAGTCAAGCTAACAGATGGGCTGATGAGTTGATATTGACACCAACTGAAGATGTTTTGGGATCAAGTAGTCAAGGTGTGAAGGACACCACTGTTGCAGGAACCACAAGCAAGAAGCTTACCCAAGCATCCAATAATGGAAGCATAGCCCACCAATTTGGTAATAGGGTTCATAAACTGCCTGTGAAGAGAATTTTGCACAGGGATGCAAAATTGGGCAAATCAGTGAATGCTAGGTCAGTGAAGAATGGACCTGGCCCAACTGAAAAGTTGCCATGTACTGGTGGTGTTGGCCCACAGGGAAAAGGGCCTGGCCCAGGTCAAAAATGTGTCATGTGTTGATGAAGTTGGCCCACTGGTAAAAGGGTTTGGCCCATCTGAGACTATGGCATGTGATGCTGATGCTGTTGATGTATATGTTGGCATTGGTCAGCAAGATTCTCCAGAGGGGGGGCACACCAATAATGACAGACCAACCAACAAGGAAAGTGATGAGAGGAGGAGTAAATCTACCCCAACTACTCCTAGTAAAACCCTAAAGTCCTTTGGAAGCCCTGATAAGAGCAACAACACAGGCAGAAGTCCTTTAAGGCCAGTGACCAGATCACAAGGGTGTCTTTCACCAACACAACCAATTGAAACTCCCTCGCCATCAAAAACCCCCAAAAAAAAAAAGGAAAAATGACAAAGGGAAGCAGCCAATGGACCCAGATCCACAGTTGTTGAACATCATATCAAGGCAGTTTGAGGGGCTCAGTGCTGAGGATATTCAGCAAATTGCAAGGCCAGACATTGAAGAGTTTGACATTTTCTTTGAAGAGGAAGCTAATGGTGAGGATCAAATAGGTGGATCCAGTGCTAGAGCTGAAAATGTGGGTGTAAAAGATGATGATGACAGCTCGGATGAAGAATTTATTCCTTCAGAAGATGATGATGAAGACAGTGATGGAGACAATGTTTCTATGGATGAGTCGGACAATGAGAGTGATAGAGAGCCTGATTTAGAAGAAGAGAATGAAGCTAGGCAACAGTTGTGCTATGAACTAGGAGAGAGTGGACCTCCACAAAAAATTTATGTGGCTGCTAAGATGAGTAAAGTGTACTATCAAGGCCAAGTTTGGAGTGAAGGCAGGGATGGGAAGGTAGATATTAAAGAGGGGGATTTGTTCAACTGCAAGGAACAATTACTGGATGCTATGAAAACTTACATCATTCAGAGGGGGATTCTCCTAAAGAAAGTGAAGAACAGTGCAACAAGGTACACACAAAGGTGCAAACAAGAAATGTACCTTTAGGCTTCATGTGACTCGAATGCAAGATGGTGTGACTTGGAGGGTGAAGTATGTCAAAGGGGGTCATGTTTGCTATGAGAAATCCACAAACCGAAGGGCAGGTGCTGGGTGGGTAGCTAAGCAATTGATGAGAGATTATAGGGAAAATCCCAACATGGATGCAAAGGGAGTTCATGCCATCTTGTTTGACAGGTTTGGGGTTGCCATCCCATATTACACATGTTACAGAGCCATTCGAATCATGAAGAATGAGTTATTTGGGAACCATGATGAAGGTTATAGGAAGCTGCCACAGTATTGTGACCAATTCACCCAAGCTAATCCAGGGTCCAATTGCTTCATCAAATTCATTGATAGAGGTCATACCCTGAACCCCACCTTCAAAAGGATTCAAATTTGCATTGGTCCAGTAATTAAGAAGTTTAAGGAGAATTGTAGGCCATTTATAGGGATTGATGGATGCTTCTTTAAAGGCCCTTACAAAGGGGTTCTAATGACTGCAATTGCTATGGATGGAAACAATGGACAATTCCCATTAGCCTATGGTGTGTTTCCAACTGAGGACGATGTTGAATGGTCTTACTTTATTCATGGTCTGGCTGTGGCATTAGATGCAAATGAATATTCCAACAAATACATATTCATGGCTGATAGACATCTGGTAATCCCAAAACAAACACTTATTTCTTTTTTTGCTAAATGTTGACTGTTTTTACCATTCATCTCATAAGCTATTATATAAGTTTGGTGTATATAACAACTACCATGATATATGCAGTCAATTAAGAAGGCTGTTGCAAAGTTTTTCCCACAATCAAGGAGGAGGGTCTGTGTTTTGCACTTATACAAGAATTTTGCTTCAAAATTTCCAGGTATATGGTAGTCAATTAATGTCAACTTCTAATACAAAACCTAAACTGTTTACCAAACTCTAATGTGGGGTGTTCAATTGTTGTAGGAGCTTGGTTCCACTTTCACTTCTACATTGCTGCTAATGTTTATTCAGAGCATGTATACAAGAGAGCAATGGAGCAAATCAAGCAGAAAAACAAAGTTGCCTACAATTGGTTGAGGGATGCAGAGCTTGTTGAAAATTGGGCAAGGTTCAAGTTTGACAAGACTTTGAAGAGTGATGACAACACCAACAACTTTGTTGAGTCAACAATGCCATCATCAAGCATCGTTCAAGGCCAATTCTGACCATGTTGGAAGAAATCAGGAAGATCATTGGCAATCGTTTTGACAAAAGGTTGAAACAGACAGCTGCTTGGGAGACTAAGGTAACACCTTTTGTTGACAAGAAAATTAGGAAAACAACTTTGGAGTCAAGGGAATGTGGACCATTGACTGGGGCTGGGAATGGGTTGTTTGATATTTATGAAGGTAATGTGAATCATGTGGTAAATCTCAATGAGAGGACTTGTACTTGTGGTAAATGGCAAATCTGTGGAGTACCATGTAAACATGCCACAAGGTGCATTCATCTTGAGAATATGGAGGTGGAGGACTTTGTTGAACCTTCCTTCTATGTTGACACTTACAAGAAGCTGTATGACACCTTCATTCCCAATACCTAATCATACCATGTGGCCAGACTCAGACCACAAGCTGCTAGACCCTCCTTTTGAATTAAAGAAAAAAGGAAGGCCTGAAAAGAACAAGAGAAGGGAGTCTAAAGATGTCCTAGCAGCTGCAGAAGCTAGGAAGTCAGCCAATGCTCATGGGGCAAAGAAATGTACAACATGCAATGCATTGGGTCACACCTTCAAAACTTGTGGTCAGCATAGGGATGAAGATGGTAGGCTGATCAAGTTAAAGAAGAGTACCAAACAGCCCTCAACCACCAAGCAACCTAAACCCACCAAGCAACCCACGACCACCAGGAAAAGGAAGACCCAACAACCTCCTCAGCAAGGCCAAACGAAGAAGACAAAGCAGCAGAACCCACCAGCAGCAACTCCAGCATCCACAGCAGCAACTCCAACATCCACAACAGCATCTACTGCAACAGAATCTGGTCCTGTGGCATCTATTGCAACAGCAGCTGCCTCATCAACAGCCTAGTGTCCTGTTTGTGTCACTTTGGGGCTATTATTTTTTCTAGGGTTTCTGACAATGTTGGTTTGTTGTGACAATCAGTTGGTCTTTCATTTTGGTTGTAGTAAGTAAGTTACAATGTTATTTAGGAGTAAAGTATGGATCTTTTAAGGTTTTAATGTTTTGTAAGGCAAAGCACCTTTGACTGCAAGGTTGTTATGTTTTGTTGACTGTTGGACAGGTTCCAAATGAATGCAAGGTGGTGTTTTATGTTAGTTTGGCATTAACTGTCATGTTCCTTTTGTTCACAGTTTTGGCAGCTACTTGTGGTCATCTTATTTGGTTTATTTAGTTGCAATGACCATGTTTACCAAGTTAATATGTTCTATTTTTGCATGTTTGACAGCTGCATTATGTATGCTATGTAAGACAAGCTACATATGTGCACATTTGAAACAGATTTGACAAGCTACATATGTGCACAAACATTATAGGACATGGAGTAACTTTTTGGAACAATTGCTAGATCATAAACCATCATTACTTCATTCATTGTTGGTCATTTCCCAAAATACACAACATCTAATTGAAGCTTTAAGCTTCTATGTACACAAAATAATGGCAGAGATCCAAAAAACAACAAAGTGATCATCTACCAGCCAACTACACCCATCACCATAGTTTTATCCCCCACAGCAACCAAGTGCCTAAACCAACTACATTCTTAAGCTACATACTGAGCTTGTTCATTACATAAACAGGTAAGACAAATCACTTAAGGATAGTAACCAAGAGCATGAACAACACAAGCACAACCATGGTGCCAATGCCCATCCCACACAGCAGCAGTAGTCCCAGCACCTTATTCCATATCACCTTCAGCTCAGTTGCCTTGTCAATCAACTCTGTCATCTTCTCCATAGATTCTGACACATCCCTTCTCATTTCACCAACCTCAAGCACACTTGCAGCAACTTACATTTTCATGACAACAATCTCCTCAATTAGGTTATTGTTTGACATCACCAGGTCCCCAACATCATTCTTGCACATAAACAACAGTAGCATTGCCTCTACAACCTTGTTTTTCATCTCCAACAACTCATCACTAGTCTCAGTTGGCAGATGAGTGTTAACAGTTGCAGTTGTCTTGTTTGCCTTCTCTTCACACTCATCGAGCCATCCAAGGAATTTACCACAACATACACTTGGACATTTACCATACACTCGGTTTGGATTGTCAATGCTCCTTGAGACTTTAAGAACACCATCCAGTCCACATCTTTTGCACACAAATTTTCCACCCGACCAGTTGTGTCTTCTGTTGATACCTTCAATCCCCCTTGAGTCAAATCCTAAAAGTTAAACATGAACATAATTAAATCCAAGCCAACAACAACACAAACCCTAAACACAACCACACGAACCCCAAACACAAACCCAGAATCCTAAACCATCACCAATTTGTAAATTTAACATGCATTTCAAAATATCATCCAAACACATTCATAATTTCAACATAATCTACCCAGAACCATACCCTAAACCCTAAAAGCCGAGTCCAGAATCTCCCGAAAACCCAGTAAAATTTCATCATCATCGTTTTTCCATACCTGCCATCGTCTTCTGGTTAGCTGCTAAGCCTTCTTCTCGTCGTTCGTCTCCTTCTTCCTTCTCGCTTTTCTCCCTCTCGCAGTCAGATGCAGTGAAGAAGATGAAGTGAATGGTGAATGTGGGTCGGTGTGGGTTTAATGTTGTCGAGGGGGTTTAAGTAGAAGAGGGAAGAATATATAAAAAAACAAAAAAGGCAGAAACAGTTTGCTTTGGCACCAAAATTTCAATTTTGGTTGTCCTTATCAACTGTCGCCGGAATCCGGCCAAAAATGATCGATTTATAACCCCCCAGCCAATTATGTAAGGTCAATGTCACCCGGGAGTGCATTAAAAAAAGTTGTGACCCACGAATCAGTAAAAAAAGATCTGTGGCACCCCCCAGCAATTTTTTGCACTTAACTTATATATAATATATATATTTAGAGTTTTCAATTGGATACAAAATACATGTCAATCCGACAATCATAGTTGTTGATTACTTAATTGGTGAGCCTCTACTATGTCTTTTGCAATCAAATATCTTTACAACACATCTTGTAAGCACGTTCAAGTATTAGTTTCGCTCTCTCCTGAGAATCCTTTATTGTTAACATTGCACATTCAAGACATAGCCTTCTCCGCCCTGCACGACATACGACATACCATTATGATATGAACAAGAAGTGGACATAAGAGGGGAAAAAAGGAAAATAAGAAGTGATAACCTCATGCCATCACATACATACGACAAATGCTACCACAATAAAACATATTTGATTCGATTACTGATGCTTCCATACAATTATAATGTTATTGTATCAAATAAACTATGATCGAATTGTTAACCCAAACCAACTTATATATCTATCAAAAATTTTAAAAAACACAAGACTTACCAAAGCAGCAGCCAGAATGCAAGTCATCAACGAAAATTTGTAAATCTTGAAAGACATCTTAATCATCTATTATCATGGTTTAACATGAAACATATCAATCTGAGAATTTGATGAGATCTAGATTGTTGTCATTGAGAAAAGTCTCTGCTATTTGTCTTTGTGTTGCAGCATTAAACAAGAATGTATGTATCACATATTCATGTAACTGTAAACTGGCATTTTTGGGAATTGAAATTCTATTACCTTCATGTACAGCAGGAAGTTCCTTAATCAACATAGCCTACAGGAAACTAGTAACACATACTTTGGTCTCGCTTATGATACTGGTCAAGGAATAAAATAAAATATAAAAAAACAATATTAACATTCTAGTTTGTGGGGCTTATGAATACTTATTTTAAGAATAAAAATGGAAAATCAAAAACTGGGGAGATCCAAGGGGGGAGCCCACTTGAATCAAGGCCCATGGTACACAAGTTAAGTGAGGTTCCCTCTTAAAATCAATTGGTGTTAAGAGGAGTAGCCCTCTTAACTTATATACCATGTCCTTTCTCTTTACTTTTTCAATGTGGGACATTTTTACTCATGAGTGAATCTCTCACCCTTCAACTTCTAAACTTGCATACATACATACATTACCAACCTAGAAATAATTCTCCCTCCTCCTTAAAGCATTCCTTAATCCTTTTATCTTCAATAAAGGTATGAGAAAAGATTTTGTCAAACCACTTCTCAAAACTCATGAACACAGTAAGCAGACAATTAATGGTGCTTTACTAACATTGTCATCTACTCATCCAGCTCCATCACGGCCTACCATAACTGAAATACAATCTATCCAGATAAGCAAAACCCTCCTTATTTGCTAGAATAAATGGTTCCACTAGTAGAATTGGGGTTATTAAGCGTCTGTGATAAGGCGTCTGCTAAAGTATCAGACGCCGAATCCAAGAAATAGCAATTATAAAAAAAAGTAAATTTAAAATAGGCGTCTGTTTGAGTATAACAGACGCCCAAATTAGTCAAATATTATTTATCACTTTCCGTTTTATACTAACGGCACTCCCCAAATTCTTTTTTTTTATTATACTGTACCAGTCGGTGTCTGTTCCAAGAATAAACAGACGCGTTTTTTAAAACGGCGTCTGTTTATTCCTGCAACAGACGCCGATTGGTACAGTTTAATAAAAAAAATACATACTCTGACACGCCTGCTGCGCCTCGACTGCCGGGGCAGTTAATGTGGTAGGTGGGCGTCTGTTGTTTCCCAAGACAGACGCCATTGCTGTTTAAATTGGGAAAAAAAACTCAGCAAATCTCATTCCGCCATTGTCGTCGTCGAAGAAGAAAGAGAGCAGCCGAGGGAGATTGAAGAAGTGCTCTGTCCACGCCGCTTGTTCGACGAAAATCAAGTAATTTTATCAGTTGTTTTTGTTTTAGATCTGTTGTATTATGATTAATATTATGAAAAGTGATTAAATTATAAATAAAATATGATGAAAAACGAATAATGTGAATATTTGTATGTTTGTTTCGTTTTTGTTGAGTTTAATTTTAGTTGAGTGTATATAAGTTGAAAAATTGAGTTTTTATAGTTAATTTGTATGAATTGTAATATATTTTGGATGTTGAATTAGAATTTTAAGTGTGCAAATAGGGTTTGTAATGTAGAATTATTGAATTTAAATATTGTTGGTATGTTTTATATTGGTTTAATTAGTTGCATGTATGTTTTAGTTTAGGTTTTAGTTTTCAATTAGGGTTTAGTTTTAATTTATAATGGTGAGAAGTATAATTATGTTTATATAGGTTGAGCACAATGTTGAATATTATATGTTTTGTGATAAATTTAAATATGTATATTTATGTTTTGTGATAAAAAAATATATGTAATAATGCATGTAAAATATGTTTAAGTTGAGCATTATCTTAAATATTAATATGTAATATGAATTTGGTATGTCTTAAATTTGTGGGAAATTATAATGTGTTTCGATTGAGTGTAAATACGTTATAGTTCAAGATGATTTTTAGGAATTGTATTAATGATTTAATTAATTAGTTATAAGAACATGTGTATGTAATATATTTTCAATTATGAATACATTATATTTAGTTTAATTTGTATGTTTTGTTTTTATAATTTAATTTGTTTAGCTAATAAGTTAATACTATAAAAAATTATTATATATAAACTATTATTTAATTTGTACGTACGTACGTAGCGAATAATTATAAATTATTTATTGTTATGTTAGTGTAGATCGAGGATTAAGTCGGTATACTATTCCGAGTAGTTTAGATGTATTAGTTGTCATAAAAGAATGTTGAGTTTGGATGATATGATTTTGGTTGTTATTAGTAAGTGAGTTAGCCTTTAAAGTTGGTTGCGCGCGGAAATTTGTTGCTAATCCAACCTAAGTGTTAACTTAATTACTCATAGCTCAAAATGAAGACATAAATTATGTAAATAATTATGTCACGTACATCCATTTACTTACGTAAGTACTCAACAACCAGTAGCTATATAATTAGTGAATAGGTTATTTATGATGGTAATTTAGAGTAGTAAGTAGGAAAATTTATATTTATAGTATCTTAATGAGGATATATATATATATATATATATATATATGTCATAAAAAGAGGTTGAGGTTGGATCCTGTTAGTGTCCAACGAGTGTATGTTTCGTGATCTGATAATCTATGGCTGAAAGGAACTTGCATGAGGCGTGTTGACTCTCATTTATAACTTAATTTATGTTTAAATATATATAATTTTGTCTGCCCTCGATCTAATCGATGTTCCATTTCTAATTGATTTAAGTGTGGCGCCATATGGGGCACACGCAACCAGCAGGGTCATCATGGACATAGTGAAGCAGAATTTCCGAGGCTTCTGGCCGACATGGAGCAAAGTGCTCCAAGGGACGCGTGAGTTGATATACTATGAGTTCAGGGTAAAACTCTCACATTTTTTCCTCGTTAAATTTTTGTGTACGTACGTTGTCTTTCATTTTGAGATGAGATACATTAATTAATATGATGTAGCTTGTTTATTTTGCATGTTTAATTCGTGCATGATGTAGCTACATGTACATGAATATTGGTGTATGTTTGTGTATAATGTGTGTATGTTTGTGTATGGTTATCCGGCGTGTGGCCGTTGAGATATATTAATATACGTTCGTGTATGTAAAATGAGGGATAATTGTCAATTTATAGGGGAAATTATGCCAAATTTTTTCGTGGTTTATTAATTCAAAGTTATGATATATATGGTTTAATTTATTTGGATGTTTAATTCTTCATGTATGGTTTAAATGTAGAAAAAATTCTGGTGGGAGGACCAACACGAGACCTATATACGTGATTGGTTCCTTAGAAAGGCTCAAAAACAGTACGCCGACGCTATCGGCAAATCAAAAAAACGATTGTTGGCGGGGGAGGGAAACCAAAATGGATTGTCGACGACGAGATTTGGGACAAATTCGTTGCTCTGTGAGAATACCCCAAATTCGCTGAAAAATGCAAGAACATGAGTAGGGCAAGGAAGATGAATCAAGATAAGGGCCCACCATCGCACACAAGGGGCCCAGTTTCATTCGGTATCGTCAGAGAGAAATTGGTAAGTTAATTATGACTTTATTTATATATATATACAACGTCGCACACATATATGGTTTAATTTAACGTTTAATTTATGTATGCATGCACTTACGTACAGAAAGAAAAAAACGATGGAAAATACCCTAACATATGAGAACAATTCGAAGCGACCCATATGAAGCAGGGCACCAATCAGTGGGTGCACGACAGGTTCAGACAGATTGGGGTAAGTACCTTCATCATTCAATATTGAAGTTATTATATACGTACACGTACACGTAAGGACATTAACTTTAATTCGCTTATTCCAATTACTCTTTCTTTGTACCAACCGGGAGACGATGCATAGTGATTATGAATCGTACAGAAGGGAGATGGAGGCAAAGCAACAGGAGGACAGTCAACCAGAAACTCTCATTATGTCTGGAGACGAGTTTTGGTTAGACAAACAACTGCAAAGTCGGGGACACGTCGTGGGCATGGGGGTTGTGGGGGAAGCTATGAAGGCGCAGTTCCCCCACATCTCATCGAGGAAACGTCCACGACGTCGTAATGACTCCGATAGCGTCGACGTCCGAGCCTCTATTACGGAGTTGAACAGAGAGCTTCAGCGTCGACTCGAGGAAGAAAGGCGACAACGCGAAGAAGATAAGCGCATAATGCAGGAACAATTCCAGAGACAATTAGAGGAACAACGGCGCCTATCTGACGCAGCCATAGAGGAAAAAGTGAGGCAACAAGTAATGCAACAAATGTTGCAAATGCAAAGAATGTACCAGCAGCAAGCAACTCAGAGCTGGCAAGCCCCTTTCCTCGCTGGATCTTCCTTTGGAAGTCAAGTGTCATACACTGGACAGCCTCCTCCATCGCCGCCCCGCCGCCGCAGTACTTCTCGTCTGACCCCCGTCTCTCAAACCCCACAACCTCAGCCCACCGTTCCTCCCGAGGACTCGTTATATGCTTACCCAGGTAAGCATATTTTTTTCCATAAACACAAAATTAAATTACTAATTACACGTTCCAATAATTACTTATTTCATTTTGATTGTATTTCCAAATTGTCATTGTATCTCAGGAGGCCAATACCTATTCCATAGCCTCGAAGAATTGACACAACGCCAGAATCAAGGTGATGATGGCAACGATGGGGAGGAGGAGAGCGAAAGTGACGATGCCGTGTGACATTAATCATTTTGATTGTATTTTACATTGTATGAACATTTAAACTCTTTCTTAATTATATATACGTTCGTACTTATTAGCTAGTACATTTAATCCAAACATCGAAATATTTTTCATTATGTTTGCGCACATACGTACAAATTAATTAACTTCATTAACATATATATATATATATAATAACACGTACGTACACATGAGAATAATTGTAATTAACATCATAATTGACAATGAAACATATATATATAAATTAAATTATCTAGCTAGATATGATATGATATATATAGCTTATTACGCTAAAAAAATTAAAATATAATAAAAAATAATAATAATTAATAATTAACTATACCTAAAAAATATATGCATACATCATAATTAGTTATAACTAAAATTATGAATATATAATAGTAATAGTATCAATAATAATAGTATCAATAATAATAATAATAATAATAATATTAATATTAATATTAATTATATATAATATATATATTATATAGCCACAACATCGAGCATTTTCAACAAATTTTCAGCCAAAAATGGCGTCTGTTTTGCCACCAAGCAGACGCCAAAATCTATGAAAGTAAAAATGGCGTCTGTTTGGTGGAAAAACAGACGCCATTTTTACTCTGCCTATATAAACCAAAGCCCTCAAACTTCCCTCCGAATTCTTTCCCTCCCATCTCCATTTGATTTCTCTCATCTTCCCTCATCTTCTCTCATTTCCCCTAACCTTCACAACACCTCAAATCCATCCAAGATTGAAGAATTGAAAATCTTACAATTAAAGATTGAACATTGGAGAGTGAAGATTGAAGATACAAGATTGAAGATTGAAGATTGAAGAATGAAAAATCAAGATTGAAAAATATTGAAGTTATATATTAATTGTAATTTAGTTTTTTATTTTTATTTTTTTGTATCTTTTAAGTTAGTAAAAATCAACATTATTAAAGTTGTATTATATATTTTTTTACTTGTTTAAATATATATTCATTATCATTTTGTTGTTATTTCTATAAAATGTATATATATATGTATATATGAAATTGTACATACATAAATTGGAAATATATATCATTTATTATTATATTGTAACGCCCCGGAAATTCAATTATAGAAAAGTCAAAGTCAAACTAACAAACTTAGCGGAAGACTTCAAATTTAGTTTGGGCGTCACTGCCGTATCCCCGAAGGAACACAAGGCGAGAAAGGAAAACACAACTGTCTGCTAACGGTAACTACTAACAACTCAAAACAAAACTTTAAGATTTCATAACGAAAACAATATAAAAAGATTCAAGGACTTCTAGACTCGTCGTCCTCACTTCTAATTCCCGTCCCCAAAGATTTAGATCTTCACTGAAAACAAAACATTTCAAAAATGAGGGGAAATCTCAATAATGTCTACCCTAACGTTAAAACAGTTTAAGTTCTTTTCAAATCATTTTGGGGAGAGGGATCGAATCAAACGTTTTACAAACCTTTAATCCCATACTGTTTCCTCAACCCATCCAATCCATATTTTAATTTGCGGGCGGGATACCAAATCCCTTAAAGAACATCGCCTACCAAAGGCATCAAACAACTATCCTATATCGTGATGAAACTCGATCTCCCGCACATAACCCATACAGCATCGAATCCGGTCTCGTGGTTATCACCGCATAAACATTAGCCTCTCAAAGGCATCAAGCGCCACCAAAGGCTTCATAACATCTATCCTATATCAGGGATGAAACCCTGATCTCCTGGCACATAACCCATACAGGCATCGAATCCTGGTCTCAGGGTTATCACCCGCAAAAAATTAACCTATCAAAGGCATCAAATCAACAACCCGCTTAATGTTTCCACTTTGAATTACTAATTCATTATTCGAACTCATCTCACAACTCTCAAGTCAAACCCAACCCAGATTATCAAAATCAATAATAAAACCACTTATAAAAGACCATCTCAATTTCTCCACTCATAAAACAAGGTACAACAATTACAAACAGTTATCCAAAACAGACGGTCATAATTCCACAAAAGTCCCCTTTCGGGATGCAATTATCAAAACAAATTAGAAAACATTAAAACACATTTAAAGAGCATCCCGGTGGGGATTAGAGCATAGACAATTACCTGAATAACGTCACGATGCAAAGAATAACGAGAACACACTTGAGCTCACTATCGTCACGCACTAACTCGGGCCTAAAATAAGAATAATTATCTAATCAAAACGCGTTCTAACGAAGTTAGTATCAACTATTAACTACCTAACCCATCCCCTAGGAACACTTAGGTTCCTATCATTTATGATTTACACTTAACACACTCAAGGGACAAGTTCACACATAAAATTCACTCAACAATTTTCATAAATAAAAGCAAGCAGAGGACAGATTGTAACGTTCACATAAAATGGGTCACAACTCGACTTCCCGACATCCTATGGATCTGGTTCTGGACTTTTCAGAAACCTCGGGATGTCTACTAAAACTTCTATGTTGATGACCAAGCCCATATCAGTCCCGAAGAACTCTAAAAACACCCATCTTCCCAATTGGTCCAGTTCTGACAGGTTCTGGTAAAACGGTTATAACTCAGGCTATACAAATCAAACGTTCGATCCGTAAAATTTCTATGGTTCCTAACATCTAAGGGAACCTCCAGTCCAAAGGGTTCGATCAAAAGGTAACTACACTAGCCGTGGCAACCCGATCTTTGGACACTAACAAAACTGTTCCGTTACCGGTTCTTAATAGGTTAGTTATTTCGGTTCTAACCTTAACCAAACGGTCTTGGGGTTCTAGTTTGGACTTAAAACGATACTTAGGGTCTAAGACATATAGTCCAACCCGACTAAGGTCCAACAATTAAACTTGTAGAAGTAAACTTATTAAAAACAAGAACACTTTAATAAAATTTTAATAAAACTTTAGTCGTACAAGAACTATAATAATTTCTTAAAACATAAAACACGTAGACAAGGTTCAAGAATTAATAAAGGTGGTCATAACATGTGGGTTTCTTTAATCAAGATTCAAGAAGGACTTAGGAAAAAAATAAACATAAGGAACAATATACATGTAGTTATTAATCAAGAATCTCAACAACTAATTCATTTACTAACTAAAACAAGAATTCAAGAATTAAGAAAGACTTAAAGAACATGTCAATGAAATATAAGGAACAAATAAATATTTAAACTATCAACCAAGAATCCTAAACAAAACTAATTTCTTTTAAACAAGATTCAATCAAGAACCAAGCATTAATAAACAAGAATCTCAATCTAAATTATTAACAAGATTTGAACATGATTGAGATAAAGAATATGTGAAACCTTAACTAATAATTCAAGAATTAAACTAGGTAATTAAACTTTACGAATTCGTGCATACATTAATAAAGTTATCTAACCCTAACATGATTTACAAGGACAAAGTACATTATCCAATTGAACCTTAACAATTTAACTATTACAACCCTAATAGCAATTTACAACATAAAAATTTACATATAACAATTAAACAAATTACATGTAAATAAAACAATACAAGGACACAATAATTACAAATATCAACTTATTACAATTTATACCCTATTTTTAACAGAAAACAGAAAATAATAATAAATCTGATAATAATAATAATAATACAAAAATAAATTACAACAGATTTTAAAAAAAAAGAAAGGAAAATAAAGGAAAAAGAAAAGAAAGGGGTTAGTTAGGGTAATATTAGGGTTAGGGTTTTACGTAGGGTAGCAGGGGCGAAGCGGTGGTTTCAGGTAATGACGGCGGCGACGTCGGCGGTCTGGGGCGGCGTCGGGCGGCGGCGGTAGAGTCGACGGGAGGAGTGGTGGCGCGTCGTTGGTGCGGTTTCGAACGGCGACAAACAAGAAAGGTCGTGGTTGTTCCCTTCGTGCGACGGCGACTCCGGTGGGTGGCGGTGTACTGCGGCGGTGGTGATGACGACGGCGCGGACGACGACGGTGGTTGGTGGCGGTCGCCTCGTGCGGTGGTGGTGGCTGGGCAATCGTCTGGGTGCGCGCGAGCAGAGAGGGAGGGAGGAAAAGAGAGAAAAGAAAGAGAGAGAGGATTGGTTGCGGTGGCTGCCGGCGACACCACGGCTGGGTGGTTGCAGGTGGCTGCTGGTGGTTGCCGGCCGAGGGGAAAGCAGAGAGAGAGGGTTGGAGGGATTAGGGTTTTAGAGGGATTAGGGTTTGGTAGGTTTAGGGGGGAGGAGAGGTGTATATATACTACCCATTTAATTTGGGCCCAATTAACATTCCTAACCCAACCCAACTAAAACAATTAAAAAACTGATTTTTCTTTCTAAAACAACTAATAAAACTAATAATTGTAATAATAATACTAATACTAATAATAATATAATCACATAGCAAATAATATTCATGTAATTAATCACATAATAATATTTATAATATCACAAAGATATTAACTTACGAAAAAAAATACTAATCTACCCTTGTTAGCCCCTCAACGGTCCTACGAGCTCAAGCGTTAGCATAAATAAACACATACGAATAATAATAAACAACGAAGTCAAACATAATTTACTAACGACGTTACGGTCAACCTTTTTGAATTTTTCGGGGTTTTACATCATTACCTCCTTAAAAGAAGTTTCGTCCTCGAAACTTAAACTTAAGCCTAACGGTTCGGTAACAATCCTAACGGTTCCGTTCTCCCTAAAACTCGAGGTTTTACATATATAAAATGTGTTTATTTTCATTATTAATCTTTCCTCAATTCTTATTAAACAATTTACTTACAAATACACAAAATTTAATTTTTACGCTTTATTTTAAAATTAGAACCCACAAAATATACTATATATTCTAATTATTAAATTAAAATTCACGTTTTTTTTAATTCTATAAACCAAAAATGGCATCTGTCTGTTTTATCTCAGACAGACGCCATTTTTGGTCTGACACATCCCTCGTAGACTGCAATAATTTCGGCGTCTGATTGAAACAGACGCCAATTACATACGCCTTTTTCTAAATGACGTCTTAGGGTTTGGCGTCCGTTGTAATCAGACGCCAAAACCTTTTTGGCTTCTGTTACACCCATATCAGACGCAAATTCCAGACACTTATGGGTATATATTCTACTAGTGTTCTTACTAATGCTTACATGATACCGCCATAATCAAGCAACTTGTAAGAGCATTTTCTGATTTGAAAGTGCATTTTCTGATTGGAAAGTTACATTTTCTTATCAAAAAGACGCATTTGATATGAAATAAGCAATTAATAATGAAAACATTGAACCTTCTATAACTACCCAGATATATGGTTAAGTGTGGCTTAAAGGGATTGAAATGATTACTTATATCAACAAGGTGCACCTTCTTTTAAAGTAGTTTATCTGTTGGGAACTCCTCAGTTAAGCATGTTTGGTTGGGAGTCGTCTCAGGATGGTGACCTCCTAGGATGTTTTCTCAGGCAGCATGTGAGCGAGGACAAATCACGCTAGAAAGACACGTGATTTGTGGGGCCTATCAGCAATCCTTGTTCTGTTGTTGCCAACCATTAGACCTCGACCTATTTTGTTGATTTTGCTGATTCATTGGATGATTAGATTAGGTGGATAACCATGCAGCTAATAGCACTTGTCTATAGTATGTCCTGGTCTTTTACAGTGGTCACAAAACAAACTCTTCTTGTTGTCTTGCTTCCTTTGTTCTGAATAAGAACTAAAATTTTGAATGAAATTTCTATTAACATAAAGATCTGTTGTATCTGACATGAACTGAGTTGTATCCTTCACTTATCTTTGTTTTTCTTCTTGAGTAAGAAGAACATACACATGACTTAAGGATGGCAAAGGACTCATCATAAAAATGTTTCCCCTTACTGTTGTGTAACTTCTATTTAGACCCATCAAGAATTGTAAAAGCCTTTGTTCTTGATTATAAACCTCAAGTTGTTGATTAAGATTCAAAGGTTCATATGTACATTTACCGCAAATACATTTAGGAACATTACTCACAGAAGATTGTTCATCCCACAATTTCTTTGCTTTTGTGTAATAGCTAGCAATATCAAGAGTTTCTTGACTTGATTTCGAGACATTTTGTTGAACAGAAAACAATTTGGCTTTGTTTGATTGACCAAATCTTTCATTTAATTCTTCCCATGTAGCTTTGGCAGAATTAGTATAAAGAACACTCTCCCTTATATCTTTATGAAGAGAGTTAAGTAACCAAGAGATTACCATATCATTGCCCTTTTTCCAATAAGGCAGCAGAGGAGATCTATCTGCAGGAGGTGGCAGAGAACCATCAATGAAGGCAATCTTGTATTTTGCTGATGGAGCTATCAGTGTTGATCTTTTCCAAGCATCAAAATCATTGCCATTAAATAGCCCAGCAACTAGCGATTGACATGGTTGATCATATGAGTGTATGAATAGAGGATCGCAAGGGTCTGTAATCACAATTCCCTACCTTTGTCCAGCAACAGCAACCATGGTAGAAATTCTAGAGACTTGGCTCTGATACCATGTAAAAATTCACCAAAGGTAAATGAGTAAAGAGAGGAAAAACAAACTAAGCAACAGTTGTAGATTGTAGAATTGATATGAGAATATGATTGATTTTCATTGAGAAGAACATGGGAGAGACCTTGGTATTTATAGATACCAAGGGCTAAATATAGCAGAGAACAAGAAGAAGAAAGAAAGAAAGAAAAATACAGCTGGAAAATAACTAATAACTAATTTATTTAATAACAAATTTTAACTAACTCTTAACATATTTTCTCATGTTTTTTCATGTTTTCAGAATTATTGATATTTCTTCCTTCTTATATTATCTGTTATTTTAATTAATTTTCTTTTTTCTCATAATATCTGTTATTTAATAATTCTAATAATATATTAATTACTAATTTATCAAATTAACCTTATTAATTGCACCTTTTTCTTCTAATATTCCTTTTTATTCACTTTTTTCTTTTTTATTCAATATTTTCACATTTTTAATGAAGTAAATCAATATAGAGTGAAGGTTTTTTTTATTTTCTAAATCATGTCTAAGATAACAAATAATATGAGAAAGACGGAGTATAAGATTATCTCATGCTTAATCGAGTCACGTTAACATGCATTATTTTGTTTTATTTTTGCTGATGTGGATGACACGCGGACTATCTCCATTTTAGAGTGTCATTTTCAAGGTGGTGTCCTCACTCCTCAGTCCTCACCAATCCAGGCTGCCGTCTTGCTGAGTGTTTCCCTTGGCATGCATTCGTCATTTGGACTTTTTGCGTATGTATTTTGCCCATTCTTCATAATATTTCTCAACTTCAAAATATTTTCAACTTCAATACATGTCTTGGGCTTAATGAAATCAATCTCTCCGCTTTAGCGCTGGCAAAATTTTATCCAACCTAGAATATTTGAATTTTCCGACCCGGAAAAAACGGGTATTGACATAGATTTTTCGTCCAAATTTTGATATTGTACGAATCGGCCGAATATTCAGACATAAAATTCCTCTTTTTTCTATTGTCCGAACCCGATTTTAGCTTTGTCTGAATTGTCCGACCTGGTCCAACCCGAAATAAAACTGGGGTCCGGACAAGAATTTATCGTCCAAATTTTAATATTGACCAAATTTGTCCGACCCGAAATAAAACCGGGGTCCAGGCATGAATGTATCGTCCGAATTTTAACATTGACCGAATTTGTCCGACTCGAATTTACCAGGACCCGAATTTTTACCAGCGCTACTCTGCACACAATTGATTGTCACTTAGCTAACTGTCAAGCTCTAATTGATAGCTTCTTATATAATATCTTATTAATAATTACAATATTATTTTTTATGATAGTATTTTCTTTACGAGTCTAATGATAATAATTTAGATTTTTGGACGCTAATATACTGAACTTCTGAGGTATTGAACAATAATGCACTGAACTTTGACCTTGGGCAATAATGCACTGAACTTTGAGGGGTGTTGGACCATTATGCACCCGAGACAATTTCGATAGTGGCGAACTTGGTGACAATCTTACGTGACAAACCAGGAAGACAAATAGGCTAAATAATATTTAAGTTTGTGACAAACTACATAGGATTACCATCAAGTTAGCCACTATCAAAATCATACCGAGCGCGTTATTGTTCAACACCCCCAAAGTACAATGTATTATTGTCCAAAGTCAAAGTTCAGTGCATTATTATCCAATACCCCAAAAGTTCAGTATATTAGCATCCAAAAACTCTAATAATTTTATATGATAAATTATTTTATATACAAAAATTTATAGTCATTTTTTTAAAAATTTGACTACATGATCCATATTTCCTGAGGGTCCTTAACATCGGAAAAAAAATAACGAAGGTGGATCCAAGTTATTTTCCTTCAAGTCAAGCTCGGGTCGCTTTTGAAGCCTCAAATCGACTATTATGGAAGCAAAGGGGCATTTTGGTAATTTTACAAGGGTCGAACTCAGACCTATGGAACATCAAGGAGGAGCACGGGAGAAACCGAGACCGAAGGGGTTTAAACGGAGCTAAGAAAGACCGAAGAGGGAAAAAGGAAAAGGGAAGAAAGTGGGCAAAATTTGGTAACAAGAAAAGACATGTCTTCACACTTTTGATCATAACTCCTTCAATATAACTCCGATGGACTTGAAATTTTGGGAGCTTAAAGAATACACCGAGAGCTTTCCATCGATATCTTATGGGCCTAAAACGGAGTCCGGATGAAGAAGTTATGCACGTTTGAAGTCAGCAGGGAAAAACTGCCAACAGCACGATCGTGCCGTCAGACTGCACGATCGTGCCATTCTTCCAGAAGGCACCGCACGATCGTGCCGAATTACAGCACGATCGTGCCGTTTTCGAGCTTCGAACTTTTTGGAGCTGTTTTGAGTGGCACGATCGTGCCCTCATATGGCACGATCGTGCCGTTTCACTGCTACGACTTTTTTTTCCCTTTTTCATCCCTTTTATTTTGTTTTCCCCCTTCCCTTATATATACTTGTTTCCCCTCCATTAGAAAGAAGACTTTTGATGATGTTTAGGAATTAGACTCAAGAAAATTCCTCTCACTTGGAGAGTTTGTAATTGTGGGTTTTCAAACCCTAATCAATGAAAGCTAATCCTTTGGGTGGAAATTGCTTGGTGATTTCTCTTCTTGGTGAGTGGGTGTTCTTCCTCCACTCTTTGTGAGATTTCTTGGGTGTTTCAAGATTCTTTGCTTGTGGAAGGTCCTTGTGCAAGTGATTGAACATCTTAGTTCAATTGGGTGAGTGACTACTCTTTACAATTGTCCATATCCCTTTTAATTCTTGTTGTGTTTGTTGTTCATCTCCAAAACCCCAAAACCCTAAAAATTAGTGTAGTTTTATGAGTTCTAAATTGGGGTTTTCTGAAACCCTAAGTAGTTAATGGATCCTCGACCTCCCATATTTATCCATTCGAAGGACCCCCGGGTTTCCCGGATCACTACATAATTTGCAAAAATCACAATTAATACAGAACGGAAGGAGTATTTTTTAAACTTTCATAAAAATGTACCCCCCCCCCCCCCACTAAAAGTTATTGTTATATCGTTCACCATCCCATAGGGCTTGTAAAATTCAAATGCATGATATTGTAAAAGCTAAATTTTAGCAACTCTCAATGAATTAGAGTAAGCTTTGGTAATTATTGAGAAAAGTGTTACTTTTGAATAAAATTATTCTTTTAAAAAATAAATCCTAATAAACATGCAAATTTAAATCAACTGTGTCAAGTTATAGTAACTTTTGCCAAATATTTACCTCATTTTCACCTAGAGTTGAATTTTACATAAGCTTGCCATACAACTTCTAGAAGATATATTTTTCCTTTTTTTTGGTGGGGGAAGGGGGGGGTCATTCAAATGCTAAAATCCTCCTCATCAATGGTAGGCTTTGATCATTGACAAGAGAAGAAAGAACCCTCAAACTAAAATTTGATTATTTACAATACTAGTGCACAGCTACAATAAACACTAGGAGGTAACTTTTCCTCTCTACAACTTTACTTTCTACACTAGTGAGCAGATCAGTAGAGCAGTTAGCAACAACACTTTCTGAGTTGTGACCTGCACTCTTTGCCTGACGCCCTCAACTGTCTCAGGGAAAACAATCAGTCAGCCGATTGAGCGAACAAAATATTCACAGCATTAGAAAGGCGGGGAATCGATTCATCTGATCACACCCATGTATCGCCTTTGGTCTTGATGTTGAACTTGCAAAGTGGGCACGTCGCATTAATCCTTAGCCATCTGCTTATGCATCCAAAATGGAAGTGGTGGTTGCATGGGAGACTGCACAGTTCGGCCCCTTCTGTGTATTGTGTTAAGCAAATACAGCATTCCTGCAGAGCGACAAAGTCTATCAGAATCACGGATTAACCATAACAGCTAAGTCAAACAGTTAACTCAACAAACAGCTAACAACTGATTGTCAAACGGGGCAATATACTACATGGTCAATGGCAAAACACACCCCTTTGGAAACTTCTTTCTTGGCGTTTTTTGGGTTTTTTTAGTGGGAATTTTTCAGGTGCTTTTTGGGTTGTGTTTAGGGCTAGAACAAGTTTAAAACTTAAAAGCAAGGGGGTGATTCGGACGTATTTGTGAGCTGAAAATTGGGGGGGGGGGGGGGGGGAAGTTGGGTTCTTTGAGGTTGAAGATGAATGTTTCATTCAATAGTATCAGGATCTTCAGCTCTGATACTGAAGTGAATCATTTGGTGGTCCAACTTCGTCATCAAACCAACATTCAACATTTAAATCACACAAATCAACCATCAACCATGTCAAACTGAGTTGGGTTCAACCTCATCATTCGAATCAAAGAAGGAGCAACTAATGACTCATGAGAAACTGAAACAATCCAACGAGGAAAATACCACTTCAAGAGAATTATCTATGAAAAAGGTAGTAAAAGGTAGCAGTTCTTACTGAATCTTCAGACTGATGAAACCGGTACTTGGGGAGAAGTCTGATCTCATCTTCAGATGCTCCTTCTTTGATTGTCATGGCGTATGCAATTGCTACGATCGGGATGCAACAAAAGAGAGCTACACAAATCACAAAGGCTACCCCTATGCAGAATACCATAAAGAATACATCAACTGCCAGGAAAACAACTGTCAACCTGCAAATTAACAAAGATATCCACTGTTATGTAAAACCAGTATATTACAATAAGTTTGTGTTTCTTATTACACTAATTTCAACGGTGTTTAAGAACATATGTTGTTACGCATTTCATCATATCAAGGGTCAGAAAGTAGATTCAAACTAAAAGTATGTGAACTAAGCTTACCAGTAAAGACATGGAGAATTCTGCAAAAGAGATTGGCTACTGGTCACAATACAGTAAAATCCAAAAACCCACCAAAATGAGGAGGCGATTGTGTTTGCTGATTCAAATTTCTTCAAGATGCTGAAAGACAAAAGGTAGCTGAGTAAGCAAAATCGGGATGCCCTCAATGAACTTCACCGATATAGACGTTGATCAAAGCAAAGTAACAATTACTAAAGAAAAAGGAAATCAAAGTGCCAACCAGCAACCTTGCTGGCACAACTAAATTGTACTATGATTGACAGATTGCCATGCCAGTTGAAGCTCAAAATTGTACTCCAATCTATAAATACAAGCCAAAATCTCCCTTGATTTGGAAAGATTCCAACTTCACCATAAAAGCAACCAATCCTCTACTTCATGATTCCGTTTGGTACAAGCAAAAGCAATAAGACTAAGATGTCAGCGTCGAACATAATCAACAAACCTAAAACACTCCCTCCCATGAAGTTCAATCAAGCGGCTGGATTCGGACCGATTCACATCATTTCTATCCATCACTTCAGGGAATCATCCTATTACAAGTGCAAGTCACAAAACGGAAGGCGTCCCTATCATCCCTATCATCAAACCAAGAGCTCACCCCCCCCCCCCCTCTCTCTCTCAACATTTGCCAAGAAAAAAAGATAGTTAAAATGACCCAATCACTTTCGCAAACAAACTACTCAAAAGTTCATGAAACAAGACATTAATCAAAATGCAAGAAGCGAGGATTGTGCTATGATAGATTCAGATTCCTCCGCATACTATACATACATCAATATCTCCCCTGATTTTGAAAGATACCAACTTTGCTCCACAAGAACTCAATCAATCAACCATTACAGGATTCCGTTCCATACAAGCAAGAGGCATAAGAAACAGACATAGCCAATTCACCCTAGACGACAACAACTCCCGATATGGGTCCCGCTTTTACTGGGCATAGAATCTACAAATATACACAAACTTATGTGTAGACCAATTCAACTTCAATCATAACTAATAAACCTAAAACACTTCCTCACACAAGTTCAATCAAACGACTAACTCCAATACCAATCCAAACAATATTCACAAGTCACTAATCAAATCCATCCCTATCATCACAAATACAAGCAACAATTCCTCAAAAAAGGGGCTCAAATTAATCAATCAATCCCTTAAAACAACCTCAAAAACGCCATTAACAACAAAAAGACACAAGCTGAATCAGAGACATACCTACTGGGAATGTACCCATCGCCATTTATTCTCCACTGATAGTCATAATACACACAACCCACATGCAGGAGGCACTGTAGAGCATACCCACCAATCCAAACCCTCAAAGGGCTCGAGGGTTTCTCTGAGAAGCTGAACAACAACCCTAGAAGAGACACGATGACAAAACCCAGATTCCAAATGACATCGAGAACCAAGAATGGCTTGGAGAAAGCGTGGTTATGGAGGGAGACATCGTCGAAATCGTCGCCATTGATGGAGAGGCAGAGTGGAGGAGGAAGAGAAACACTCAGGCTCAGGTAATCACTTGTGCAGCTGGTGGGTCTGTGCTGGGTCGAATCCTCCATTGATGGAGGGAGAGCTATGAGAAATGAAGCTCAAATCTCTCTGATTTGTGGGAGTGTTTGAGAGAGAGAGAGAGAGAGAGATTAGTTAAAGAAAAGATGGAGGGGGGGTTCCAGGTTCAGGTATGGATGCTGATGGGGATGGGGGGGAAGAATACAGAAATGGGGGTTTGGTTTGTTGGAGATGAGTCAGAATTCAGGAAATGGAGGTTTCAAGGTGGGGTTGGGGGGTTTGGATGTATCAGTCAAATTTGCAATATGGATTAGGTTTTTTTTCAAACTCTGACTCATGGAATTTATGTATTCTGGGATAGGAAAATTTGGTGTATTTATTTCTTCTCAATAAATTCTTAAATGCACTTATATTTTATTTATTTTTTTAGGGACTATATTATGAAAATAATTTTTAGATCTTTCTGTGTTTTGTGACAAATTATCTTTTAGTTTTATTATAAGATCCCAAGATTATGTAAAATTACAAAAATATCTCTACCTTGATAGTATTTCCACCTGCATTACTATTTTTTTTGAAACCTGCATTACTATTTTTTTTTTGAAATCTGCATTACTATTTGCTTTAAAGAAGGAAAATTGGATTTAAATAATCGACTTTGGTAGTAGATTAATAATCAACTTTAGATTTGGTTAAATAATTTGAACTTTGATCATGGATTCTAAGTAGCCACGAGTTAAGTTCAACTTAACTCGGTGGCGATGACGCATGACGGAGGCACGTGTCAGGCTTTTAGTTGTGTCATGTCACCATCGTTGTCGTCACCGCGAGTTAAATTCAACTTAACTGGTGTCTTCTTAGAATCCAAGAGGTCAAAATTCAAATTATTTAGAATCAAATTTAAAGTTCAAATTATTTAGTCTACTATGGCCCAAAGTTCAGATTATTTAAATCCAATTTCGCTTTAAAGAATTAGATCTCCATATTTTTCATCGATGCTCTAATAATTTGTTTTAAAGAATTACTATATGTTCTGCATTACTATTTGCTTTGATACCAAAATGAAAAATATGGAAATCTTAATTCTTTAAAACAAATAGTAATGCAGTGGAAATATAAATTGATAAGTTCTTATGAAGATAGGGATATTTTTGCAATTTTACATACTGGGGATCTTGTAATAAATTTAAAAGATAATTTGTCACTAGAAAATAGGTCTACAAAACACAGGCATCTAAATTATTTTCATAATATAGTCCCTAAAAATAAATCTTGCAAAACATGCATGCATCTTTAGTAATTTATTGATTTCTTCCCAAATAAACGTTTTTAAGCTTTTTATTTGATTTTTTAAATGGGATATTGGTCGTCCCCCTTTTTTTTTGTTTTTTTTTTTACTATGGTGCTCCCTTGTTTGGTTCATTTTACCTCCCACTCGATCTCTCCTCTCTCTCATACTCTGTCATTCTCTCATAATTCCTAAATTGATTATGGCTTTTTGAAATTCAACCTAAAAACTCAATGCAAGGCAATAGATTATCAGACTACGAAGATGTTAGTTTGAAAATTTGAAAATTTGGTGCAAAAAATCGAAAAACGCCAGCCGAACCCCAGCCGCGCTCTATTTGTGACGAAGCCAAGGTCCGCGCCGCACGCTGGTCGCGGCTGAGATCTACATACGGTCTAGCCGCAGATAGAACCACACGTCGATCGCAGCGCTGGCCACGGCTGGGCTGCATGCCGATCGCAACGTTGGTGGCTAGGCCACGAGTAGTGTGCGGCGCTGGCCGCAGCTGGCGTTTTTTCGATTTTCTGTACCAAATTTTCAAATTTTCAAACTAACATCTTCGTCTTCCGATGATCTACCACCTTGCATTGAGTTTTTATGTTGAATTTCAAAAACTGTAACCAATTTAGGGAATTCTGAGAGAATGAGAGAGAATGAGAGAGATGAGAGAGTGAGTGGTTAAAGTGAACCAAGGGAGCGACGAACAGTAATCGGGTATCCAAAGAAATTAGCTTTTAGGACTGATTAGATTCAAATTAGTCCGTCGGTTTCATCTTAATTGATTTTTTTTGTTTGACCATTTTTGTAATTTTATCATTTTAATGATATATTATTACTAATTTACCAATTTTATTTCTTGCTAACTACTTTTCATTTCTCTCTCAACATTATATATATTCATTAATTATGGACAACTTAGTCATTTTATTCTAAATTACAATGTTCTTTTTTGTGCAAAATTCATACTCTCCTAAACATATCAAAGTGACTAAATGGAAAGGAGGTGATAATAAGATTCAATTTGATTTCAACTTTAATATGCATCATTTTTTGTTCAAGTTGATTGATTTTAGATGCAATGACACATGTTATAACAAATAAATGCACAATATCCGAATCGACTCAATTTGATTTGGGTCATTCCTAACTAATGATTATTAGTGTCTTATCATATAAATTACATATAAACCACATATAAACAGCATCAGTCGAACTCTTTGATTGTATTCTATACATCTGTATCACACACTCGACATTTAAACGTGATATAAACATTCTACGTTCCATTATTGACAAAAGAAAATCACAGTTCACCGTTGAACAAATTGATATGAACATATAGATGGGGCCAAACTTTACACATATGATTGTGTAAAGCATTAAAGACATACCACATACTCCCATAACCTATGCTTTGTAGTGCATGACTTGAAACAGACAAAATTTTTCCTTAAGGGGTACCTATCATTCATTCGCACAAATATTGACTTCACAAAGTGGTAAGGAGTTAGTAGTCCTATTCTAGCTTTGCATTTATAAATCCTCAATCATTGAACTCCTAATGACTAACCAACCACAAAAAATCTCATAATGTTTGTCTTCATCATATTATTTCACACCTCCTCTGCCATGCAATAGAGTCCCCCCATTTTCTACTAATTTTATAATATTTATTACTTAATTTTCAGCTATTATTTTTATATTTTTAAGAAAATAAAGTTGCACCTTTTGGAAAATGATTTTTAATATAAATGTAACAATAAAATTAACAAAAAATTACTCGGAGGTACCCCAATATTTGGAGAAATTATTTTTCAATACCCCAACTTTTCAAAACTAGTTTTAAGGTACTCTTACTTTTTGGGTTAGTAATTATTTGGTGTTTTTCTGGCCATCAGTTTTATTAAGTGACCGAAATACCCTTATTCTTCTTCTTTAAGGGTATTTCTTAAAAAATGGAAGAACAAGGGTAGTTTGATCATTTAACCAAATTGACGACTGAAAAGGCACCTAATAATTTCTAACATAAAAAGTAAGGGTACCCCAAAATGAGTTTTGAAAAGTTGGGGTACCTGAAAAACATTTCACCAAGAGTTAGGGTAACTCCGAGTTTAATGATGGAGTAAGTATACGTTTCTTTCTAAAATTATGGACCGTGTCGGGATCGGGTCCAATCTTTCACGTCCGAGGTTAAGCCAACGGTTCAGCAAGCATCGATAGTTGCACTCTCTTGTGATGTTTACATCGTGGATATCAACGAGATCATGGGTAGAGGAGCTAACCAACATTACTGTGCTAAGTCCGTTCACCCACTTATTCTCAAGAATCGTTATACCTTCAAGAAGAGCGGGGTGATGAGCGTCAATTTAGCTTGGCTAAGGCGAGACGTCCATTGTTGGGGTCCGGACTTCTCCGCGGATGTTTCAAACGGCCCGGGAAGAGATTCGGGACTTGTCGATAACCATGAGGGCCTATGGGATGTTGCGTGATCCCGAGATGTCATGAATATTTGGCATCGTGGTTCGGTTGTGAGCCGGGTGAATAAACACAAGGTAATAATAGAGATCAAAGGTTCGAAATACGCGTGCCTTCACTCTTTGGGTCATAACTTCTTCAATACAACTCTGATGAGTCTCAAATTTTGGGAGTTTAAGTACACATCGAGAGCTTTCCATCGATATCTTATGGGCCTAAAACAGAGTTCGGATGAAGAAGTTATGCGCATTTGAAATCAGCAGAAAAACTGTCCAGATCGTCACGCCCGCTATCCTCAGATGTAACGCCCGTGACGACTCACGGCAGTTTCGTTTTTTGTTCCGGAAGCTCCGTCACGCCCGCGACAACCAATGGTCACGCCAGTGACCCTGCTCGCCCAGGTCGTCACGCCCGAGACCAACAGGCGTCACGCCCGTGGCGAAACTGTTTTGCGCGTGATGTTTTTGTTAAAACGCTGTGTTTAATGTTTTAATTCCCCATAGTATAAATACCCCTCCCCTTGCACTGTTTTAGGGATTATTCAGATTATGTTTATGAATGATTTGCTAATGCAAAGTTGGGGTTTCTCCCTTTTCTCTCAAAATCTTGTTGTTACTTTATCCATTGTTAATGGTGGTGTTAGCAAGTCATTCCTTTAGTGATTATCTAGTGGATTACCTATGATAGTCATGGTGGGGTGTGAGGCCTAGAGTTGTGGATTACCTAGCTCAAGGTCATATCCTTCCTTTATCATTCAAGTTTTGCTAGATTGTTGAATCAAAGCTTCAACTCAAGCTAAATCATCATTTCCCCCACCGCGCCACGCTTCAAATTATGTGCAAAAGAATTTAATATTTCAAATATACAGGAAAGACAAAATGAAGTGTTTGAGCAACAAACAAAAGGTTTAGGTTATTGGTATTATCAAACTCATATTAGATGCTAGCATACTCCTGTTCCATATTACTAGTATTTGTCTTTTTTATTAATTATTATGGTCTCCAATGTCACTCTTTGATTGATAATTTTAATATAATATTTCATTAACAATTGTAATATTATACTTTTAAGATAGTATTTTTCGTTACGAATCTAACGATAATACTTTTATTTAACAAATTATTGTATACATTAAGAAATTTATGATTAAAAGTTTCAAATTTAACCGCATAATTTACAAAAAGGACAAATAATATAAAACAAAATAGTATATTTTCTATTTCAGTTTTGTAGAGACTACTATGTTTACATATAAATTTGAATGCTTCTATTACGAGACCTATTATATTGTAACTGTAGGAGTTTTAAAGAACCAAAAAAATTGAGATATCAAATTGG
The DNA here is from genome assembly GCA_029582165.1 of Portulaca oleracea. NCBI lineage: Eukaryota > Viridiplantae > Streptophyta > Magnoliopsida > Caryophyllales > Portulacaceae > Portulaca > Portulaca oleracea. Next base: position 13,281,248 of record CM055882.1, on the reverse strand, counting down.
CCAAATTTTACACACCAGAATAATATTGGAACGTTTGATTAGGCACCCTCAAATAATATTCAAAAATCAATTTGGAGCACAATGTTGAAATAAAATTCATATTATCAGTTAAATTCTGCAACACATTTATTTTCAAATTTTGGTCCAATGGATTTCTTTCACATACAAGAGTACCAAATGGGATGTATCCCAACAATATTTCATTAACATAATATGAATGGTAGTTTCTTTCTATACATCAAAGCGCCCTTTAAAATACTTATTTACGAGATTATTATTTTAGGAGTGTTAAAGGATATACAACAATGATTTCTTGTGGTGTGCACAAATGTAGGAGTATGCCCCTCCATTTTGATTTCTGAAGAAAACCCAGAATTTATGCAGTAAAAACAAGCTCAGAAGGAGGATTTAAGGCCAGATTGATCAGCTTCCTTGAATTGCAGATAACTGGATTGTTCTTCTAATAAATCAAATGATGTCAAAGAATGCGGTGCCAGCAGCACGTATGTATGGTCATCGCTGCTCAGCTCGAATCCACTCGATCGTGGAACCACCTGCAAAACGTGCAATCCCGGAAAACATGCAAGATCAGTCATTCATCACACCAACTTGTTTCATAACTATCGGTTTGTTTTATGTTGGGCCTACTTCGGATCACATCCACATATACATTCAGATTGATATGATACATTTACTCAGAACTAAACAGGTTGTGAGAATTGTGAAATAATGCTGGCGCGAGTCCTGAAAACATTATAATTAGCATGGGGTTCAGATGTTACCTTGGTGGGATTATCGAGTGAATTCTCATCCAATACATTCGTAGAGGTGAGAACGGTCTTCTTTGACCCGGTCAACCGTGTAGATGTTCTGTCGTAGTCAACGTTGATCTTCACGTTCACAGAACTGCTTCCGAAGTTCACAACCTACACAAATCAACGTTCCCTGTTATTACTAACCAAAAAGACAAGAGACAACGCATGCACTAAGGGCTTGTTCTCTTCACCTAAGTCAGTTCGAAATAACTTCAGAAAAATAAGTACAGTTAATAAAATTCAGAATAAATTGTGAGAAAAGCTCCCACAAACTGTTCAGAATAAGTTTAGTCAGAATTCGTTTGGATTGGAACTTATAGCTAGCTTATACGAGAAGAACCTCTTCAATGTCTCTATCTGAACATCTTGTAGAGGAAGCCAACAAGGAGAAAAGTATGGTTGAGCCTTGAGCAAACTAATATCACTTTCTCATAATCACATCACATACGGCTTCTAATTAGGATCATTACAAAGATGACCATTGACGTTAATTGACCCTAGAGGATGAGTAAACCATACAATCTCAGGAAGCATGATTTCGTTGCCAAATTCCAAAGCTTCATCAGTTTACCAAGGACCAAGCAAAAGAAATAGAATAATGTAGATTTAAAATTATTGAAAGTTCACGCAGGGTCTAGGGAGATTTAGGTATAGGCAGCCTTACCTTGACAGACATTACCGGACACCACAAGAAAAATTTTAAGATATTGTTTACGGAGAAAGAAAAGGGCGTAAAATTTGCAGACCTTGATTGTAATGTAATTCTTGTTGTCAGTTGTGTTCTTCCAACTGATGGCGGAGGCTACAAGTGCAGCAGAGGAATTGCCTTGGAGTGTGGTAGTATGAAGAGTTGCTCCACTGGATGTGGTAAAAAATTGCTGCATCCAGAAGCTTGGCGTACCGTATGAGTGAGAGGAGTTGAACACAATTGCATCTGGATTCCACCTTCACAACACAAGTTACCACAAATTCATTGACATGAAAGAATCAACCAAGTACCCGATGAAAAATATCTACCAAATGTTGGTCTAGGGACGGAGATTGAGATTCGAACAAAACGACCCATCACAAGAAACTTGAACGAGTAAAGGGTGAAAGAGATACCTTCTGTCATTGACATTCACAAAAAGAGGAGCGTAGCTCGCCATCTCCACAACATCACTGCATTAAGAAAAAAAACAACTGCAAATTGTCATGGATCACCGGAAAGCACACTGGTAGTGGCAGAAAGGCTGCTCTGCCCCGATAGAAGCGCACCAATTCCATTTTTGGCACGTTGCAAATCATTTGCAATTTACAATTTACATGGACCTGGCAATTGGGTCATTCGGGTTCGGTCAATTTGAGTTCTGTCATGTTCAAGCCAAGGTTTGGACTAAATCTCGGAACAAATTTTGGGTAGCTTTAGTTTAGTCCATATTTTGCAAAAAAAAAAAAAAACGAAAAACTTTAGTGAAAGACAAATTTGGCTCAAGCTGCGTCGGGTCCATTTTGAGTCAATTGATTTTGGATTTTTTGGGTTTAGGTCGGTCATTCGGGTTGGGTCTGTTTTGGCAGGTCTAAGATTACATTTAAACCCATAAATAGTTATAATTAAGCTTGTGCATAGACACACACACACACACATATGAATGTCTAGCAGTGAAGAAACAGGTATCCAAACACGGATATAAACATAGACTAATAATGAGGCAAACACTGACCTATTCCTTTCTAATCCAATCAGGAAAGCAGCCTCGGCCAGTGCAGCAAGAAGGCTTCCGGTGCCAGCATCTTGTCTGTTAGTCACAGCATATTCGCTCACAAAGGCCTGTTCAGAATAGAGTAGTTGCAGAAATTCAGTCACAAACACGGCTCACTAAATTTCGCAGGGGCAACAATAATATATTATACCTTTGGACCATTACGTCTTGTGTGATCAAACCTGTGACTTTGAGCAAACAAATCATTTGCAGATGTATATATCTGCCAGGAAGCAACAAACAAGACAACCATGAGTTTGATTTGTATAAATATAAAGAGAATCATCTCATATCGAAATGGCAAAGGGATATGGAGATTTTACATGAAAATCGTATAGATCAGCCGGATGATCTAAAGGAGTGGATGAACCATCACAATTTGAGATAACTTGGATGTCTGGATAGGAGTTCCTCAAGGCATCGTAGAATTTAAGGTAATTTGCTGCTCAACAAGGAATGAACAATGATCAGGGTGTGTTCTTTTGCAGGTCGATATCCAATTTTTACCCATTTTAAACCAACCAAAATCTACACATTCTTTCCATTAGTTTTACCAAACCATACCCAACCTTACCTTACCTCTAAAAGAACACAGAGTCTAATTCCACAACCACCCTACAACACCAACCACACAGTCTACACCTAGTGAGAATTATGCCACGACATGGTCTTGGAAGATCAAGATGGTTAACATTTTGCTATAGATGACATAAAACCATACATAGGATAAGCAAACAAACACATACCTCGATAGTACGGCTTCCCACAATCTTCATTACCAATGGCAATGTATTTGAGTTCAAAAGGATCTGGATGTCCCATTGAAGCTCGCAGTGAGCCCCATTTTGAAGAAGAATTACCTCTAGCAAACTCAATACTATCGAGCATTTCCTACATTCATTAGAAATGTTTGACGATGATATTGATCTCCTTGCATTAAAGTAAGTTCTTTTTAGAAGTAAAGTTGAATGAAAGACCGAAAAGCAGTTAGACAGACCCTAGCAATCCAAATTCAAACGCAATACCTAAAAAGTCCGGCTACAAAACAAGGGGGGTATTATGTAGCAATCTTAACCCCAGAATTAAAAATTCAGAAAGACTGGTTCTGATTGACCCAAGATTATACAAACCCTAGTAATGCATTGTCAAAATACAGCTTTTGGACAAAGGACAAAGCAAACTGAAGACATACTTGCACAAAAGGTAGAATATTTGCCGTTTCAACCGATTCTTGATGGCTAATTCCTGTAATGAAGACAGAAAGCATAAAAGTGATCCATCTGAGAGTGGAAACGATTGAAAGTAAGCTCTTTTAATTCAGACAATGTTCATACCATTGTTGATAACCCATACTGGAGATGCACCAAGGTCTTCAGCCAACTATAAAAACAGAATATTTAGTTACATTGAAATTCTGGATGTCAGTCCTTCATGAAGGGAGATGCGATGCAAGTAAATAATAAGTGGAGAAAAGATTAGCGTCCATACTTGGAGAAATTCAAAATAACCAATCCCATCATCGGTCCAGTACATCCAAACATCGCCAAAATGTCCTGGCCTGTTTTCCCACGGTCCGACAGTCTCTTTCCAACGGAAAGCGTTCCTCAGCCACTCTCCCTCGACAAAACAACCACCTGATGAAACGGACACTTACTAAATCAATACTGGGAGTCCATTAAAGGACAAGACAGGACCATAAGACACTGCCACAAGAGTCACGAGTAATAAGGAAATGGAATTTTGGATGCTAATATACTGTACTTTTGAATTATCCTATACAATTGTCTTATATGGTAATATACTATGCTTTGAGGATGATTGTTGTGGGCAAACCATACGAGGCTTGTTCGGGACAATTATGCACTGAAATTTAGCCTAAGTTCTACTTAATATCCGAAAACCCCAAAGTATAGTGCATCATATACAAGAAAATGGTCAACACACCCAAGGTATAGTGTATTAGCATCCAAAATCCTAAAGAAATAAATAAAACTAGCATGGGAAAAAAACGAAGAGAATTGCTAATGTCTTATAAGTACAGCAAGGGAGCAGTCTCTTATGAAGTTTACCTGGGAATCTGATGAATCGTGGTTCCAAAAGGTTAAGCTTTTCAAAGAGATCCTTTCGGAATCCATGTCCCTATTTGAAACATCAAATTGCCCAAGCATAAGAGAACATCCTTCAAAGAGTATCAATAATGTCTAGGGTTTTGTTTAACAATGATTCATGACAATATATGGGCACGTTTCTTTTCTAAGTTCTATATACTTGCCTTGTAGGTATCTGTTGGCATAGCCGATACTTGATCGAGCCATATTACACCCTTTTTCGTAGTTGTCAGCTGAAGTCTTGAGTTTGTATTAGAACTCTTAGCTTCCAGCGTGAGTTCCACCTTTGTCCAATTTGAAAGTACATCCTTACTACAACAAAAATGGTTCATTAAATAAGGACCAAATTTATGTCGGATCAACACTATAGAAAGGGTATAATTCTTACACAACGTTGCTTGTGGCAAGCACTTGTGCCCCGTCAGAACTAGTAAACGATACAGATAGATCAAGTGATCCAGACGATCGAACATAGAAGACTACTTTGTAGGACTTCCCTTGTTCAATGTTCTGCAATATTTAGAACACAAAACTCACAATCATAAGCTTAGATTAATCCAAATTAAGTTCGAGGAAAGATTGAACGAAACATTAACATTTAAGAACTTACCATTCCCCAAAATCCAGGGTTATATATTCCGACACCACCAGCAGGACAAACTACGGAACCACCACTGTCACATAAAACGTCCATCCGAAGAGCCACCTTGTTGCGCTCAAAGCATGATGAAAGCTCGGTAGAGACAATTATAGATGATTCGTCTCCAATTATGGACCAAGGCTTGATTATTGATGGAGTGTGAAGGCCTCCGGCTTCAAATCCTAGAACCACAAACTTGTCACGTTAAGAATGAACCATTTTGAGCATTTGCAATGGGGGATTCAAGAGGAAATTTAGAGAGAATAACTGCCTAAAATCCCCCTAAAATCCCCGTGTTTTGGTATGATGCATTTTTAGTTAATAATTGTTCTTAAAAAACAGAACACCTTTACGCATCTTAAATTTGGCGCCTACATGTTTGCATTAAACTTTTAGCAAATATGGAAAATTGAAAATCTTTTTTTTGAGTTGTGTAAGATCCTTTATCTAGAAATACCTCGGTTGCTCACAAGCTCTGCCCAAAGACCACCTGCTCCAGCATGATTGATTTCCTGCGTATGAAAATGAAGCATTTTAATTTCTAAGGAACCTTCAATCCGATTTCTTTAGATAACACAAATAAGACTAAATTTCAAAAGTGAATCACCTCAAAGAATATCCCGAATAGTTTATCAGGAACTTTTCGGATTACAGAAGTAGTATTCACAGTGAGAATTGCTGATTGGCTCTGCTCGTATCCAGTATCATATGACGAATTGGACCACGCGTACACCCCAATCAATATGAAAAACGGGAGGTAATAAGCAGCCTTAGAAGAACCCATTGTCGCACTTAACACATTAACTTCTCCCAATCTTCAAAATAGCAATCTGTGACCAAATTGAATCTAAAAAGGAAAGACGAAAACAACACTGATTTCAGTGAGTTGAAAGTAATCAGTTGCCTAAAATACAGAAAATTCCATTCTGGGATTATGGAACATAATTCACCAACCCATTTTTCTGGACCAAAATAGAAATATGCTGCAAAATTTAGCTAAACATTAACCTGAAAAGAAAGTTGAAGAAAGGAAAAATAAAACAACAGCACATCTCCCTTGTTCTCAATTTTTTTTAGGAAAAAAGCTTCACAATTACGTGATTACAAACAAACAACCTCAACAAACCCAACTACATAAATGACAAAAAGAACAAGACAACAAGCAAGCACAACACCTATCCATCCAAATCCAACCCGATACCACAAAAAACCCCGTCGCAAAAGTGAAACAACGACGACGAACCCCAGTATAGTCATACTGACGTGAGGTCCGTTGCAAAAAGTGAAACAAACCAACAAATCCCAACTGTGATAAAAACAAAACAACAAATGATTTCTGTAGCAATGCTATGACCCTATTCTTTAGAGTGGTAAGTTGTGTTTATCCTTACCTACCCTTACTTTACCTTACCTTAGCCGATTCCCCAAAAAACACTCAAACCAAATTCAAAATTTTATCCTTACCTTTCCTTTCGTTACTTTACCAAACCCAACCTGATCCTACCACTTGAAAAATCGCCTTGTTAATGCTATAATACAAACATAACCACATAGATTATGAAAGAATAAGAATCAACAAGCGCAACAGCAGTTCATCCAATCCAACCAATAAAAAAGGTCAAACGACAAAAAGTGAAACAAACCCAGAAACTATGGATGTAAAAGAATATTGCCCACCAAAATCCCAGCTAATTGTTCGTTTCAAAACATTAAAATACTTTCTGAAACAATGCTATGAATCTACCATGGTAACTGTATGAAAGATCAAGAATTAACAAGCACAAGTACAACAGCAACTCATGCAATCCAATCTAATAACACCATTAACAGATGAACAAAAGTCAAAACAGTAAAAAGTGAGACAAACCCAGAAATCAAGGATGCAAAAGGACACTCCCCATTAAAATCCCAATTTATACTTCACCCAAAAACATTAAGTTCCTGGGTAATCTAGATAGTTTAGTAAAAGTAACAAAAACTGAAACAAACCCAGAAATTATGACCCCAAAAGGAAGTTGCCCATCAAAATCCCAACTACAAATTAACAAAAAAGAACAGCAAGTAAATGCTATAATCATGCTGTATATTTACCTGAGTGACCCAGGTAAACTAGGTAAGTTTCAAAGCTGGGTATGAAGAGCTGAAAGCAAAGAGTATGAAGATATATAGAGGGAGAGTGAAGTGACTCAAAGAGCATGAACTGGGTGGGTCCACTACTGGATTTTGAGCCTGAAAATTGAAGAAATGGGATGAAGAAGATTAAGATAAGTATGGCTTTGCTTTCAAGGAAGAAGAATGAAGAATCCAACACCAAATCCAATCTGGGTTTTTTTTTCTGGGTTAATGGATAATTTTAATAAAGGAAGAATCCAAATAAAGTAATAGACACATAATTGGACAAAGAATTGATTATTTAGGACTTGTTCTGGGTGAGTGGACCCTTGTTTTATGACTGTCTTATATGGAGGTTGGTTGAGGTGGAGGTTGAGGTTGAGGTTGATGGATGCATGTTGTGGATATTGTTCAGAAATGAGATGCCAAGGCTTTGTCAACACCTGTTTGCCTCACACTCCTCTGCTTTCAATTTGGCTGCTCTGGTTTTGGTAGAAAACAAAACCTAACATAACACAGGAAAAAATAGTTTTTATAATAAAATTAAGAATTTGTATATATACAAATTAAACTAATCCAAATCCAATATAGGTCTTGTTTGGTTTTCAATGTGGTTTTTGAAAATCTTTAATGGGTCTATGGGAATCGGCATCTCCATAAATTTGGGGGTATGTTTGGTTCCATGAGTTTCTTAGGAAAGTTAGTCAACTTTCTCAAAGTTGACTAACTTTCCCATATTTGAAAGTATAAATAGGTTGGGAAAATTTTTAATTAGAACCCACAATTTTTCTATGGATCATAGTGAAAACTTTCCCATAGGAAAGGAAAACTTTTTGTAACTCAATTTCCCAAAATGCCTCTAAAAATATATTTTATAAATTAATATATAAGGATAATTTGGACATTTCAAATAAATTTTCCTACAAATTTTACCATGTTAACCAAACACTGTGAAATATATTTCCCAACAAAAACTTTCCCAGGAAAAAGTTTCCTATGAAATATTTTCCTGGGAAACAACCAAATGCACCATTAATCCATTGAGAAGATTGTTTACATCTGAATCATTCAAATTGCGATTAAATGTATTTCAATCAGGAGGTTGTTGTTGTCGTAAACTACACAATATTGATATGGATAACGATACGTGTCTTGCAACAAGATGGTTAGTAACCATCTTGCATCACATGACATATCCACATAAGCATGCTAAATTTTTTTATTAAAAAAAGTGTTTGTCATATCGGGTATTATGATTAAACAAAATTGTAGGGACCTTCTCATAAATGTAAAAGAAAAAATTCAACACTTACAAATCTGAATTTATAAAATTAACAAATAAATAGAAAAATAAAAAAGTGATATGTTTATAAATATTTAATAGAAAAATAAAACAAATAATATTCTTTTAAAACAAATAAATTTTTTATTAAAAATATAGCATTATTGTAGAAAACATTTTATTTTAAAAATGAATCAGGATGTAAAATAATTTTAAAAAATATAAATAAGATATGCTTTTAAAAAATGATGAAAATATAGCAATTAAAATATAATTGGTACAGTTTATTTATACTTTCAATAGTGATGTGACAAATATTTTCTTTTACAAATAAAATAGCATGCTTATATAGCCCTAAAAAAAAGCATGGTTATATGAATATGTCATGTAAGATGGTTATTAATCATCTTGTCGCAAGACACATATAAGTTTCGTATTGATATTCAGAACATTCACATGAACTGGAAATAGTTGCGCTGACATGATAACTGGTAAGGAGGTTTAGATAAAGATTTTCAACTCATTTAATTAAATAAGAACAGGGCCTAGCAACATTGATAGAAACTTGTATAATGTTAATTGTTTCGTAATGTTGATTTTATAAGTCGACTCCCAACATTCATTTTTTTAATCTTATTCTATTCAAATTTTAAATACTTCACAATAATAACTAAATTTTTATTTCGAAAGTAAAATTACTCGATGAATCATACATAGCTATCATTAATGTATAGAAACAAACAAACAAAAAACTATTAAAGTATGAAATCAAACATAGAAGAAACAAGAATCCAATCAAAATAAGTAGTGAGAATTTGAATCCAAGCATGGTTTCAAGTGGCAAATGAAAAGAATCCACCCAAACATGAGAGCCCAAATTTCATGATCTAAAATTGGGTACTTGTGAGGCTTTGGAGTTCACTACAAGCAGGAATAAGACATACACTAGTGCTTATTTGCGTAACTTTCCTGCAAATCCAACCACAAAGAATAATAACAATACCATCCTCCATGACATGAGTTCTGAATGACAATTCCACTTGTAAAAAAGACGTGCAAGTATTGGTACTTAGATTTTATCACTTGTAAGCAAGGATCGACATTTCTTGCTTTCACCCTAAATCATCAACACAATCCTTGCACCTCCTCAATCATGCAATTGTTGACCTAATTCACCCAACAACACCTCAGATTGTAGGTCCCACTTTTACGAGATTTAAAAAGATACAGATATCAAAGTTTAGCTTAAATATTTCAAATAATATTCTTATCACCTTAAAATGATCTTGACCCAAATCCAATAAATCCTACCACCGAATAATGTATCACTGGATTCGTCGTGGCAAACATTGCCCCCTAAAGTTACAAATCAGAGAAATTGATTCAAATTAATCTAAAATTCAAAAAATGTTTGCTAGTTATTATTCCATAAAAATAAATAGAAGAGACTTGTTGTTCAGATAGACATTTTACTTAAGCTCCCGTTGCATTTTAAGGTGAAATATAAGTCATTTTTCAGCAGTCAGATTATGAAGAAAGCATCTTAAATTTATCCAACTGAAATTATTGACAAAATATCATAAACGGTATTATAAAATGTATGATGATAAACTCAATGATCAAAGGCCATCATACATAGTGAAATATGATGCAAGGACTCGCACAAGAGAGGTTGCTCTAATGATAGCCTACTACCTTCTTTGCTGCCTCCATGGTTTTTTTTTGGGGGGGGGGGGGTGTTGTAGGAAAGTTCCTTAAAATTAGTTTTCCTCTGAATATTGAAAATTCAAATATACAATTACAACAGTTTTCTCCCTGGTTGGTTTCGCTGGTATAGAAGTACAAAATGTCAAATCATGTGATCTAGGGTTTAACTACTGGAGCTCGGCCGCTTTGGAAGAATAGATCATATCTGAACCCTAACTGCAGAAAGCAGGAACTGTGAAGCTCTAGCCAAATCTTTCCAACAGCCAACTTAATAATGTACCTACAATGCAGAGAGAATCCAAATACATAAAAATAATGATGTTCAAACTTTTGAATGTACATACTAATCATTCCCACACAGCCAACTACTTAAAGGAATGAACCAAGACAGAATACCAGTTTAGCTAACTAATCAGGTTTCAATCTCAGCCCGTATAAGACAACTTAAATAATCAACAAGCAAATCGTTTCAGCCCGCTACATGCTAAAATGCAGTTTCTGTAAAAACCATGCATCCACTAAACAAACCGGGAAACAAAAGAGGGGGGAAAGAACAAGGCGGAAGAATGGAAGATACATACCGCAACTAAGGAAGAATATGAGATTGAAATAAAAGCGGGTAGGTGCAGCAGAGGCCAGTGCTCCAACACTGAACAACAAGCAATAAGGTGCTCAATTTACAGGGTGTTCGAAACTTGTCGAGGTATAGGGTTGGAGAAATAGAGTATATTTACTTACCACAGAAAGCAGAGGCCCCTGTTTGAATTTATTGTGAAAAGAAAATGCCAGAGGCTTGGGATTTTCCCCTGGCCCTCTGATGAATCCTCTGGATGAACAATTGAACAGTTAATATAACAGTTTAAGTTTTAGGTCATTATACTATATAATCTTTACCATAAACACATAGGAAAATAGGGACAAGGATAAAGCAACAAAAGTAATGCAAAAAGTTGCATCGAACAAACAAGTTTGATATTAGCTGAGTGAGCACTAAGAAACAAGTAGCTCACATTAGAGAAGCGGCAATCAGGGAAGTCCTCCGAACATCATATATTGCAATAAGGCCCCGGTATGATTCGTCCCCATCTTTGAAAGATACTGCTAAGCGTTCTCCTGAAGCATCCCAAGCTATCTTCTCAATTCTCCGACTGCATTAGATTGTTTTGTGGAACATATGTTTCATTAACAGTATTACAGCATAAAAAAATGCAGTATAAGGCTAATAATCAGCAAAACTACAGCTCTTGCCCGATAAACTTACTAATCAGAGCCAAAACCACCTTGATCTCATTTCAATATATGGATACTACTTCACCAAAAAAAATACCTATCTATATATGGCTACTCTTTATATAAAGACAGTAGCCTAGAAGGCCCTTGAACAGCCTTCTGCTTCTTATCATTGTAAACTAGCACGCATTCAATGCAATTTCGGTATTTGATCCCGTGGAAATTGATATTCTAAAGGGAATCTGCCTGAATCTATGAAAACTTCCATATCTCATTCCGTATCAAACCAGAACACTCCTTAAGTTAACTTCAGTAAACTTGCTGATGCTATTTGAAAATCCTGAGTAGGTAGCATTGCTCTGGAATTCATATAGTCAACGAGTACTTAATTTGACGCAAAGGAAAAGTACTACTAAGTGCATTTGTTGATGGGAAGAAATACAACAGCTGATACCTTCCTGTTACGGTGGTTATTTCGGGCAAATCAACAGGAACCAAGTGTGCAACTGGAAGAAAGATGGAAAAAGGTGTTACTATCATAGTATAAGTCATGTAGAATGTAACTTATATGAGAAATAATGGCATGGATAACATGATTTCAAGCACCTAGAGATGGAGGCTTTGATGCAAAGTGAATGGAGCCCATTGTGGAAGATTCAGAGAATGCAAGCAATACCATACGCCCCTCAGGATCCCATACCGCTCCCTGGTATGAAATAAAGAAGATCAAAACACACTTCCAGAACAAACTTGTTTTCCACATCAAACACAATAGCATGCAGATTATTAGATGGATAACGCAACTCCATAAACTAAAATTGAACATCAGAACAGAACACTAAAACACGTGATAGAAGGAAAAAATGCTAACACAGCTCTGGAATGTGAAGTTGATATCTATGCAATGGTGAATACTAGAAAATTTTTGGAAGTAAGTGATATCCCAAATAAGAACAGAATTATATGTCTACCAGGAAGTAAGTGATATCCCAAATAAGAACAGAATTATATGTCTACCACTTCATTACAATCATTGAACGCACTATTGACACTTGCATTAATACTAGTAGAGTTCACCCCAAACAGATGACTTTTTGTAGTCAGGGAATGATAAATGAATGGAGTTTTATCGCCATTAGATAGAATAATATGCAGAACAAAAAGCATTACTTTGACAAAATGTTCAAATTTTCAGACAGCACACCATTTTTACATCAGCTGTCATCTTGTAGCCAATGACTATTGATACAAATCAAATAGTAGACATAATACCATGAAAGAAACTAGAAGTGCAAACTATTTAACGCAAGCAAAATAAGGAATCTGCAACTTTTCAAAAGTATTTGATGGTAAGTTACTCTAGTATGCACTTACAGTGACAAAGCCACTACTTGAAGACCATGGCTCTGATGTCCATGTTGCAGTCTCCCATAAATAAAATGTTCCATCACTGCCCAAAAACAAAACAAAAAGCAATTAAAAACTTCATTAATAAATTTGATGCAGCAAAATTAAGCTAAGATTACACAAACTTAAGGACATACAACTTAGCTGAAAAAAAATAATCTCCAGTAGGGGACCATTTCAAGAATGATATGCCTCCCAATCCTCGTCGAATAGGAGTTCCCACACCTGGTGGAAAGCATTACACTCCAGTCAACATAACAGAAAGATTGGACATGCCAAACAAAAAACAAGCAGGTTATCACTTTTTGGCCTATTAAAAAAATCATTTTACATCTATACTTCTAAACCTTCAAGGCATCGTCAGATCTTGAAGTCAAGTATTTCACACAGAAATCAGCCATTGTCTACATATTAGCATATAATTCACTTATTTGAACTGTAGGACATAACAGCTGGCAAGTTAAAACAACTGAAAGCTAAGATACGCTCATAGCCAAAACTTAAGTTCATTATTATTGGGTAGTTCACCACAAGTCATAAATGAAGCAGTTCTATATCCTAATTCAAGTGCTACATTATGTTCATATTTAATCCAATTCAGTTGCCGACCTAAACCATACAAGGGGATCAAAAATTGAAATGGTGAGAAACTTGTAAATGTCAAATGAGGCAATTATTTGCATACCTTGAGAAACATCCCAAATGGTAAAAGCTGAGCTCTCGTATGATCCAGTTGCCAAATACGTGTCAAAAGTCAAGAGAAATCAATATATGCAGAAAGATAATTCAAATTAAGCACCGTGTGAGCACCTCACATAGCATCTTCTGAGACCAGCTCCCACCACCCCCAATAAAGATATACCCCTCAAAAGTATACAACATTATGATTTACAACATCATAAGGGTACCATGACCAGATAAGCGTGACGAAAAAAGAAAAGTAAGGATATCTTCCATCGGGACTCCATGACAACGCACTGATGTCCTCACCACTCTGACTCTTCAAAAAATCCACCAAAGTCCATCTCATGCCTGAACCTTTAGAAATGGTACCCACAAAAGGGGCAGCTCCAGATCTTACAGATGCTGGATTACCAGGGTATGAAGCAGCCCATATGCATATGCCACCCCTGAATGAAAAAATTTACACCGATTAATTGAGATTGCAAAGGATGGGACATAATATATATATATATATATATAAGCATCATTCTAGTGAATTTTCACAAGGGAACATAGGGTGATTGATACTCACTTGCATGCCACAGAAAGTGTTCTTCCACTGTTTGGCCTCCATTCAACAAGTTTCACTTCTCTTTGAAAATCACCATGCAAGATGCTTGGATCTTTTCCCTCTGGTCAGTTGGGAGGTTAAGCCCATAAGAAACAGAACACTTCAATAGAAAACTGATTCCTTTTAGAGAAAGAGTTTTTTGAAAATAACTTTTAGTTAAGGACTTCAAAATTTCACATTCCTCACTCCCTTCACCATTCCAATGTTCTCTTACCAAAGCATTGAATTACTGTACTAACACAAAACTTCATTCAAATACAAACGCTCCAATAAATCTTGAAAGAAAGAGACTGTAAACACAGGCACCAGGGGGGTCCTCACAGAGACAGAACCAAGGGAACAAGAAACACACCACCATCCTCGTAATCACGAATTGTGACCTGATTTGGTCCAGAGATAAAGGCCAGTACATGCTTGTGCTGGTGCCAACACACGCCTTGTAAATGCACTTCTGGCAGGAAATGCACCTGTGAAACCCCAAAAAAAATGAACTACTTAATGTCACAGGCATATTATCAATTCTTTTTCCATTTCCATCTGACTAAATGTCCTCTATCATGGTCCCACTCCCAAGACGAAAAGATTTATAGGGAATCAGGTTCACTCAGTGTACACCTAGTAACTATCTGTTCCCTAATATTAGGAGCAAAAGCTCCAGTTATTTTTTTATCCAAGCAAAACTCAATAGCTTATGAAAAGGACTTTTGCATGGATTGTTGAAAATCAGCTAGTATGTGGGTGCATAATCAATATTACCCCCTCTTGATTCCATCTCAAGTGCCCATGTCAGGTAATCAACAGTAAAAGAGAATGTGTTTCAATGAATCGTGGACATGCCCACACATTAGACACCTCAGCAAACACCTAGATGCATGAAGGCTTATGAAATTGAACAAACATTCTCACAAGTCACTACTCATAATCCTAGACAAACTACAAAGGCACAAAGCAGTCCTTTTCAGTGCCATGGAGATTCTCTTATGAAAGCAGAATACCATGAGTTGCCTAGTGTCAACTAACAAATGCAACCATCGGCTTTAATTTGTACATATAGAAACAACAATAAATTTGGGAAACACCACAATCATAACCCTCCAATTCACCAACCTGCTCTGTGAATACATTACACAAGAATGTGAAGTCAATGTGGACGTGATAAGCATAACATCACATCTTACATGCCCCCTTCTTAATCATTCAGTATAAAGCAATTGGAATATAATTAACCAACATAAACAAACAAATAAGCTTACGCACATCATTCGGATGAAACACTCGCTTCAAGGCATGAACCAAACTCGACAACCCCTTCTGTCCATTTCTCCCTGGTTGCTCTTCACCGCTCTCATGTGTCCCTGACAAAAACACGTTTTCTGCCTCGAATTGCACCGGACTAAACACAGTACCCTAGAAATCAACACAACAATCAGATTACAAAACCTGAAAACAACCCCTCATACAGTGAAACAGGCAAAACATGCAAACACAATCAAATGTAAAACCCTAAAATCAACACATTCAACAACACATTTTCTGCCTCAAATTGCACCAGACTAACTATACCAATACAGCAACCAAAATCAACACAATTTCAGCCTGAATTGCACTGGACTAAACACAACGCCCTAAAATCAACACAACAGTCAAATTTCAAACCCTAAAAGGCTAAAACCAACTCCCAAGATAAAATTACAGCTAAAATCGTGCAGAAAACATTTGATAAAACTTACAAGGACTTTTCCATAGGTTTCTTTAGCTCGATCGTCGGATATAGAATCAGCAGTAACTGCAGACAAAGATGCATTCATTTGTTGATTAATTTTAGTGCCAATCAAAACCAAGTAAGAAGAGAAATAATTAAGTGAAGGCGGAAGGAGAATTACTGAGATCGCGATTGATTTCGCAGATGGTAACGGAGCCTGGCGGCGGAAACGACGGCATGGTTTGGGTTCGCCGGCGGAAAATCGGAATTGCTCCGGTGGTTTTGCTGCTTCTGAGTTTTGACTTTTGAGTAGGGTTTTAGCCTTTAGGGCACCAACTTCATTTCCCGCCAGCCTTAATTCTGTTTTCTAAATTATTTTACACAAACATTTTAATTTTTTATTATACTATTTTTGGTTTTAATTATGAGATTTTTAAAGAAAGTCAAATGAAATGAACTAAATTAAAATATCAAATATAACGCGATCAACAGTGATCTGCTTAACATTTTTGTACAATCAATGTTTTACTTTTTTTTATTATACTACTATTTTGTTTTTTAAATTATGAGATTTTTAGAGAACACCAAATCAAATCAAATAAATTAAATATCAAATCTAATACGATCAACAATGATCACATTTAATATCTTTGTATAATAGGTGCTCTAATTTTGTTTATTTCTACAAGTATTTGAATGAGTATATTTGGAAGGTAGTATTGTACCGTCTGTTGTTTTGCCTAATATTTTTGTTTTTAGAGAACATGGCCTTAATACTTTTGTTTTTAGAGAGTAATATCCTGGTTTAAAATAACTTTGCTCATCCAGACTCGTTGTTGTACCTGCTTCATTAACCTTTTTTGTATTTGTGTTTGCCTCTGAATGAGACGCACACCACCTTTGTCCATTGCTCTCATGGATTGCTTCACACACTACAATTTATAAAAAGCTTTTTAAGAAATATTCCATATGGAGTACCCTATACAAGTATTACTTTATTTTTAGGCATTTTATTATAAAAATTTGACCATTTATGTCTCTAGATATGTTGGTATTTCAGCCCAATAGTAAAATTGTAGTGTTTTTGTGTGAAAAACTTGATTGCTACATTTATCATTTCATACGAAGTTCAATTTTGATATTTAAGCCCTATTTGTCAATCGACTGTAGATATTTGTATTAGTTGTTAGTAGTTAACCGCTTGAATTAGTTGTTTGACTTAACTGTTTATATTAGCTTTTGTAGCAACAATCTTTGGTAGTTGTTTCAAAAACGACTATTGTTAAAAAAAAATGGAATAACTTTTTCGAAAAACAACTTTTTGATTGCAAATTGATAACTCAAAAAACTATTTACTAAACACTTTATTAACTGTTTTGACCGATCAAAAGTAATGATTAGCTTGAACAAAACTCTTTTTCCTCCTAAAAGTTTACCTTAAAATATGAGAGAGAAATTGATAACTGAGAAATAGATGATAAAAATTTTATTGATAAAGTTTCACATTGAATATGCATTCATTCTAGCGTTGGCAAAAATTCGGGTCTGGGTAAATTCGGGAAAGATAAATTCGGACGATAAATGTATGTCCAGACCCAGTTTTATTTCGGGTCGAACCGGGTCGGATAATTCAGACGAAGCTAAAAACGGGTTCGGACAATAGAAAAAAGAGAAATTTTATGTCCGAATATTCGATCAATTCGGACAATGTCAAAATTCGGGCGAAAAATCTATGTCCAAACCCGAATTTTTCCGGGCCGAACAATTCAGGTAATCCGGGTCGGACAAATTTTTGCCAGCTCTAATTCATTCCATTCACTTTTTTTTTGGTATATTGATTGGTCTAGTACGAGTTGAAATCCTGGACCTTACCCATTATTATATTGATTTATAATTTTATTGTTGTTGTCATTTTTGTTATATTAGGAAAATGTAATAAAATTATATCGAACATTTATTCATTTAACATCTAACAACAACAATTTGCCTATAAAAGCTCAATGGGCCAGCGGGGCCCATAAAGCACAACTCCCCCGTATGGCTGCATCCAACACCGCAGCCCAACATCCGTGGGTAGTTCGATCTAATATAAAAGCCTAATTTCGCCCCCATTTGAAACTAAATGTAACCCTAGATAACCTTCTGCAACGAATTTGGAGTGGACAGTAAGAGCGGCAGCCATGGAAGGAGCTGAAGGAGCCACCAAAATCGGTCCAATCTTCATAGACAGGCGACGATACTACTGTGAGTTTTGCGGAGTTTGCCGATCTAAAAAGTCACTACTCGCATCCCACGTTCTCTCATCTCACCAGGTACAAACAATCATCCAATGTTTGATTCAATCTTAAGCTGTGATGATCGGTTTGGTATTGGTTGATTAGGGGTTTTGATTTAGGGTTTCGGATTTGTATGTGTAGGATGAGTTACAGAAGCGAGCAAGTAACGTTGACGGAGATAAAGAGGGCCAGAAGTGTGGTAATACTTGTGAAGAGTGCGGTGCAACGTTTAAAAAACCTGCTCATTTGAAACAACACATGCTCAGCCACTCTGTTGAGGTAATTTTTTGTAGATTTTTCGTTGTCAATTTGTTGGTATTTTGGGTCGGATTTGTCAATCGTTGGTAATATGATTAACCTTCAGGTAATATCATATTGGATTGAGCTTGATCTATCATATCCTGTTTTGATGTTTTGTTGTATTTCAGCTGAAATTCCTCTGATTGAGCTACAATCACACTTTAGCGCAGTATGCAGTTTAGAATTTTATTAAGTACATTTTGTTGAGATAAACCTACCTGAGTTCACAAAAAAAAAATGTTTTGGGTTTAATTCATTCAATGTTGTTTTGGGATGATTTTGTGTGATTGAGATGGCTTATGACTGTCTCCATTGCAGATTTTGAGGTTATGGGAAAGTGTGTGAAGCATTGGATCCCAAAGAGAGAACTCCAAAATGCGAAGAGGCTTTGTTTGTGTTGTAAATCTTGACTGGACTAGTATCAGGATGGGGGACCTCCTGAGAAGCTCCGTCAAGTATAAGCCTCCCACACGCACTGTTTTGAGGTTTGAAAGTTGTGCCGTAAAAAACTGTGGTTTTTACCCACTGTGAATTATAGCGCACCACTTGGAACCGTCTCAAGTGCGTGTTTGTTTCGTGTGCAGCGGCCATTTGTTTGTCCGGTGGAAGATTGTGAGTCTACCTTCAGAAGGAAAGACCACTTGAACCGTCACCTTCTCCAGCATAAAGGGAAGCTGTTCAAATGCCCGATAGAAGGGTGTAGTAGTGAATTCAGTGTTCAGGGTAACATTGCGAGACATTTGAAGCTGGTTCATGAACGGAAGTCTGAACCAGTAAAAGATGCTTCTTCAGAACCAGTAAAACATGTTTGTCAAGAGCCCGGTTGCGAGAAGGAGTTCAAATATGCATCAAAGTTGCAGAAGCATCTGGAATCCCACGGCAAGTTTTTGTAATGTTATATGAGATTCTCGAAATTGACCATCGTTCACTTGTAGTTGTTAACTGTGAATTACTACACGTGTACAGTTCAATTTGCTTCTTCGGAAGCATTCTGCTCCGATCCAAGCTGTATGAAGCCATTTGCCAATGCTGAATGTCTCAAGGCCCACATAAGATCTTGCCACCAATACGTGATCTGTGAGGTGTGCGGTTTGAAGCACCTGAAGAAAAACATCAAAAGGCACCTCAGGACACATGAAGAGCAGGCAGCTGACACGACATTCAAGTGCAACTTTGAGGGTTGCGACCACTCTTTTACCACTGTAAGACTTGCACTATCTTTTTCACAGAGAAATAGAGCTATTGATTCTGACAAGCAATTGAAGTTTGACTGTATGCTTTGACCAATGTTTAACAGAATTCAAACCTTCAGCAACATGTCAAGGCGGCGCATCTGAATCTAAGGCCTTTTGTTTGTAGTGTTGCTGGCTGTGGAATGAGATTTGCTTTCAAGCACGTGCGAGATAATCATGAGAAAGCTTTTCGCCATGTTTTTGCAGAAGTAAGCAGCTTATCCAAGAGACCATGACCCCCTCCCCCCCCAACCCTTTGCCCATTTGTGGTTGCTAACAAGTTTTTTTTAATATTTATTATCCACAGGGAGATCTTGAGGAGGTGGAACAGCGATTAAGATCAAGGGCTTGTCGTGGAGGTCGCAAAAGGCAGTATCCAGAAATTGAGACCCTAATGAGAAAAAGGATTACACCACTTAAAAACGCTCGTGGGTGCTCTGATGCTGCAGACTATCTATCATGGTTGCTTTCAGGGGATGACAATGATGAAGATACAGAAGTTGGAGAAGCGACTCAAGAGTGAACTTACCTTTCTTTTTGGTGGTAGATATGCAGATTCACATTCCTCAAGTTTTGGCTGTCTGCTTTTGTGAAGGTTACCGCTGGACAGCAATGGCAATGTTAGGGTGTTATAGTAGTGTACTTCGGCATGTATTACAGTTTACATTGTCTAATAACAGTAATTAGAGTGTATATTTTGCTGTGTATGAGTAAAGAGCAAAGACTTTCTTGTAAGTTGTATGTATAATGGAAACTTTGTCCCAGCTCCATTGCTAATCTAATTTTATGCCTGGCAAAAAAATTGGTTCTAATTAATTTTGGGTCTGTCATATGGTCATTTGGTTCAATTGTTACTCGGTTAAAACCCGTTAACAGAGCCTTCTTATCAAGCAGTTTGGAACTGTGACCATACCAAACCTGGATGTTATGATATCCAAATTGTACATAATTGGACACAAGTGAGCGCCCGGATTAATTACCAATCAACTATTCAAAGTAGTTGATAAAATGCCATCCATTCAAAATTTTTGAACCATTTACCAACAAATAATCAATTTTGTTAAAAGATAACCAAACTATCAATTTTAGATAAAATTACCATCTAGTAACCTAATCATCGATTATCAGATTATGAATGTTCTATATGGTTATATAATTTTCATAGTTTGACTTTTCATCTTTTAATTTCAAGTGATCAGCAATGATAAGAAAATGACATTTTTTTGGGTTGAGGCCCTGTTCTTTGGATATGTTACACTAACATATCCAATTCAATCCAATCCATTCAAATCCAAACTTATCCAAACTTTACACAATTTCCCAAAAAAGTATCATCTCTAAAAACACAATTGATGTATGCAAGGTCCTAAGATCAGAGTATTGACCTCACAGTACACCACATTAACACAACTCGCACACAATCTGACCTCAAAACAGAGAATCAAACACAAATACACCCAAAACAGACCTCTCACAGAAAATCAATTACAACCTCCTCCCAAAACAGAGTACGAACATCAATGAACAAATGGATGAATGGATGATGATAAAATGGTGGTCGGATGAACAAACTTACAATCAAACAGTAACCGAAGATAGTCTTGAGGCTTAAGCTTATACAGGCACACCACAGCTAGAACTCCAAGGGCAATGGACTGGGTGACCTCAATGGATACAGGTACACCACCACTGAGATTACCAAGCTCTACACCCACCACAAGGATTGCCAAATCCTTGCTACTGTAGTAGAATTAACCAAAGATGAGAGTTTAACGTCACTCACAAACAAGAGGCTCAATCAAGGCACTCAAAATGCTATTAATTTCACTGATAGATGATCCTCAAAAGCTGCCGATTACAATGTATATAAAGCTAGGGTTGAGCTGGATGATTAAGGGTTTCCCCTTGCTCAAGAAACTCACTAATTAAGCATTAAACTACTTAACTAACTTAGCAAGCTAATTAAGCCTCATTACAAATTGGATAACTTCAAAATAAAAGGAAAAAAAATGAAATAACTCTAACAAACGCGTTTTCTTTATTACAAACGGTTATATCACCTCACAAGCTGGAAATAGCCTCAACAGCTTGAAGGTGAGTCTTCGTGGAGGACCTCAATGCAGGATCACCTCACAGAACTGGAATATCCTCAACAGTTCCAGAAGTGATGTCTTCATAGAGGACCTCAGAACTGACAAACATCTTCACTGAGCTGGAAAGTCCTCAACAGCTCTAGAGTGAAGTATTCAAAGCACTGGTGAAGCACTGGTGAGGACCTTAATCCAAAGATATGGAATTGAGAAGTAGCCTCACTGGTTGGCTGCTGCTGTTGGTGATGATGCTGCTGTTGTTGGATGACCTCATGACTTGTTGGACCATCATAAAGCACTCTTGGATGTCAGTGCTTGATGTGGTTGATGATGGCCTCAATGTTGATGTTGGTGAGGTCGTTGCTGCTCCTGATGCTGGTTCTGATGGAGGACCTCCATCATCCTCCCCAGGTTGAGGAAAGTTTGTCCTCAAACTTGGAAGGTCTTCATGCTCTGGAAAGTAAGGCCTCAAATCTGCAATGTTGAATGTAGCACTGCCTCCATAGTCTTCAGAAAGGTCTAACTTGTAAGCATTATCTCCAATCCTCTCTAGCACTTCAAAAGGTCCATCTGCTCTTGGGGTCAACTTTCCCTTCCTCTTGCTTGGAAATCTATCCTTCCTTAGATGAATCCACACTAGATCTCCTGGATTGAAAACCATCTTCCTCCTATGTTTGTTTACTGATGTAGAAACTTGCTCAGAATACTTGATGATCTTCTCCCTGACTTGTTGATGAAGCTTCTTGATGTCCTCTGCATGTTTACCTGCTTCATAACTAAACCTCAAAGAATTTGTTAGTGGAGATAAATCCAATGGAGTTATAGGATTTCTACCATAGACAACCTGGAATGGTGAAAGGCCAGTTGCCTTGGATGGTGCTCTATTGAAAGCAAATTCAGCATGAGACAAGAGGGCGTCCCATCCTGTTTTGTTTGTGGATATCAGTGACCTCAATAGTGTTCCAAGTGTCCTGTTTGTGACCTCTGTTTGCCCATCAGTTTGGGGGTGACAAGCTGTGCTATACTTCAATTGGGTGCCCAACTTCTTCCAAAGAGTAACCCAAAAATGACTTAGGAACTTGACATCCCTATCAGACACCATACTCCTGGGAACACCATGGAGTCTCACACCTCCGGAAATATAGCTCGGCCACCCTCACAAAGATCATAGGTGGTATGGCAAGCAATGAAGTGAGCCATTTTACTGAATCTATCCACAACTACCATGATTGAATCTTTTCCTCCTTGAGTTCTTGGTAGACCAACAATGAAGTCTAGGCTGATGTCCTCCCAAGGACTGTTTGGAACGGGCAAAGGTGTGTATAGCCCTTGAGGTAAGCTATGACTCTTTGCAATCTGACATGTAGCACACCTCCTGATCCAATGATCAACATCCTTCCTCATTTTAGGCCAACAATAATGTTCCTTCAGCATAAGAAGGGTCTTCTCAATGCCAAAATGTCCTGCCAAGCAACCTCCATGAACTTCAAAGATCAACAACTCTCTAAAACTGCTCCTTGGAATACATAACCTTGCTCCTTTGAAAAGAAACCCCTGGTCTATGTGGTATAGACTTTGAGGATGTCCCTGACATTTCTGGTACAACTCTCCAAAATCTTCATCATTCTCATACAAAACTTTCAACTGTTCAAAACCAAGCACTCTTGCATCCAAAAATTGCAACAACAAATACCTCCTGGACAATGCATCAGCTCCTTTGTTAAGCTTCCCAGATTTATGATGGATCACAAAATGAAATTGCTGCATGAACTCCACCCAAGTAGCATGCCTAGTGTTGAGTTTATGCTGCCCCTGGATGAATTTGAGGGCTTCATGATCACTGTGCAGAATAAATTCAGCTCCAATCAGATAATGCCTCCAATGTTGCAAAGCTCTGATGATAGCATAGAACTCCTTATCATATGTACTGTATTTCCTCTTGGCCTCATTGAGTTTCTCACTGAAATAAGCTACTGGTTTTCCCTCTTGAGTCAACACTGCTCCAATGCCCACTCCTGAGGCATCACATTCCACTTCAAAGACTTTGGCAAAACAAGGTAATGCCAAAACTGGGGCTGAGGTTAGCTGTCTTTTGACCTCCTCAAAAGCTTTCTGTGCTGCTGGTGTCCAAGTAAAGCTCTTCCCTTCACTAACTCGGTCATGGGAGCTAAAATGGTGCCAAGTTCCTCACAAACCTCTTGTAGAATGATGCCAAACCATGGAAACTCCTTATCTGCTGGATTGATGTAGGAACAGGCCACTCTCTAATGGCTTTGACCTTCTCCTCATCTACTTGAATTCCTTCTGATGTCACAATATAACCAAGGAATATAACATGGCTGGTGAAGAATTGACACTTCTTGAGGTTCCCATACAGCTGCTCTCTACTCAGAATCTCCATAACACTCCTCAAGTGGTTCACATGATCCTCCTCAGACTGGCTATAAATGAGTATATCATCAAAATACACAACAACACACTTCCCAATCAAAGGCTTCAAAACCTGGTTCATAAGCCTCATAAATGTTGAAGGTGCATTTGTCAAACCAAAAGGCATGACCAACCACTCATACAGACCTCCCTTAGTCTTAAAGGCTGTCTTCCACTCATCTCCCTCATAAATTCTGATCTGGTAATATCCACTCCTCAAATCAATCTTTGAAAACACAGTTGAGCCATGGAGCTCATCAAGCATATCCTCAAGTCTTGGAATAGGATATCTATACTTAATTGTGATTTTATTGATGGCTCTACAATCAATGCACATCCTCTGACTTCCATCTTTCTTAGGAACCAACAAAGCTGGCACTGCACAAGGACTCAAGCTCTCTCTGATCATTCCTTTCTCCAACAACTCATCAACTTGCCTCTGGATCTCATTTGTTTCAACAGGGGTCATTCTATAGGCTGGTTTGTTTGGTAAAATAGATCCTGGGATGAGGTCAATTTTATGCTGGATGTCTCTTTTTGGGGGTAAACCTGGTGGCATTTCTTCTGGAAAAACATGTTGGTACTGGTTTAGGATAGGTTGGAATAAAGGATGGCTATTTTGTGGGGCTGGCTCATTTTGTGAGGCTGGTTCTTCATCAAGATCAAGCAAAAGTAACTCCTTCTGTTCACAGAACTCATGATATTCAGCTGGTAAGATCACATCAAGGGATGGTTCAACAATCAGGTTCTTGGTTCTTTTTGTGAGTGGGATGGTTTAAGTGGGGTGAGGACAATTTTTGTGGTTTAGGTTAAGGAATAAGTATTGGCTCTTCCATCATGGTTATGAGATCTATCAAACAACCAAGGTCTTCCCAACAATAAATGACATGCATCCATAGGTATAACATCACACCACACTTCATCTTTATAAACAGAACCAATTGAAAAATTCACAAGGCATCTAGATGAGATTTTGATACCTCTACTTTGACTCAACCATGGATGGTGTATGGTCTTTGGATGAGGACAGGTTTGCAAACTCGACTTTTGCACCATAGTCATGAGGCTGCATTTGTCTGTTTGCCTCCATCAATAATCAAGGAACAAATCTTCCCTGCCTTGTACATCTTGTGTGAAAAATGTTCTCCTCTCGCTCGCCTTCCTCATCAATTGTTATCGCTAAGGATCCTCCTGATCACCAACATTTCACCTTCATCAGGTCTGGCCTCAACTTCCTCTTCATCATATACAGGATCTCCTTCAGGTTCATCATACTGTTCCTCCTCAACAACTGACTCAGGTTCAACAAACAGTGCTGCTTGATATTCTGCTAAGGTCACTGCTCTTCTGTTTGGACATTCTGAGGCTAGATGTCCAAGACCTTGACATCTAAAGCACCTCCTCTCAGGGAATGATCGATTGGTAGGGATTGGGGTTCTTTGTGGGGGATTTTGGGATTGTGTTTGAGGATAGGTTTTGGTTGGGTACTTGCTTCCATACTCCTTCCTTTGGGCCTTCTTTTGCTGTTCCACCTTATGAGCCAAAGAACTCAGCTCATCAAGTGAATTATACACCTGTAGCTCGACCACATTTCTGATGCCTTCATTCAACCCTCCAAGGTACCTCACATAAGTCTGAATTTTATTCTCCTTCATATTGCACTTCCACAGCAGATGTTCAAACTCCTTGGTATACTCCTCAACAGATTTACTACCCTGGACAAAGTGTTGAAGCTTGAAATAATTTTCCTTCATGTAACTTTCAGGTAAGAATTTCTCCTTGAGCTTCTGCCTCATTTCAACCCATGTGCTGACTTTAGGTTCATTGATCTCTTCTCTCCTTCTTTGCAAGTTGTTCCACCATGTAGATGGATATTTTCTCAGTTTCAATGCAACCAACTTCACCTTGTTCTCATCAGACAACTCCCTCAATTCAAAAACCCTCTCCACTGTTTGCAACCAATCCAAAAATACATCAGGATCCAACTCCCCTCCATATTCAGGAATATCTATTTTGAAATCCAACTTCTCTACTCTTCTTTCTCCCCTCCTTTCTTCCCTCTCACTTCTACTTCTGGATTCACTAACACTACTTCTAGGTGACCTCCTGTTATACCTCCTTCTTCTTTGATATCTAGGTCTTCCTCCTCCCCTTCCAGGTTCACTAAAAGGGTTATCCTCTTCTTCTTCTTCTTCAGACTCCACATCGGTCTCTCTATTGATCTCTCTCCTGTGCAACCTCATATAATATTGCAACTGTTCACCCATAATTTTCATTCTCCCTTCTATTTCCTCCTTCTCCCTCAAGGCTTGTTCTGCTACTTCCTGAGGTGTTTTACTACAGCCCGACATTATAAAATGCACAAATAACACAAACAGACCTTCCTCCAAGATGTTACTCAGCTCTGATACCAATTATGATGTATGCAAGGTCCTAAGATCAGAGTATTGACCTCACAGTACACCACATTAACACAACTCGCACACAATCTGACCTCAAAACAGAGAATCAAACACAAATACACCCAAAGCACCTCTACAGAAAATCAATTACAACCTCCTCCCAAAACAGAGTACGAACACCAATGAACAAATGGATGAATGGATGATGATAAAATGGTGGTCGGATGAACAAACTTACAATCAAACAGTAACCGAAGATAGTCTTGAGGCTTAAGCTGATACAGGCACACCACAGCTAGAACTCCAAGGGCAATGGATGGTGACCAATGGATACAGGTACACCACCACTGAGATTACCAAGCTCTACACCCACCACAAGGATTGCCAAATCCTTGCTACTGTAGTAGAATTAACCAAAGATGAGAGTTTAACGTCACTCACAAACAAGAGGCTCAATCAAGGCACTCAAAATGCTATTAATTTCACTGATAGATGATCCTCAAAAGTCACGATTACAATGTATATAAAGCTAGGGTTGAAATTTGGATGATTAAGGGTTTCCCCTTGCTCAAGAAACTCACTAATTAAGCATTAAACTACTTAACTAACTTAGCAAGCTAATTAAGCCTCATTACAAATTGGATAACTTCAAAATAAAAGGAAAAAAAATGAAATAACTCTAACAAACGCGTTTTCTTTATTACAAACGGTTATATCACCTCACAAGCTGGAAATAGCCTCAACAGCTTGAAGGTGAGTCTTCATGGAGGACCTCAATGCAGGATCACCTCACAGAACTGGAATATCCTCAACAGTTCCAGAAGTGATGTCTTCATAGAGGACCTCAGAACTGACAAACATCTTCACTGAGCTGGAAAGTCCTCAACAGCTCTAGAGTGAAGTATTCAAAGCACTGGTGAAGCACTGGTGAGGACCTTAATCCAAAGATATGGAATTGAGAAGTAGCCTCATTTGGTTGTTCTGCTTGGTGATGATGATCTTCTTTGTTGTTGGATGACCTCATGACTTGTTGGACCATCATAAAGCACTCTTGGATGTCAGTGCTTGATGTGGTTGATGATGGCCTCAATGTTGATGTTGGTGAGGTCGTTGCTGCTCCTGATGCTGGTTCTGATGGAGGACCTCCATCATCAATTCCCCAATAATTTATCCAATCCAATCCATCTAAACCTGATTTTAACCAATCTAAAGAGCAAGGCCAGACAAAACTCGATATCAGCCGCATTTGTAACTAAAATGATAGTTTAACAATACTGTAATTAAAATTGATAGTGCAGTGGTAAATTAGTTCAAAGCTTTTGAGTGCATGGTATTTTCAATTATTTTGGATCGTTGAGTGGTAATTTAATCCAAGCACTCTACATAAGGCATATTCATATTTTTTGTGTTTGAATGATTGAACATTATCCAATGTCGATTGTTCAGTGTCGCAATTGTACATACAGGTAATTTCACCTGAACCAGCCTGAAATGAAAGCCATTACAATCAACCTCTCAATGTGCCAACTGTACTGAGAGCTCCTAACAAGACTGAATATTTATGGGTTTGTTTTCCCAGTTTCATTTGTCTCTTCGGTTCGCTGCTTTATTGTTGTGTTGTACAGATTTTTATCTTCAATGTACTGTGCTTTAATGACCTCACACAATATACAGACTTTAAGATGCAATTGGTATCTAAATTCAAAGACAATAGAAATTTAAATCAAGTATAAAGTTGCAAGATCCAAGTGCTTCTATTTTGTTTAGTGGGGGAGATGGCAATAGAAATTTGAAATATCCATATCTGAGAGAGCAATCATAGAGGAAGGTAAGTTTTCTAGCTCGGCCAAGTATTCTAAATACGAGCAACAAATCAATTGCATAATTTCACTTTTAAGTTCCCAACCCGAGTACAAGATCAGAAATATGTCGTAGATGCATATTCTCTGTACACAGTACATATGGTGGGCACTCCAGGTATAGTGATGAAACCCACTGTCCGCTTGAAAACCAGCAAAAACAGCACTTTGTCGCTGCAATGCTTCATTATCTACACTTCCATCGAGAATTTACGCTTCAATAGTGCCACAACTTAATTTCACCGCAACTACAACAAAAGAATGCCCAACATTAGAAGCAAGTCCAAAAGAATACCCTAGATAGAAGCAAGCCCAACCATACATGCATACTAGTACACAAGGATAATAAAAGGAGCCATGACAACATTAGACGCATACTAGTAGAACAAAACTTAGCACGACAGGCTGTGGTATGGACCTTTGGGAGAAATCTAACTTTCATAAGCTAAACAGATGTTCTAACTCAGAGAACAGAACTAGACTGGCCGCACGATTAGAAATACATGAGGAGAACAAATGGATTACATGATGAAGAGTAAGTAAGCTTACCAAAGTTTGCCCTACAAATATTTGATCAGGGCAAATACAGCAACAACAAGAACAACTATCAGGATAACTAGCAGAAACAAGCAAGAACATCCTCCTTTCGTGCGCTTGTTGAGAATGGCCAGCTTCCTTTGAATACGCTGCTCCAAGTTCAACAAACAAACATAAGAACCAGACAAAAACAAAAAAAAAAGAGTGACGTATCAACTGATATTCAGTGATGATAGAGTTTATGGCACATACATGCCTCGATTTAAGTTGAAATGAAAGAATAAATCTCTTGATCATCCCGAAGTTGTGGCCAAGCCAACAAAAATTTAAAAGAGAGTAGTAGAATCCAAAAGCTTAGGATTAAATCTGGTAACCCAGACAAATCATAGACCAACATTTACAAAGGAACACCAATTATGTAACTAATCAGTAAAAAAGGCCACAATACTGCGGTCCTACTAATTGTGCAATTAGGAAGCACTTAGAATTTCTTTTAACCTCAACCATTTCAACGCAGTTGAACATCTGGTAAAATGAGTGAATATACCTGAATATTATTAACAAATTCTGCACTCAATGGTGGACACTTGACAGTCAATGGGCACTCGACACATCATTTAAAACCAAATATTCACAATTTCCTTCGAAAACAAGCTAATTCAGGCACATAGGACTCAAAACAGTTTGAAATGCATATGACCAAGTCCAAGTAACCCAGGATTCTATGCAAATAAAATGACAGAAGACTGTTTGCAACTCCCATCAATATTCTTCACCAACTTCCCAAGTTTTTGAACTCATTGATTGTGAACATGACTTGAAAAGGAAAACTTCACCAATGAAAAAGTCTGGGTTCCAAAAGCAACACATGCCTCAGGTTACGGTATATCCCAGAAGACCCAAGGAATACAAACTATTCAGAAACAATACAAAATCTGACACCAGGGAAAACACATATCACAACACCAGAAACATGAACAAACCTGCAAACGAGACCCAGTTGCCTCAACATGTTCATCCAAGGTATCCTGCAGACAAAAGAACGAAAGCAAAGAGTTAACATAAAATCCTATAAGAAAATGAAAAGTACATATCTGACATTAAGACTTTAAACAGAAAAAAAAAGGGTCGCACTGAAACATTACCAGAAGCCTAGTATGAAGGTGGAGCTCCTCATTGACAGCCAATGCAATATGTTTTGTACTTATCACCGTCTCCTCCAATTTCTCAAGACCATCATCTTGTTCTGATTAGGATGCAGGGTGACAAACAATACAACAATGTAAGAACTACGCAAGTTGAGGAAGCAGTAAAAAGTTGTAGACTTTTTCCCCCTAATACCTCTCATAATCTGCCGCTGAAATCCTACAATACCCTGATTGTCCATGTTAGATGCCCTCTTTATTACATCATCAGATTTTGTATCAGCGCCGAGCAAGCGGTCCCTGTAAGAGGAACTGTATGAATTGAGAGTGTTGGCCAACTGGTTTACTTTTGATTGTATATTTGCCAGCAAGTCCTTGCGTCTATTAATCTCTTTTGCTGTCCTGTGTCAAAATAAGGTAGATTTGGCATCAGTACAAGTGGACAGAAAGAATTTAATGGCAGATACATCGACAAAACATAGAAGAGCGATGAGAAAAAGATCGAACTGAGCAGATCACAAGACGGTTCCAAGCAGCACATCAGAAAGGTTGCAAACTGCAAAATAACAATGTACCGATTCTTCTCAAGATCACCTTTCTAAGTGCGAAAATGCTACCAAGAACATAGTGCTCTAGTGGCATGGGAACTAGAGGTTTATTGAGCCTAGCCCAGTGTTTGTCTAAACCCCTTTCTCAAAGATATTTCTTAATCTGAATAAGGACACAAATGCAACCCTTGCCAAACATATTTACTTAACTGGCTAAGTCCCCAGAAGAAGACGTAGAATGAGGTAAGACACTAAGAATAGCCACGTATAACTAACATACCATACAAGCATATATAGTCTCCTGCATGAAATTCCAAGAAACGACAAACTTATAACAGGCATAATGATTCTTCAGCAGTCATCACTTACATAGGCTGCATGCTTGGAAGCTTCGCTAGGAGTGATTCTAAACTCTCAAGTTTAGTCTTTAATATGGTGATCTTTCTACGAGTAGCAGAGAAGTGACGCTGTGTTTGTGGTCCTGTTGGAGGTAGGGTACTGGCCTCAGAAACCATGATGTTTATTTCATCAGCAAGCTTTGATGCTTCATTATATTCCCGCATCCATGACTCAGAAGGAGATGCCATTCCAGCTGCAAATCAGAAATTAAAAAAGCCTCTCTAAGAAAATAGTCATTGATATGGACGTTAAAATTCGAGACTCAACAAGCTTTCGGAGCATGATCCACAAGGTTATACAATGTTTAGGAAGGTTCTAAAGAAATATCCCATGGGATTGAGCGGGCGAATGTTGGGCTAACCCATGTTCTAAGACATCAATTATCACCAACCATCATCAATTCACGAGTCTCCGGAGTTAAGCAAGTCAAGAAGGGACACTCTCCTTTCATAAACCACTACCACAGACCAACATTAATCACAACTCACAAATAATCAAACCAATAAGGAAAATTAACCCTTGGGAGGTTCACTATATTATGCCAAAGAAAACTTTTGAACTCATTATGACCCTGGAAATTTTAGGTCGTTCACAAATATCACACCCTACAGTTTTGCCCCAATTGGATGAATAATTCCCATGAATTCTTCAAAGTTGGTATAATAATTCTATTTCTCATAAACCCTACACCGATAAAGCTCTACAAATTGGCAAAGAAAACATAAGAACTCATAATAACCCCATAAATTTTGGGTCTTTAACAAAAACACCGAATTCTATAATTCTGCCCAATTGAATACACAATTCTTCCCACAAATTCTTCAAAATTGGAATCTATGCCGAGAAAGGTCAAGAAATTGGTAAAGTTAACAAAGGAACCCAACCCAGCAAGACCCCATCAAATTTGGGTCTTTCACGTTCAAGAACTTCGCCCCAATTGGATGCAAAATTCACACAAAGTCTTCAAAATTCAACATCAAAACTCTACCTTTCAGAAACCCTACACGAAGGAAACTTGAAGAATCCGCTTTTCAACAAGAAGGGAGGTGGGGATTGAAGCTTCACACGCAATTAGGGCAAATCAACGCCAAATTACACAAAACAAGAGGCAAAATTGAACAAAATCAACGAAAGCAGTACCTGTTGATTGGTGATGGCAATCAGATGAATCGGAAATTCTTGAAAAAAAAGGGGGGGGGGGGGGGAGGGATCGTATTGAAGGGGGCAAAGATGGGGAAATTTCGGGGGTGGGGTGGGGGCAGTTGGGGTTCTTTTTCTTCTGCGTTGTCTCGTCGTGTTGTGAATGATTGATTAATTACGGATTTCATTTAATTCCAACCCATATTTTGGGTCGTCAGTCCAAACTCGTTTGTAATTATTTGACTTTTTTTTTTTTGGGTGCCCACACTGTTCCTCCAGGAATCCATGAAAATTCGAATAGAAGCTTCTATCGGGATGGTGTTTGGAAACGAATCTTCTATTTATTTTAATGGTTGAGGTTGATGTCATTTTTATTTTGATGCTCTATGTTAATTTTTTCGGTTTTGCTAAATGTAGGACGATGGTTAATAAAGAATTTTATATACTTTTTTATAATATCTCTTATAATTAAGGATATATGATAAAAATTTACCCTTTTTTATTTTAGTAGATTATATTTGATTATCTAATCAAATCTATAAAATTTTATCATAAACTAATTAATATTTTTAATTTATTTTTAATGCAAATTTTTTGGGGAAAAAAACACAATTAAATATATCAATTAATCGGAATTATGGAACTTTTGACGTTATCCCACAGTTCTTCGATTCCAACTTAATCACAACAATTTGTCTTTACTCTTTAGGATTCATTCTTTTGTGCGTTGCGTTGCGTTTAGTTGTGTTGGAAATAATTAAAAAGTAATGATAATTTGCGTTATATTACAGT
Source organism: Portulaca oleracea (assembly GCA_029582165.1). Lineage (NCBI taxonomy): Eukaryota > Viridiplantae > Streptophyta > Magnoliopsida > Caryophyllales > Portulacaceae > Portulaca > Portulaca oleracea. Next base: position 13,248,059 of record CM055882.1, on the reverse strand, counting down.
AAGTTGCGTTGCGTCTGGGTGCGTTAACGCATAAAAGAACGGTGTCTTATTACTCTCCAACTCCCAATAGGTGAATTTGAATCCAATTGTGATTTAGGAGGAGCTAATAGTTTGAATGGAAAGTACACTTCCTCACAACTTGAAATGTCATGATAGTCTAAGATAGAAGAACGTACGTGAAGTGGAAAGAAAATCTGGAAATATGAACAATTTCATTTTTTAATAATTTTTTTTAACAATTTACTGTAATTACGTGCCATATTAAAAAGATTAACCTTTATCATATACCCTTAATAAAGTGGGCTATATAAGTTAATGATAAGATATTGTAGATTTGATTAGATAATCAAATATATTCTACTAAAATTAAATAGGTAAATTTTTATCATATATCCTTAATTGTATGAAATATTATAAAAAGACAGATAAAATTCTTTATTAACCATCGCGCTCAGATTGACGTTTAGCAAAACCGTAATTTTTTTTATAAGGATAAATTTGGATCATCTAAATTGGGTCCCTATATTAAAAGTATATCAATTGGACTTAATAACTCATGGGTGGAGGGGAAAACTTAAGCCCAAAGATTTAGTTCATAACCCTGTTTATCTTCACACAAGGAGACTATGAAGGTCACAATCATGCCAAATGAGCTACTAGCTCATTGGCTATGGTAATTAATATAAGATTATTAGGTTTTGAAATTCTCAATTTTGGGAGTTCTTTATTGCAACATTTGGAATCTTATATTTGATTCATAACAACCCATTCTTTGATGGTATTTATCAATAGCTCAAGACTAATTGTGATGTGTCAGCTATTTTTGATAGTTTAGACACACTTCCATCATATATACCACCCCTTAAATAACGACCACCTCACAAAAAGTATGAAATTAGTTGATGTTAATTCAATTTTGGGCTACTGAAAAATATCATCTTAGAAATTGGATTGTTATGAGTCAAATGTAAAGCTCAATATATTGCAATAACAACTTCAAAAATTGGAGATTTCAGAACTTAATAATCTATTAATATAACTTCATTTCTTCAAATAAATAAATAATATATATATCTTAGATTATCTATCATATAAATGGGTTTAATTAATTAATTCTTAATTTTTGTTCATCATTAGTTGGGTATAATTCATCCAACGTGACATAAAGGCTCTTGTCATTATAGATGCAAGTAACGTATAATATAAATAAAGTGGAGAAATTAAGTAAGCTTGAGTAAGTGTTGACAGTTAAGGTAATACAAATAAAGTAAATTGCATCTATTAGATCAATTAAATATATAGATTTTTAAATATAATTTTTTAAAATTTTTAGTATTTGGAAATTGATCAACCATTTCACAAAAATTAATATCATCAATCACTTTACTTATTAAATATATAATTTTTTAAAATATAATATTATGTAAAGTATTTTAGATATTATGCTGTTAGGGCCGCTTAAAACCTCTATTTCTGTTGTTTCTTCTTCTGTCCTGGGGGTTGTGGTGTCCTCTCCTCGTGCTTTTAAGTCTGTGAGGCCCCCCTGGTGTTAGTTCTTGGGATGGTAGGTTGTTCTCTTTGTTCGTAGACAATTTGTCAGTTGGGATTGACAATGTTTGGTTGAAAAACTTGTTTTTGAAGTTTGGTTTTGTTGATGATGCTTACATCCCTTGTAAGGTGGGGCGTTTTGGTAAGAGGTATGGTTTTGTTCGTTTCAAAGATAAAAAAAGCGGGTTCTTGTGCTATTCTTGAGATGAATGGTTGGAAGTGTAGCAGTTTCGTTTTAAGTATTGCTTGGGCTAAATTCTGCAAGAAGCAAGGGTCTTCTTTTCCTTCTAGGAAGGGCTATGAGGATTGGATTTGGGTTCCTAAGGATAAGCAGGTTGGTGTGAAGGATGGTGATGGTGGGTGGATGTGTGTCTTCTAATGCTTCCGATGGTTCTGCTACTATCTCTGCTTCTTTCTCACCAGGTGTCCCTAAGACTATTTAGTCTCCTTATAAAGACGCCCTTTTGAGGGGGCCTTAATGACGGTGGGATAGATGGTGCTACTATGGTGGCTCTTTCTGATAGCGAGTGCACTATTAGTGACCCGCTTGACAAAACTGTTGGTGAGGTGGTTTGCTTTTTTCCTCTTGATGCTGAGGTTTCTTCTATCAAGGCCTTCAAAGTCAAAAGTTGTCAAAAAAGAAGGTACATTTGATGTGGAACCCGAAGTGGAGTTCAGTTAGTAGAGTTGCGGGTAGAGCCCGTTTAAGCGACCCTAGTCGTGTTAAAGGTGTTAAGAAGCCTTCTCGAAGCTGTTTTAAAAACAATGATGTGGTTGATAGTTCTGCTGAGAGGTCTTTGAATGTTGTGGATCTTTCCTTGGAGATACTAGATGAGGAAACTCGTAGAGCGGCGGAACTTGTATGTCGGTTAAATTTGTCTCGTGATGATCAGGAGACTGTGGATAAAGCCTTCAGAGATGATATGCTGGAAAAAAGAAGAATCTAGTTAGATAGTTGATTTCTTTTGCTTTGTTGTAGTCCTTTGTTGCGGTTTTGTTTGTTCTTTGGTGCTGGATTCTAGGTGTTCTGCTGTTTTTGCGGTCTTGTAACATCTTTGATGCTTAGCCTTTTTGGCCTGCAAATTATCGAAAAAAAGTAAAGTAAGTAAAAATATGTAAGGTAAATAAAAAAAAAAGGTAAATAAGATGTTACTTACCTTCCAAAAAATGGGGCTTTAACAAATATAGACCAATGAACATAGTATAAAACTAAGACTTCACATAAATCTTATTTCTAATACAAAGAAAATGATATACTATTAAACCCATAATAATAAATAATTAATAATTATCTATAATTATGAACTAACTCGATAAGGTCTTATACGACAAAACTTCTATGAATTGATTTTCAACATGAGAGAGAGAGTGAGAGAGAAAGTGAGGGCGAATGGTGTGGAGGAGAAGAGGAAGCGTCCTGGCGGAATCCCAACATCTCTTCCATCAAAATCTTCACCAGCTATTTACCGAAGAGCTTAGACAAGTATGGCCTAAAGGGAATCTTCAAGAAATTTGCAGCAGCCAAGTCTGTGAATATCATTAGCATAAGGCAAGGGGACTCAAATTTTAGTTTCATTGAAGTGTGGAGGAGAAAGGAAGCAACAATATGTATTCAGTGAAAGGTCGTTCAAGGTCTTGGAGAGGGTAAATGACAATGCGTATAAGCTCAATCTCCCGGGAGATATGAGAGTCTCCTCCACGTTCAACATCAGGGATCTCTCACCATACATCGAAGAAGATGAACTAGTTGCGAATTTAAGGGCAAATCCTCTTCAAGAAGGGGAGGATGAAAAATCTCGAGTTCTTTTCTCGTCCCTAGTCGCCTTCGCCAAGAGGTCCGCCTCAACCACATTGAGCGTCGAAGTATAATTTCCGGTGAAACCCGGAAACCTGAAGATTGTCTTGGCCATTCTTTGGATGGGTTCCGAGGCCCTCTAAGGAGGATCGCGCGTTTCACCGACCCCGTAGGCCTCGGGATCGTACCGGGCCGCCCCGAGATGGCGAAGTACTTGGTATCGGGGATCGAGTTGTCCCGGGTAAATAACGTGCAAGGTGAGAGACATGGAAGAAGGTTCGAATCATCAACCACCCTCAAAGGGGCAATCAGGGTCGTCGCCCCCTACGCCCCTATAGCGGGCGCTACGCGTCGAGGGTGAAACAGAGGAAAGGATACAGAACGTCGTGGTACCCGCGGCTGCGCCGGGGGGAAATTTCTCAAGGACGATTCGATAGTGAGGTCGCGTCCGCGACACTTCCAAACCCAGAACGGTTGCGCCCGCGACGACCATCGTCGCCCTTGCGACTGTCCAATTTTTGCGACTTTTTCGACATTAAACGCTTGCATTTAAGGGTCTAATTACCTTGTATAAATACGTTTTTCCTCATTTTCAGAGACAAACTTTGCTGATTATGTTAATGAAAACTAGGGTTTCCGTAATCTTCTATTCAAATCTTGTTTTTACTTTATCCATTGTTAATGGTGGTGCTAGCAAGTCATTTCTTTATTGTTTAGTGGTGGATCTTCCTTTATCTAATCATGGTAGAATGCTAGGTCTTTGGTGGTGGATTTTTTCTTTATCCAAAGCCATATCCATGTATTCTTGGTGTTCAAGCTTGGTGTAGTGGAATGATTTTGGTTTATTTTCACTATTGATGTTCAATTGTTCAAGAGTACTGTTATTATTCAAGCAAAGATTGAAGAAATTTCATCATCAACCATCTCCAATGTCAATGTTGAGCAAGGGGTTATCTCCATTCTTTTCCTTCTAGAAGCTTTCCAACTCAAGCTCATTATTCCACCATGACGATACGCTCCAGGTGGCTTGAACTTTGAGTTTAAGTTGAAAATTAAAATTTGATTTTTTTTTTCCAAAAATGTTAAAACACAATTCAAAAGTTGAAAATAATTAGGTTTTTTGGCATACCTGTGTATTTGAGTTGAAAGTTTTGACTATTCAAAATTCAGTATCCAAAATATTTTGAATACAATTATGACCGGGAGTGATCCACCCAAAATTTAGGCTTGTCCAACCCAAAAAATACCTGAAAGACCAGGTATCAGACATCAATTCTGCGTCTGATGTCCGATTCGTCCGAACCCAAAATGACCTTAGCTCAATTTTTTGATAGCCCTATATGTACCTAACTAGTCAATAAACTAATTCCTTAAATAACCAAATACATTGTGATGCATTGTTAGTTAATGTTTCTGATTAATTTCAACAAAGGGATTTGTTGGCCAGATCTTATATTATAATTGGAGAACCACTCTAACTCTCGTTTTTTAATTGTAGGGCCTTGACCTTTTGTAAATATATATTTACATTTTTTTTTTTGGAAAAAGCTATTACTCTTCCCTTTTGAAATTCAATAACTGCTTTTAACTTCTTTTTTTCGTCATGAAATTTTAATTTTATTTTTCTCTCCATTTCAAATTAAGAAGTAGGTGGTCGTACATATATTTCTTTCACATACATATCACTTTATCCATGTTTCAATTACTCCAAATTAAGAAAAAAAATTATTTTTTATCCTTTCCAAATTAAGAAGTTAGTGTTCGTACATGTATTTCTTTTCACATAGATGTCACTTTATTCATGTTTCAATCACTCCAACTTAAGAAGTTATTCATTTTTTTTTCAAATTATCAATACAATACAAGTAATTCATCTATTTTTACTTAACAGTCACGGAGACTTTTGTGTTAAAAATTTTAACTGTTAATATCTTATTTTATATAATCATTTATAATATAAAATTTATGTCATCAGGATCACAATAAAAAACTAATATTAAAAATATAATAATATTAGCGTTTACAAAAATTCGGGTTCGAGTAAATTCGTGTCGATCAAATTCAATCAATGTCAAAATTCAGACGACAAATTCATGTCCAGACCCGGTTTTTATTTGAGTTAAACCAGGTCGAACAATTCGAACAGAGCTAAATACTGGTTAGAATCGGATTCAGACAATAGAAAAAAGAAAAAAATTATATTTGAATATTCCATCAATATTAAAATTCGGCCGAAAAATATATCTACCGATTTTTTCCGGATTGGACAATTCAAGTTTTTCAGGTCTAAACAAATTTGCCAGCTCTATGATGTATTTTTAAAAAATATTATTTGAGGAATTATTGATTAAAGATGCATCTTAAAAATTTAAATGACAGATAAAAAAAATTGGAGCGAGTACACATGTTCCCATGAAAAAATAACACATACATATGACTTAATTGGTTTCTTAATCACGCCATGAACTAGTTTTCATAATTATCAATGATGACCACTTGATATATGAATAAAATATTTCTTGATTCTATAAAAAAATAAAAATATTTCTTGAATATTTTAGATTTTAATTTTTTTTAATAAAATCATTTTTAAATATCAATATTTCCCTTAAATTGGGTGCGGTTGTATAATATATGGGTAGTCAAAATAAATTCTAATTCCAATCACCAGGGCATACCTCTATAATTTACAATTTATTGGTTTGAGCTTGATTGAGGAGGTAGACATTTTTATGCCTATGTTTTTAAGAAAATTGATAATCACACATTAGGGGAGTCAAATTATATTATAGTTACATTGTAGGCATTAAATTATATATATAATACAAATGTAAAAATTTATTTTCATCTTTTAATAATAGTTACACATTGACGGAGTAAAATTAAATTATATTATAGAGGCACCAATGTTTAAAATATATCCAATTTAGTATGATATTTTGATATTTACATAATTTAAAAAACTAGATTTTGATTTATAAAGTGTAATCTATATATGTATAAAGTTGAATGATTGTTTAACAATACTTTTGAATTGTTGTATGCTTTTAAAATGAAATATACTTATTATTCTTTGGATTTATGTCAATAATACCAATTTTGAGGGTATTGGATAGTAATAATACTAAATATTTTCTTGGACACTGACAGTAACAACTATCGATCTATTTTCCCCCTATAGTACACCATCGATTTGATATGATTTTAACAAATCGAAAAGATAATCTGGCTCCATAATACTAATAATTTTCATTATGTTTGTTTTTTTTCTCTGTTTGTGTTATCGTTCTTAGATGTATTGATTTGGTTATTTTAATGTAATAAATTGGCATTGTTTACTTTTTATGTTATTTTTTAATCAAAAGTTCTATTATTCATGAACATATAATAAAATGGGCGTCCTTTTGTCATAAATTCTAAATATCAATTGTTTATGTTTGTTAAATATATTGTAAAAAAATTATCACATCAAAAGATAGTCTTTTCTTTTAATTTTACGGAAAATAATAGTAATTATTTTAGTTTATGCGCTTATTATCTTTTTATTAATTTTTTGCACAAAAACTAATATAGTGCCTTATTTTGTGATATATTAACTTTAGTATATATAATAATTATTTTTTGCACAAAAAATTAATATACTCCATCAGTTTAGTCTTTTTTATTTTTTGCACCAAAAAATACTACACCACAATAAGGTATATGCAACAAATATATATGTAAAAACTTTAACAATAGTTCTACAATGTATACAATGATCTACAATGTGAAATGATGCACTATATATTGCTTAAATTGACAATCTAAAGCAATTGTTTGATCAAATGAAATAAATCCACAATAGAAACATAAGTTCAACAGCAATTATGAATTTTTTGGTTGATTTGCCTCATTTGATCAGATAATTGCTTCGCTCTGAATTATTTGAGTTGAATTTCATCGTGAGCATGATTGTATCCGTATCTAACAACGTCCAAGTATTTTTTTTGAAGGCGCAGCAACGCGCGAGTATTGGCTAATACATCAATATATTTGAAATTGGAAAAATGGGTTGATAAGTGGACGTCAAGTGGATGCTTTTTTTTAAAATATGTTTGCAACAATTTTTTTTCTCACATTTAGTCTTACATTTGGTATTAAATTTGGGAGTGAGGAAATTTTGAACATTCCACGCTAAGGAAGGAGGTCAATTGCAAATTGACACTTAGAATTGACTTTGGCCTTGTCTGACACTACAACATAAAGGGCCTAAGGCAACGCCTCAGATTACAACAGTATAAGAATTGTTGCCTTATATGACCTAAGGCAACAGTGCTTTATTTGTTGCATAGTTTTCATAGTAACAGTTAAGGGACCGTTGCCTTAACTAACATAAGCAACATGTCTAGAGGCGTTGCTTATTATAATGCTATGGCAACAACCATAGGAATGTTTCTTATGAAAAGGTAACGGATTCATCAGCGTTGCGACTAAGATTCCGTAGTAACAGTTATGGGATCGTTGCCATAACTCACAAAGGCAACATTTCTAGTGAGGTTGCTTATTTTTAATGCTATGGCAATTGTTATAAGAATGTTGCTTTAAATATATCCGGATAATTGAAAATAGAAAAAAAAAAAACCATATGTTGGATATATTTTAAGTTTCGCTTATTAAAAACACTCTCTACTTGGTCCTTTAATAAAATTTCCCACCACCCAAAATTTCACAGTTTCACCCATCAAACCCTAAAAGCTCCGGTAAACCTTCTCATCCCTGCCGCACAACATACCCTCTCATCAGTTATCTCTTCTATTGCACTCCCTCTCATCCCTCCTATCAGAAGTTCACACCTTCATCCCCTAAAATCGATGAAATACCCTTTCATGGCCGATTTTTGACAGTCGACGCATAAGAATTTCGCGTGTCTGAGTTTCTCAGTTTCTTCGTTGGTAGCTAGGGCTTCGTTCGTGGTATGCTTCGCACTACAAAAAAAGTGGTCTATTGTAACACAAATATAGGTAACATTTTTCATAAGTGTTACGATAGATGCTTTATAGTAACATTTTAAAAAAATGTTACCTAAACTAATACCTGATGCAACATTTAATTATTATATATTACAATAAAAACCTAATGCAACGTTTAATTATTATATGTTATAATAGGACTTTAATATGACTTAAATAAAATGTTACTCCCTCCGTTCCATATTAATTGTCGTCTTGTGCAGTCAAAATTCAAAAATTTTGATCATAAATTTCTCAATATATACAATAAGTTAATAAAATTATTACCATTAGATTCGTAACGAAAAAACATTATTATAAAAGTATAATATTGCAATTATTAATAACATATTATGTAAGAAATTATCAATTAAAGAGTAACATTGAAGATCATAAAGTTCAAAATTATAACAATTAATATGGAACGAACGGAGTACAATAGAGGGGTTTTTGGTCCTTTGGGCGAGGAATTATTGACGCCATCCAGCCCGAAATTTTTAGACTGTGGCGCCTTCCAGTTTTACCGCCCAAAATTTCACGAAATTTTGAAGACCCTCCTAAAATCGACACAGATAGCGGCAAATGAAAAGCACTTGGCACATTCATTTTTATCATTTCATTAACCCTAATCAGTGTCCATCTACTCCCGCCTCTCTTACCTTCGCGACTCTGTCAACACCAGCCACCACCATCCCTGAATTCTCCGGCAATTCCCACCATCACTGCGATCTCCGGCGATTCCCACTGTTGCTGTAGGTGGTTGTGACGCTAGGGAGTCCACCGTCTACTTCGAGACCTGCATCGGCGTTCCAATTTCCAGGTATCGTTTTCAACCGTTAATAATCAGTTCACCCCCTCTTCCTTCTCAATAATTGATGCCAAACATTGCAGTTGCAGGTGTGTGTATAGTCAATCTTGGATTTCTAGGTTTAATTGTGCCAATCATCTTGCAATGAGGGCTTATTAGTTTGAGAGACATAGACAATAGGAAATATTTCTGGGTTTGCCGATTTTTTTTGTGTTTGTAAATGGATTTTGACTTTGGTTACTATGTTTGGCTATTATAATCATGCAATACCTACAACTTTTAATCAAGGAAAGCAGGTACAACAGTGTCGATCTATCAATTGGGTAGGATTGTTCGAGATTTTGACTTTGGTCTTCTTTGATTTGAGCCTGCCCAATTTTCTCAAGTTTTGACTACTAATCTGTGGTCATTCTTGCTTTATTCTAATGTTAGAGGAAGTGTAAACAGTGAGTCAGCTTCTTGGAAAGCAATTCTTTTACCATTGTTTTGGCTCTATATTATATTCTTTCACAAGAAACCCGTATAAGGGAGTTCTTTTATCTGGGTCTGTAAGTTGGGGTATGTGATTGTCTTAAATTCTTATTCTGTTTTTAGAGTAAGTGTAAACCCAGACTACTAATTATATGTAAGTCTTTTTTCTATTTAAATTATTCTAATAAATTTCTTGTTTCTGTTTTGCCTTTCTCCAATGCCGTCCCTCTCAGGTCTCTCTATCTCTCTCTGTCTCTCTGCGATGAAAAATCGTACAATTGATACTCACATTATAATCTCTATGGATAGACCATTGTTTTCCCAAGTTATTGTTGATTTTCTAACTCATTTGGATTTATGTTTGTGTAAAGTTTGAGCAGCGACAAGGCTACAATAATTCCAATCAAAGGCTTCTGAGGCTACTCAATTGGTTTCCAAGCAGCTTGTAGAGCAGAACAAACAGTACATTCAAGACCCACCAACTGTTGAGACTTCAATTATCTGTCGAAGCAACTGTTCTACACTCGCCTCGCCAGGTTAGGTTCTATCCGAATTGCAATTAATTTCACCACTGCTTTGTGGGTCTTTCTACAAACAGCTTGTTTCTATATTTCCTTCGGAAGGTACTGTTGACATAATCTATCTATGTAGTAGTGTCTTAGCTGCATTTCCGCTCATAATGTTTGGATACTTATGCAATTAATTTTACAAGTATCTTGAATGCAACAAGTAAAAGAGAGCAAAAAAGAATCGTTTCAACAATTTTGAATGCAAAGCAAATACTAAGCTTTTACAAATATTTTACAAGCATACAAATAAGCATACAAGCCACTCAACAGTTTGCTCCAAAATCCAAACACAAAATTTTGAAGGGAACAAGGATATTTTTTCATTCTGCACTACATTTTGTTTCTCTAGACTAAACTAGATTTTAATCATTTCGTGAATGAATTTCCTTAAAGAAATTACTCTAGTTCGTTTATTTCATTGGGTACACAAAAGGAGAACAAGCTGGCTTGAACTCTACTATCCTGGCTGTGTTGGAATGAAAACAGATTTCATTACCTAAAGCCCATGAGTGATTGGGCTATCATGTTTGTGTAGCCAGATTTCATTACCTAAACTAATTCAGTTAGTGACAAGTTTAGAGGCAAAAACATCATATAAATTAATTGTATTTTGTTAGCAAAACCAATGACTACTAGTATCTTGGGATTAACTTGATTGATCAGTAGCTTATATGGGATATAGTAATGACTAATGAGTAGAATAAACAAAGAATTTTTCACTCTACTACTAGGTGCGACGCCTTTGACACAGTAAGAATCATGCTCTCTAAATAGACATCACATTTCTTTAGCTAGGACATGGGAGTTGATCATAGTATATATAGTATAAACTGCCTCAAGTTATCATTGATACATTAATATTCATGTATATCTTTGATTTTTTTTTTTTGGTTGCAACAATGAGATTCCACTAGTAATTGAATGTGAGATCCACACTTATCAATACATTCTTTAAAAAATGGATGTGGGATTGATATAAACTGTACTCTGGAATTGTCATTTCTAAGACAAATGGTGCTTAGCTTTATTGGTGTACAGTATACTCTGATATTCCAGTGTACATGGTCCTGTAGGGTGTATCCATGGCATGTTTGGCTGTTAACCTGTCATATTGATTTAATCAAATGCCTTCTTAGGTTTAGGCATCCGACTTTATAGGTCTTAGTCATATAAGGCATCTGCCTGAGTAACATATAAGTGTCTTGCTCCATATGATTTTCAAATTTTATAGGTGAATTCAAATTTTAAGACTCTAATATATAGCTAATATATGTGTATGATTATGGTTGGGTACATATAGACACTTGCTCATATGTGTATGATTATGGCTGGGTACATATTCAGGAATCAATTGGTATTTTACGGCAAAATGTTTGGGGTGTTTCTTATGGAATTATATCCCGTTGTTATGTTTCTCGTTGTACCGAATTGGATGTTGTCTTCTGGAGCTCTATGCTCCATGAACACTCTCAATTACTTCTATTGTCTTGGGTTGTTAGTCTTTTGTAGTTTGGTTCTCTTGGTGTGTTTCTATATTTCCTAGTGTAATTTTCATCTTTCCTTCTATCATTTGATAAGTGAAAGTAGGACTAAACCTTTAAAGCATCCTATTTTTGTCGCTTAATACTTCCTACTAGTTACTAATTTTAAGTGTGTTCTTCTACAATTTGCAACTAATTTATATAAGTATTTTGTTTTCTTTTTCCCAGGAAGAAGATGACGGTGATGGTGAAGATGAAGGTGAAGATGGAGAGCTAGTTTGATGAACTTTTATTATTAGATATACTATTTTGGACTTGATACTTCTTATTACTATCTTTTGTGTCTTATATGAATGACCTATTTCATATTTTGACTCTTGTAATGAGATCCAGCAATGATATTAATAGCATTTGGACGTTTGTTGTCATATGTATATTATTTCGTATGTATTACATATCATTACAGGTAATCAATTATAAATATTGAATAGGTATAGGAAATAAGCATATGTAACAATACTAGATTGTTGCTATGAAATACATCTAATGTACTGCTGCTTTTGGTGGGATAAAGCAACAGTCCATTGTCTTTTAATACTGTTGTTTATGTTGGTTTATACTGCAACGATACATCACTGTTGCCTTTGTCGCTTTAATATACAACACTACTGGACCGTTGCCTTTGTTGTCTTCAATACAACAGCCTTGGATTGTTGCCTTCGCTACTAATGCAATGACACTGGATTGTTGCCTTTGTTATGAATGCAACAACACTGGCCTATTGCCGTTGCTATTATTGCAATAACATTAGACTGTTGCCTTTTCTTTTAACGCAACAACACTAGACTGTTGCCTTAGATGGATCGTTGCCTTAGGCATTGATTGAGCCCTCTTGCAGGAACCGTTGCCTTAGGCCAAAATACCGTTGCCTTTGGAAAAGGCAATGGCAGTATCTGCAACGGCCCATGCCTGTTGGCTTAGGCTAAAATACCGTTGCCTTTGGCCTAAGGCAACAGTTTTCAACTGCTGGCATAGGCCCTTTATGTTGTAGTGTGACAATTAACTATTAGCTGTTTATACTACTGTTAGCACTTAACTGTTTGAAGTAGTTGTTTGACTTATTTGTTTAGATTAGTTGTTTGCAATAATAGTGGTTGGTAAAATTAGTTGTTTCAAAAATATCTATTGTTAAAAAACTATTGAGAACAGTGGCGGATCCAAGATTAAAAGTCAGTGGAGTCAATAACAATTTACTAAAAAATAAAAGAAAGTTTAATAGTACTAGATACATACAACATAACCCTAAAACATTTAAAAAAAACAGCAAATAAAGCATTGTGAATGTCACAAATTAAAACAAACATAAGTTGAAAGTTAACAAGTCTCCCAAATTCTAATTTAACTACATTGATTCATTAATAAGTTGAATAAATTAGACATTTAATAATTCAATTAGCTAGAAAATTAAATAAGTATTCAAAATCCCAAAAATAGACAATCTCCAAATTTACATATAGAAAAATACTGTAATAAAACCCCGAAAAATTCAAATGTGTTGACCGTTACGACGTTAGTAAATTATGTTTGACTTCGTTAACTGTTAAATTTTTGTTTGTGATTATTTATGCTGACACTTGAGCTCGTAGGATCGTTGAGGGACTAATAAAGATAAAATAGTAATTTTACACGTTACGGGAACGTGCTTGGAAGTAAAGGTTTATTGATAAATTTTATGTATTATTATTATTTGGAAGAATTATGTGGTCATTATTATCAGTAGTATTATTAATATTAATGACGTTGTTATTATTATTATTATTGTTATGATTATATTTATTATTGTTATGGGATTATTATTATTACTACTAGGCTTCAACCCGTGCGATGCACGGAGTGAACTCAATTAGTTACTTTTAAAATTTCATAAAAGTCATGTATGTGAAACTTACAGATGAATATATTGAGGAAAACGTTTATGAATGTCAAACTTATTGATGGGGAATGTAAAGGATTATGCCTATATGATTCTGAAGTGCGATAAGATTAATCTTGATTGCTTCTGACTGTAAATGAAGAAATGTTTAATTTTGGGATATTTAGTATGTTGTTTGAAAAAGTAGATGTATAATAATAGGTTAATATCCGGGAAATAGATATAACCTCTAACAGATGTGTTATATTTTTATAGATATCTACAATAACTCATGAATCTCATTGACCTAATCGCAAGGGTCATATTAATAATCTAATTGGTAATGGTTTTGAAGTGTTCAGATATTAACGTCATTAGTTATGGACAGTTTTGTTTTAGTGGTGTAATTAAATTAAAATTGAATACTACTGTTTAAGATTTCGTAGGACTAGTTTAAGGATATATTTTTTGATTTCTTAAATTGTAAATAAAATCTGGAAAGAAATAGTGTAAAACCCCGAAAAATCCAAAGATGTTGACCGTGACGTCGTTAGTAAATTAGGTTTGACTTTGTTATTTATTGTTATTCGTTTGCGTTTTATTTTGCTAACACTTGAGCTCGTAGGATCATGAGAGACTAACAAGGGTATATCGGTAATTTCATGGGTTTAGTATTATTAGTTTTACTCTTTTTATTATTAGTATTACTATTAATATTATTGAGTTATGTGATTAATTACGTGAATATTATCTGCTATGTGATTATATTATTATTAGTATTATTATTATTATTATTATTATTGTTATTAGTATTATTAGTTATTTTTTTTAGAAAAATCAGTTTTAATTGTTTTAATTGTTTTGGGTTGGGTTAGGATTAAGAGTGTTTAGAGGGCCTTAATTGTTAGATGATATAAAAACCCATCCCTATCTCTCAAACCCTAATATCTCTCAAACCCTAACCCTAATCTACTTCTCTCTCTCTTCCTCCCTCCTCCCATCTACTATAACTGCCGCCGCCTGACCAAAAGCGCTGACCACCAGGAACCGTCGCCGGCGATCACCCCGGCAACCACCACCAGCCCCTCTCCCCCCGTTCTTTCTCTTTCAATCGTTCTCTCTCTCTCTCTCTCTCTCTCTCTCTCTCTCTCTCTCTCCCCCTCTCTCTCTCTCCCCCTCGTCTCTGCCGCCGCGCGCGCCGTCACCAGATGACCACCACCGTCGCCCAGACCACCGGCACCGCCTTTGCCACCAATGCACGCCCAGACGCGAGGAGGGCTCTAAGTTTTGCTTCTGTTGCTGCTGTGCGTGCGAAACCCTGCGACCACCACTGCCCGACTGACTTCCACGCGCCCTTCTGCCGACCGCCAAGCCGTCTTCCGCCACGAAACCGCCAGAACCGCCCCACCCGACCTTAGAAGAGATTGTAAACCCTAACGTAAAACCTTCTTTATTTTCTTGATTATTCTTTTCTTCTGATATTATTAATATTATTAATATTAGTATTATTAGTATTATTTTTGTTTTTACTTTTGTTTTAATCTTGTAAATTGGGAAAAATAGGGTGTAATTTGTAATAAGTTGTTATTTGTAATTAATTTGTTCTTGTATTGTTTTATTCACATGTAATTTGTTTAATTATTATATGTAATTTTTGCTATTAGGGTTGTAATAGTTAAATTGTTAGGGTTCAATTGGTAATGTACTTTGTCCTTGTAAATCATGTTAGGGTTAGATAACCTCATTATTATATGCACGAAATTGGAAGTTTAATATATAGGTTAAATTCTTGATTTACAAATTAAGTTGTTTAATTTAGATTCAATCTCTGTTAGTAATTCGTTTCTTGTTAAATATTGATTCTTGAAATTAATTAGGGTTCTTGTTAAATAGTACATGTTCTTTAAGTCTTTCTTGATTCTTGAATTCTTGTTTAGTTAGTAAAGGAATTAGTTGTTGATTTTTCTTGATAGATAGTTACTTGAACTTTTTACTTTATTTGTTCTTCCCTAAAGTTCTTTTTCAAATTCTCAATTAAAGAAACCGCATGTTTAACCACCTTTGTATTACTTCGTGAAATTCTTGTTGTAGTGTTATAACCTTATAACTAATTCATGTTTTAAAATCTTTAAAATCTTGTTTACGTGATTTATGTTCTAAGAAATTTTGTTTCCTTGTACGACTTAAGTTTTAATTAAAGTTTTATTAAAGTGTTCTTGTTTTTAATAAGTTTACTTCTACAAGTTTAATTGTTGGACTTTATATATTAGACCCTAAGTATCGTTTTAAGTCCAAATTAGAACCCCAAGACCGTTTGGTAAAGGTTAGAACCGAAATTACAAATTAAATAAAAACCGGAAACCGGACAGTTTTGTTAGAGTCTAAAGTTTGGATTACCACGATTAGTATAGTTGTCTTTTGACCGAGCCCTTTTAACTAGAGGTTCCCTTAGATGTTAGGAACCATGGGAATTTTACGGATCGGACGTTTGAATTGTATAGCCCGAGTTATAACCGTTTTACCAGAACCTGTCAGAACTGGACCAATTGGGAAGATGAGTATTTTTAGAGTCCTTCGAGACTGATTTGGGCTTAGTCATCAACATAGAAGTTTTAGTAGACATCCCGAGGTTTCCGAAAAGTCCAGAACCAGACCCATAGGATGTCGGGAAGTCGAGTTGTGACCCGTTTTATGTGAACGTTAAAATCTGTCCTCTGTTTGCTTTTATTTATAAAGAATTGTTGAGTGAAAATAATGTGTGATCCTGTTATGTGTTTCCTTGGAGGTGTTAAGTGTAATTTCATAAATGATAGGAACCTAAGTGTTCCTAGGGGATGGGTTAGGTAGTTGATAGTTAATACTAACTTCGTTAGAATGCATTTTGATTAGATAATTATTCTTATTCTAGGCCCGAGTTAGTGCGTGATGATAGTGAGCTCAAGTGTGTTCTCCTTATTGCTGTACTGTGACGTTATTCAGGTAATTGTCTATACTCTAATCCCCACCGGGATGCTCTTTAAATGTGTTTTAATGTTTTCTAATCTGTTTTGAGAATTGCATCCCGAAAGGGGACTTTTGTGGAAAATGTGACCATCTGTTTTGGATAACTGTGCGTTTTTGTTTGTGATTATTGATTTATGAGTTGAGAAATTGTGATGGTCTTTTATAAGTAGTTTTGATACTCGTTTTGATAACCTGGGTTGGGTTTGACTTGAGAGTTGTGAGTTGAGTTTTTGCATAAGATACTAATAATTCAAGTGAAACATTAAGCGGGTTTATTTGGTCGTAGCCTATGGTAGGCAAAGGGTCAGGGACCCTGGTCGTAGCCTGTGGTTGGCAAAAGGGTCTGGGACCCTGGTCGTAGCCTGTGGTAGGGGAAAATGTGAACTCTTGATTTTCTGGTCGTAGCATGTGGTAGGCAAAGGGTCTGGGACCCTGGTCGTAGCCTGTGGTAGGCGGAAATGTGAACTCTTGATATTCTGGTCGTAGCCTGTGGTAGGCAAAGGGTATGGGACCCTAGTCGTAGCCTGTGGTAGGCAAAGGGTCTGGGACCCTGGTCGTAGCCTGTGGTAGGCGGAAATGTGAACTCTTGATATTCTGATCGTAGCCTGTGGTAGGCAAAGGGTCTGGGACCCTGGTCGTAGCCTGTGGTAGGCAGAGGATCTGGGATCCGGTAAGATATTTGTTACTTTAAGGGATGTGGTATCCCGCCCGCACAATAAAATATGGATTGGTTGGGTTGAGGAAAACAGTTAAGGGATTAAAGGTTTGTGAAATGGTTTGACTTATTTCCCTCTCCCTCAAATGAATTGAAATGAATTTAACTTGTTTTTAACGTTAGGGGTAGGCATTATTGAGATTTCCCCCTCATTTTTGAAATGTTTTGTTTTCAGGTGAAGATCTAAATGCTGGGAACGGGAATTAGAAGTGAGGACGACGAGTCTAGAAGTCCTTAAATCTTTTTAGATTGTCACGTTATGAAAGCTTAAAGTTTTGTTTTGAGTTGTTAGTAGTTACCGTTAGCAGACAGTTGTGTTTTCCTTTCTCGCCTCGTATTCCTTCGGGGATACGGCAGTGACGCCCAAACTAAATTTGAAGTCTTCCGCTAAGTTTCGTCTGTTAACGTTAGTTGACTTTGACTTTTCTATAATTGAATTTCCAGGGCGTTACAGAATGGTATCAAAGCTCTGGGTTGCGACCTGGTAGCTCCTAAGTGTCCCTTAGGTTTAGCTAGACCTTAGGATGCTACGTTCGGAGTGATGAGTGTAGGATGGGGGTATGAAATGTTTGTCTGTTTCTTGGATTTCTTATATGTTGTAAGTCTGTGCTTGATTATTATATTTTTCATATGTTGGAATGTATATCGTCACCTTTGCTATGAGCATGAGACTTTAGCTCCTCTGAAAAGACTTGAAACCCGAGGTGGGTACGGAATACAACCCCAAGGAGGGTCTGGAAGCAAAAGAAGACCTCTGATGAGAACTTGGAGGCTGAAAGAGAGCTTGACATACGAGGAGTAGTCGCTGGAAATTTTAGGTTGCAGAGAAGGTAGCCTCAATGAAAGACCGAGCCTTAAGATGAGGTTCTGGTAGAGTTCGAGGTGGAAGCAGACTCCGAGGAGGACTCCGGGGATGAGTTTGACGATCCTGATTGGACCCCAATCGCGGTCCGCAGGAACCCTCTTTCGTATGAAAATACTCTAAGTAGAGTTAGTAAAAGAGTAGTGGAATTAATCCCAAGTAGTAATACTTATATGTAATTAGTTTTTGATTGTTTAAATTTATAACCGTGTGGTTTGTTGCTTTTGTTAACCCCAGTTAGGAGAGTAAGAAACTTTATGTGATGCTCGGGTGCAAGAGATAGGAAACAATGAATTTTTTTTTCTTGAGCTATTGTTATAATCTTATGAACGTGAAAGGATGTTGGCGAATGATCAAGTGAAATGTGGAGTTAATCTCAAAGATGGAACCCTTGAATTTTGTTGCAAGTACCAAAGTGCTGAAATGTGGTGCTATTAAATGCGATTAGAGTTAAAGTTATGGTTCTGTTACTTGTCGAGTTCTTTTATGTTTTAGTCTAATAAGAGTAGTTAACTTCAGAATTCGTATTTACGTTGTGAGAATAAGAACCCTAGCAGTCTAAATCGACCCCTTTGAACCAGGATGTCGGACATAAACGGTTCTCAACCCAACAATGTTAATCGGGAGCACCCGCAAGCTGCAGCCGAACAACGCCCTCAAACCGCGACTGAACTGCGCCAACGTCTTCCTCACTTGATATCAGGGTCGAGCACAACAGCACCAGGGAACGACCTTGCTAGCCTGCTGATGATTGAGATGCTTAACAAGCACGAGGATCTACTAAAGAGGGTGGTGGATCAACAAGGAGGAGAAAGGGAAGATGATCCCTCCACTCTTCTCCAACGGTTCAATAGCTTTAACCCGCCCACTTATACAGGGGTAGCTGACCCCAAAATCTTTGAAGATTGGGTTAGAGAGATTGAAAAGATTTTCGACACAACCCGTTGTCCCGAGGAGCTACGGGTGGATTTTGCTGCATATCACCTGAAGGAGGAGGCCGATCTATGGTGGGCCAGTGTGAAGGAGATACGAACCGATCGGGTTTTGATTGGAACCATTTTAAGGTTGTGCTGAAAGATCGGTTCTATCCTATGTCCCTTCAAAAGGCGAAAGAAAAGGAATTCATGGACTTACGCCAAGGAGAGCGTAGCGTGCTTGCTTACTCCACTAAATTCACCGAACTATCTCGGTTTGCACCTGCTCTTGTGTCTAGTGAACAACTGAGGATGGATCGTTTCTGGGATGGATTGAACTGCAAAATTCAGGATCGGATGTCATCACGTGAGTTCACGTCTTACCAGAATATGCTGAATGTAGCCCTCATTGTAGAAAGGGTAATGCACGACATGGAGCGACAACTTGGCATGCAAGGGCATAAGAAGAAAGAGTTGCCCCGTTTCAACCCACCTCAACCCTACCAAGAGAAGAGGTTCCGCCCCAACAATTGGCAAAGCAATCAGTCTTGCGTCGCGACGCTCGAATGTCCCGACTGCCAAGCGTGGCGACACTGGGCATTATGTTCGAGATTGTAGAACAAGGATTGTAAGGGGAGGATGCTTTAACTGTGGCCGACCTGGGCATTATTACTATTATAGGCAACACCAAAATAATTACTGTTATTTGCAGCAAAATAATTTAATTCAGAGTCCAAAAGAGTCAAGGATTAGTGATACTTTCTAGTCTTTTTAATTTTAAAATAAAATCCGGATTGAAAATTTTAAAAATTTATTGAAAACAGAAAAAAATATATATATAAGTTTCTATGATGTGATTGGCCAATTCCTCTACAGTCACTCCCGTGGCTCTATTTCATGGAACCCACATTGATTTCTATTATAATATATAGATTATTATTATTATTATTTATTATTATTATTATTATTATTATTATTATTGACAACACCAAAATAATTAATATTATTTGCACCAAAATAATTTAATTCAGAGTCCAAAGGATTCAAGGATTAGTAATCTTTTCTGATTTTTTAATTTTAAAATAAAATACGGATTGAAAATTAAACAAAAAAATTGAAAATAGAAAAAAAAAATTTTACGTTGTGATTGGTCAATTCTCCTACAGTCACTCCCGTGGCTCTATTTCATGGGACCCACAGTGATTTCTATTATAATATATAGATTAAATTTAGAATGGTGATGTGAATTGAATCTGCAGAATTTAAAGTAGTTTTAGAATATATCAATTACAATGAACGCAATCAATGTAGAACCCAATAAGTTTGAATATCTATATAATAATGAGTTGAAACTTATCTTAATAGAGTATGAATTGGGAATGTCAATAATCAATTGAGACGAATACGACGAAGATCAATTGTGATTTTGGCTGTTATGTGAAAGTATTGTATTTATATGTTCTGGAAAAAGTAATGAACGTAACCTAGCTGCAGTTGCACCGGATATTTTAACAGTTGTAAAGTGATCAAACTCCAAAGTCATATGAGATTCGTAAAAGTTTCTTTTAATTCTAAAATAAAATTAAATCCGAAACACTTATGTAACAACTGTAAATGGGGTCAGAGTCCAAAGCAGCCAAGGTTTCAAATAAAATTCGGTTCAAAATGAAATAAAAAATTATTGAAAATGGGGTCAGAGTCCAATGCAGCCTAAGTTTTGATTTTCATCGATTATTATTATGATTTTCTGAAATTATTAAAAAAATTTCTAGAAATTGTATTTTTTTTAATTGTAATTAGCTGAAACTCCCTGAAACGCTCTCGTTGCAGTATTTGCTGGGCCCTACATAAATTGTCATTATAAGTATATAGATTATTATTATTATTGTTATTATTATTATTATTATTATTATTATTATTATTATTATAGGCAACACCAAAATAATTTAATTCAGAGTCCAAAACACTCAAGGATTAGTGATACTTTTTGTTTTTTTATTTTAATTTTGAAATAGAATCTGGATTGAAATTAAAAAAAAATTTGAAAATAGTAAAAAAAATATAATTTTATACGCTATGATTGACCAATTACCCTACAGTCACTCCCGAAGCTCTATTTATGGGACCCACAATGATTTCTATTATAATATATATAAATTTGGAACAGTTGGAAACGTTATCAAAGTCCAAAGACATATGAGATTTGTAATAGTTTTTTTTAATTATAAAATTAATTTAAATTTAAAACAGTTATGGAACAACTGTAATTGGTGTCAGAGAGTCCCTAGCAGCTTAGGTTTATAATAAAATCCGGTTGAAAATAAAATCAAAAATTATTAAAAACGGGGTCCTTTTTTTCTTAATTGTGATTGGTTGAGACTACTTGAAACGCTCTCGTTGCAGTATTTGTTGGGTCCCACATAGATTGTCATTATAAGTATATAGATCGGCAACACACAAATAATTAATATTATTTGCACCAAAATAATTTAATTCAGAGTCCTTAGGAGTCAAGGATTCGTGATTCTTTCTGTTTTTTTAATTTTAAAATAAAATCTGGATTGAAAATTAAAAAAAAATTAAAAATAGAAAAAATATAATTTTCTATGTTGTGATTGGTCAATTCCTCTACAGTCACTCCCGTGACTCTATTTTGTGGGGTCCACAATTATTTCTTTTATAATATATAGATTATATCAAGAATGGTGATGTGAAATTAATCTGCAGAATTCAAAGTAGTTTTTGAATATATTAATTTCAATGAGTGCAATCAATGTAACTTACCTTAATGAGAGTATCAATAGATTATAATATATAGATTATATCTATGTAACAATGACTTGAAACTTACCTTAATGAGAGTATCAATAGATTATAATATATAGATTATAATATATAGATTATATCTATGTAACAATGACTTGAAACTTACCTTAATGAGAGTATCAATAGGGAATGTCAATAATCAATTGAGACGAATACGGCGAAGATCAATTGTGATTCTGGCTGGTATGTGAAAGTATTGTACTTATATGTTTTGGAAAAAGTAATGAACGTAACCTAGTTGCAGTTGCGCCGGATATTTTAACAGTTGTAAACGTGATCAAACTCCAAAGCCATATGGGATTCGTAAAAGTTTTTTTTAATTCTAAAATAAAATTAAATCTGAAACAGTTATGTAACAGCTGTAAATGGGGTTAGAGTCCAAAGCAACCAAGGTGCAACCAAGGTTTCAAATAAAATCCGGTTCAAAATAAAATAGAAAATTATTGAAAATGGAGTCAGAGTCCAATGCAGCCTAAGTTTTGATTTTCATCGATTATTATTATGATTTTTTGAAATTATTAAAAAATTTCTAAAAATTGTATTTTTCTTAATTGTGATTGGCTGAAACTCCTTGAAACGCTCTCGTTGCAGTATTCGCTGGACCCCACATAGATTGTCATTATAAGTATATAGATTATTATTAGTAGTAGTATTATTATTGTTGTTGTATTTATTATTATTATTATTATTATTATTATTATTATTATTATTATTATTATTATAGGCATCACCAAAATAATTACTTTTATTTGAGTCAAAATAATTTAATTCATAGTCCAAAGTAGTCAAGGATTAGTGATACTTTCTAGTCTTTTTAATTTTAAAATAAAATCCGGATTGAAAATTTAAAAAAAAATTGAAAACAGAAAAAATATATATATAATTTACTACGATCTGATTGGCCAATTCCCCTACAGTCACTCCCGTGGCTCTATTTCGTGAAACCCACATTGATTTCTATTATAATATATAGATTATTATTATTATTATTATTATTATTATTATTATTATTGGTAACACCAAAATAATTAATATTATTTGCACCAAAATAATTTAATTCAGAGTCCAAAGGAGTCAAGGATTAGTGATCCTTTCTGTTTTTTAATTTTAAAATAAAATACGGATTGAAAATTAAACAAAAAACTTGAAAATAGAAAAAAAATAATTTTTTATGTTGTGATTGGTCAATTCCCCTACAGTCACTCCCGTGGCTCTATTTCGTGGGACCCACAATGATTTCTATTATAATATATATTAAATTAAGAATGGTGATGTGAATTGAATCTGCAGAATTCAAAGTAGTTTTTGAATATATCAATTACAATGAACGCAATCAATGTAGAACCCAATAGATTTGAATATCTATATAATAATGAGTTGAAACTTATCTTAATAGAGTATGAATTGGGAATGTCAATAATCAATTGAGACGAATACGGCGAAGATCAATTGTGATTTTGGCTGGTATGTGAAAGTATTGTATTTATATGTTTTAGAAAAAGTAATGAACGTGACCTAGCTGCAGTTGCGCCGGATATTTTAACAGTTGTAAACGTGATCAAACTCCAAAGCCATATGGGATTCGTAAAAGTTATTTAATTCTAAAATAAAATTAAATCCGAAACAGTTATGTAACAACTGTAAATGGGGTCAGAGTCCAAAGCACCCATGGTTTCCAATAAAATTCGGTTCAAAATGAAATAAAAAATTATTGAAAATGGGGTCAGAGTCCAATGCAGCCTAAGTTTTGATTTTCATCGATTATTATTATGATTTTCTGAAATTATTAAAAAAAATCTAAAATTGTATTTTTCTTAATTATAATTGGCTGAAACTCCTTGAAACGCTCTCGTTGCAGTATTTGCTGGGCCCCACATAGATTGTCATTATAAGTATATAGATTATTATATGAGTATTATTATTATTACTAGGCTTCAACCCGTGCGATGCACGGAGTGAACTCAATTAGCTACTTTTGAAATTTCATAAAAGTCATGGATGTGAAACTTACATATTAATATTGAGGAAAACGTTCATGAATGTCAAACTTATTGATGGGGAATGTAAAGGATTATGCCTATATGATTCTGAAGTGCGATAAGATTAATCTTGATTGCTTCTGACTGTAAATGAAGAAATGTTTAATTTTGGGATATTTAGTATGTTGTTTGAAAAAGTAGATGTATAATAATAGGTTAATATCCGGGAAATAGATATAACCTCTAACAGATGTGTTATATTTTTATAGATATCTACAATAACTCATGAATCTCATTGACCTAACCACTAGGGTCATATTAATAATCTAATTGGTAATGGTTTTGAAGTGTTTCAGATATTAACGTCATTAGTTATGGACAGTTTTATTTTAGTGGTGTAATTAAATTAAAATTGAATACTACTGTTTAAGATTTCGAGGACTTGTTTAAGGATATTTTTTTGATTTCTTAAATTGTAAATAAAATCTGGAAAGAAATAGAAAATAAAATACAATTTAAATTAAAATTGAATACTACTGTTTGAAACTTAGTAGGACTTGTTTCGAATGTAACTGCTGTCAAGCAGACGTGGATTAGCGATATTTTTTTTTAAATTTATTTCATTGTAAATAAAATCTTCAAAGAAATAGAAAATAAAATACAATTTAAATTAAAATTGAACACTACTGTTTGAGATTTAGTTGGACTCGTTTTGAATGTAACTGCTGTCAAGCAGACGTCGATTAAAAGTATATTTTTTAATTTCTTTAATTGTAAATAAAATCTGGAAAAAAATTGAAAATAAAATACAATTTACTGCGCTGTGATTGATTTAGACTCCGAGAATCGCTCCCGTGCTTTATTTCATGGGGCCCACAATGATTTCAATTATTATTATTATTATTATTATTATTATTTTGTCAAAATAATTTCTGATATTTTGACCAAAATAATTTAATTCAGTATTTATCTATTTTCTGATTGGTCGAAATCCCTACTATTAATTTCCTTTCTCTATTTAACGAGACCCAAAAACTTTACTATTAATATTATATAGATAGAGATTATTATTATTATTATTATTATTGTTATATTTATTATTATTATTATTATTATTATTATTATTATTATTATAGGCAACACCAAAATTATTACTGTTATTTGCACAAAAATAATTTAATTCAGAGTCCAAAAGAGTCAAGGATTAGTGATACTTTCCAGTCTTCTTAATTTTAAAATAAAATCCAGATTGAAATTTTAAAAATAAATTGAAAACAGAAAAAAATATATAAGTTTCTACGATGTGATTGGCCAATTCCCCTACAGTCACTCGCGTGGCTCTATTTCGTGAAACTCACATTGATTTCTATTATAATATATAGATTATTATTATTATTATTATTATTGGCAACACCAAAATAATTAATATTATTTGCACCAAAATAATTTAATTCAGAGTCCAAAGGATTCAAGGATTAGTAATCCTTTCTTATTTTTTAATTTTAAAATAAAATACGAATTGAAAATTAAACAAAAAAAATTGAAAATAGAAAAAAAATAATTTTCTATGTTGTGATTGGTCAATTCCCCTACAGTAACTCCCGTGGCTCTATTTCATGGGACCCACATTGATTTCTATTATAATATATATATTAAATTTAGAATGGTGATGTGAAATGAATCTGCAGAATTCAAAGTAGTTTTTGAATATATCAATTTCAATGAATGCAATTAATGTAGAACCCAATAAGTTTGAATATCTATATAATAATGACTTGAAACTTACCTTAATGAGAGTATCAATAGGGAATGTCAATAATCAATTGAGACGAATACGGCGAAGATCAATTGTGATTTTGGCTGGTATGTGAAAATATTGTATTTATATGTTTTGAAAAAAGTAATGAACGTAACCTAGCTACAGTTGCGTCAGATATTTTAACAGTTGTAAACGTGATCAAACTCCAAAGCCATATGGGATTCGTAAAAGTATTTTTTAATTCTAAAATAAAATTAAATCCGAAACAGTTATGTAACAACTGTAAATGGGGTCAGAGTCAAAGCAGCCAAGTTTTAAATAAAATTCGGTTCAAAATGAAATAAAAAATTATTGAAAATGGGGTCAGAGTCCAATGCAGCCTAAGTTTTGATTTTTCATCGATTATTGTTATGATTTTCTGAAATTATTAAAAAGATTTCTAAAAATTGTATTTTTCTTAATTGTAATTGGCTGAAACTCCTTGAAATGCTCTCGTTGCAGTATTTGCTGGGCCCCACATAGATTGTCATTATAAGTATATAGATTATTATTATTATTATTATTATTATTATTATTATTATTATTATTATAGGCAACACCAAAATAATTTAATTCAGAGTCCAAAGCAGTCAAGGATTAGTGATACTTTCTGTTTTTTATTTTAATTTTGAAATAGAATCTGGATTGAAATTTAAAAAAAATTTGAAAATAGTAAAAAAAATATAATTTTTTACATTATGATTGGTCAATTCCCCTACAGTCACTCCCGTGGCTCTATTTATGGGACCCTCAATGATTTCTATTATAATATATATAAATATGGAATAGTTGAAAACGTTATCAAGTCCAAAGACGTATGAGATTTGTAATAGTTTTTTTTAATTCTAAAATTAATTTTAAATTTAAAACAGTTATGGAACAACTGTAATTGGTGTCAGAGTCCCTAGCAGCTTAGGTTTATAATAAAATCCGGTTAAAAATAAAATCAAAAATTATTAAACACTGGGTCCTTTTTTGTCTTAATTGTGATTGGTTGAGACTCCTTGAAACGCTCTCGTTGCAGTATTTGCTGGGTCCCACATAGATTTTTATTATAAGTATATAGATTATGTGATTATTATTATTATTGTTGTTATTATTTCTTATTATTATTAGTACGTAGTATTATTTTATTAATAATAGTATGGTTGTTAGTGATATATTATTTAGTAGTATTAGTAATAGTAAAATTTCATCTTAGTTACAATTAGTTAGGCTTTGGGATTCTCAATCGGTTAGGGGTCTTGGTTAGAGTTTGATTAAGATTGTGTTTAGCTTAAGGAGGGAGATTAGTAGTAATTAAACCTAAGTTAAAATCACACAAACACATGCAGACCCCCTATTCTTTCCCCTATCTGTTTTCTCTATCCCGTTTCTCTCTCTCCCTGCCGTCTCTCACCGCCACCATTGTCGTCGGACAATCGTCGGTTGTCGTCCCGAACCCCAACAACCATCACGCAACCCCGCTGCCATCGAAGGCCACCACCTGACCGCTCAGAACCACCGCTGCTCAGTTCGCCGCTGTGGTGCTGCCGCTGCCGCAAATTGCCGTCGGACCGCCACTGCTCCCATCTCCGGTTGCCGCTGACCGCTGTGATGCCATACCAAAACGCTGCCGCCTGCCCAGTCGACGGAAAACCGCACTAGTGTAATCCTCTGTGTCATTCACGCACTTGCTTTGTTTTGGTTGAATTCTTGCACTGTTTTTCTCGTTCTGTACAATCTGATGAGTTTTGGGAATTGATTAGTTGGGGTGTTGTAATTTAATCAAAGCAACAAAACTTGTTCTTGTATGTGGATTAATAGAGTATTATGTGAACTTTCTTGATTTTTTATGCCTTGATTGAAGATATTCATGTTCCTGGATCATCAATGATTGTAGTAGGTGTTTAATTAGTAAACTATGTTTGGAGTTGATCATGAATTAAATGGAGTAGCTTACATACACGTATATTTATAATGTTGAGTTATAAGTTTGTGTTATTGATGAGTGTAGGCAAAGCATGTTTTGTGTCTTTCATGTGGTTACTTAATTAGCTTTTTATGTTATGAAAGTATGGGTAGGGTTATTAATGAGTAGAGAATTGTTAATCTAATTCCCTCCTGTTTTGCCTGGGTATTTATGCATGCTACTATGTGGTTCTTGATTCTTATTTTTTTTCATTATTATTCTTCTTGTATGTGCATGAACATGTTTAGATAATTAGGAGGTTATTCTTTTGGTAAGTTAAATAATTATGGTTGTAGTTTTTGGTGTATTTATGTGTCAATACGTGAGTAATATAATATAGTATATTGTATGTAAATCATGTTAGGGTCTTGTTAGTAATATTTTAGACCCAAATTAGGACGCCAGGATCGAATTGTGAAAGTTAGAACCGAATTAATCAATTATATGGGAACCGGGTGCGGGACAGTTTTGATAGGGTCTAAAGAACAGATCACCAGGAGAGATATAGTCATCCTTTGACCGAACTCTTTGGACTGGAGGTTCTCTTAGATGTTAGCTTTCTTAGGAATTTTGCAGATCGGACTTTGAAGTTGTATAGCTCAAGTTATAGTCGTTTTACCACAACCTGTCAGAACTGGACCAGTTTGAGAATTCGGTACTTTTAGAGTGTTTCGAGGCTGATATAGGCTTAGTCGTCAACATAAGAGTTTTAGTAGACATCCCGAGGTTTCCGAAAAGCCCAAAACCAGACCCATAGGAAGTCGGGAAGTCAAGTTACGACGCTTTTTATGTGGATGCTGTAATCTGTCTTGTTTATGTTATTTATTAATGAATGTGTTGTTGAGTGAAAAGGTTTATTTGGTATTATTATGCGATTACTTGGAATGTGTTAGGTAATTTAAAGTGTAAATTCATGAATGATGGGAACCTATGGTGTTCCTATGGGAGTGTTAGTTAGAAGGTAGTTAATACTTACTTCGGAGGGCGCGTTTTGATTAGAATAATTATTTCTATTTTAGGCCCGAGCTAGTTCGCGTCGTTAGTGAGCTCGAAGTGTGTTCGTTTTTGCTGTGAAGTGAAGCTAATCAGGTAATGTTTATGCCCTAATCCCCATTGGGATGCTCTTTAAATGTGTTTTAATGTTTTCTAATCTATTTTGAGAATTGCATCTCGAAAGGGGACTTTATCTGGAAAATGTGACAGAGAAAGACCGAAAGACAGACTGACAGAGAACTAGCTGGCAGTTGCGAAAGAGGTGGTCATGCACCAAGCACCCAACGACGTTGGGTATGGAGGGAGGGTGGGAGATGAAACTTTGGAATGTAGACAACAAGGTTATTAGAATCAGGATCCTAACTCGGATCCATGGGATAATTAAGATTGGAATTAACCCACCTAGAATCGTGGATCAAAATGTAGATAGTATAATTGCATCAAGAGTTTTGGACCATAAAATCGTAGAATCGTAGATCATGATCGAAATTTTAATAACTATGGTAGACAATAGTTGAGTTACGAAATTCAATTGTGTTTGGGAATGATGGAGAGCATCAATCCAACGAATAGAAGTAAAAAATAAAAAAATATAAAAAAATCCAAAATTTACAATTAGTAAGTCTCAAACTTACACCTCACCAGCTACTGGTTATACACAAATGCACTAATCAATAAGCTACTGTTAGCTAATTGATTTTGCAAGGATTCGAACATGTCATAATGAACAAAAGAGGCAAGCACAAAAGAGGCAAGCAGTGAATAGATCAAAATGATTAGAATCTTTACATTTAGACAGACTTAAACTCGCACTGCATAACTAGCAAACTTGCACGCACACCACTTGACTATACTCCACTTCATGGTTCTTTATAAAAAAAATTAATATATATTCTGTATATGTTTTTTGTTTCAAAAACAATTCTTTTTTCCGTGAAATTTCAGTGGAGTCACTTGACTCCACTGATAATGAACCAGATCGGCCCCTGATTGAGAATAACTTTTTGAAAAACATCTTTTTGAGTTACAAAGATTAATTCAAAAAACTATTTATCAAATACTATATTAGTTGTTTTTTTTGAAACCACTATATTAGTTGTTTTGATTGATCAAAAACATTTTTTTTTTTGAAAATGGTCACAAATACTAATTAAGGTCACTCAAATTTATGAGTAAAAAATAGTTAGATAAAAGTTAAATTTTGGTAAATTCTAGTAACTTTTGACAAATTTATGCCAATCATGCTTCTGTTAGCTGTTTGCTAGCTGCCTTTCACAGTTCGGGAAGCGGAATAAAAACCTTAATTCATGCAAGTCCCAACTCTGAATCAAGTCTTTGGTTTAGATCAATCAGAAAATTAACCGGTGGATTGATTAGAGGAAAGAACTCTTTTTGGTTATCGTAGGGAACTTGGTTGGGAACTGAGGGTTCGGTCAGTAGAGGGGACGACTTTGCCCTCCTGACATCACTCCAAGAAAGGGCTAAAGTACCGACGAGAAAGCAGCCCAGCACGTTGGGGCGAAAAGGGTTATTGATGAGTTTGGGGTCTTATTATTTTTTATTTTTTTAAATTTGGCAAATTTGTTAAATTTAGACAATACTGGTAAATTTTGGTAAATTAGAGCCACCCATAAATTTGATTAATCTCAAGAAAATTCTTTTAGCTCCAAGAAGCTATGTTGTCAACCGGAGCACTTATGCCATATGTTATAGTATTTGTTTGGCCTAATTTTTTAAAAAAGTGTTTTTGCTTCTTACAAACAATTTTTATAAAAGATATTTTTTGAGAGATATTGAAATATTTGGTCTAACTTATTATATAAGTGTGGAACCATCTCAACCAAAAGCTTAAGCTGATGGTTGAAGCCTCAAGAATGATTTTATACTCTAACACGCCCCCTCACGCGAATGCCCTTTGATACCATGCGGAACCATCTCAAGCAAAAGCTTAAGCTAATGGTTGAAACCCAAGAATGACTTTATACTCTAACAATAAGTGATTTTACTAAGTTAAAATGTTTGACCTAACTTATGATATAATTCTTTTACTAAATTTGATTGTTTAGCCTAAATTTTAAAAATTATCATGTGTTTTTCTGGAGTAAAATTATCATATGATTATTTACATTTTTCTCTTTTTATTAATTTTTAAACAGATTATCAAATTTTAATTTTAACAATAATTATAATTGTATAGTTATAGTTATAGTTGTAACACCCCGACTTGTAATCAGGGAATTATCAATATTTTAACCTAATTAACCTTATATTAGCGGAAGTGTAAAAGTCAAAAGTGTTACCGGCTTACCGCCGCTCTTCCGAAAGTGGAAAAACAAGGCTTTTTATGAGGACATAAAATAAAATATTTATAAAATAATAATAGTTAAAAGAAAATACGAGGAAATATTCATTTAAAAGAGAAAGTAGAAATGATAACAACTAGTCTATTGTCTTGGTGAGCCAACTATTAAAAAATAAAATAAAAAACAAACTGAGAAACTATTAACTAAGTGACGGCCTAATCTGTTACTTGTTGTCCTTGCCACGTATTTGCCCAAAACTCCCGCTGTCACCTAAAAACAAAACGTTGAAAACATGGAGAAAAAAATGAGTCGAAACTCAATATATTTGACACTGTAATGTAAAAACATTTTTATTTAAAACAAATAATTTTATTGGGGCCTAGTGTAAATTCATTTTGAAATTAGGGAGGAGAGAACATAGTCAAACAGTTGCCAATTAATTATCTGGAAGTGGAATCCTACATTGCATACATTAAACATTGGATCATGAGAAGCCAGTCCTCTGCAGAGGTACTGTTTTCCTCATACGCGTACTCTAGCCGATCATCAACTCGATTGTAAAACTGGTACCAGTATAACATTGCAGACATTGAGCGGATCCACATATATTAGCCATGAAAACAACTTTGAAAAATAATAAAACAACAATTATTCCACTTTGTTATTAGTAGCTTATGTTTTTACATAAAACAACTTTGAAGGTTACAGTCATCGAAATATACCTGTCACTTCTCGATCTTGAAAATGGTTGATAAAATAATGAGCTTGATATTAATCCAACTTTATACATGTACCAAAAGTTTATAAGAATATATAATATTAGTAAAATAGTAATAATAATAATAATAATAATAATAAGTAATTAGGGTAGGCAATTACCCAATAGAAGAAATGGGCTGCTGGAACTTTCAGGCCCAATTAAAGTGAAAGTTGATAATTGTTTTCAAAATGGAAAAGGGAGCACCCTCCCTTTCTTCTTTCACGCCTAACAGAGAAGAGCAGAGGGTCTTGGGCTGGGCGGTCAGACGGTCGGTCAGGGGTGGCACGACGGTGGTTGGGTGGCCGGAGATGTCGGTCGACGGAAGGGAGATAGCTGAAGGTGGTGGCGGTCGCGGTGGCCGACCGGAATCAAGTGGGTTCGGGACAACTTTGGTTTTTGGGACTGATTTTCCGGCGATTTAACCGGTGTTTGCCGGTGAGGTTTCAACTGTTAAAGGTAAGTACGAATTTAGATTGATGAATTTGGGTTATGGGTGTGAGAATAATTTGATTGAATTTGGATAGAAACTGGAGGTGGTGTTTTATAGATTCTGGGCTTGATTTGGAGATGGTGGTACGTTGGTGGTGAGGGTCGAATTGGTGGAGGTATGGTGGTGTTTGTGGCGGCTTATGGGTGGTGGTGAGGGCTGAGATGGTGGACGTTGGTGATAAACGAAACACAGAGAAGAAGATGCAGATCAAGGATGGAGGTTTGTCAAAGTATCAATACATTTGGCTAAAGGAAATGTTGCAAGGTGTCTATGCAAAAATGGTGGGCTTCTAGAAAAGCTATGGAGGCTTGAGAAGTAAGATAGCTATGGAGGCTTGAGGGAGTGCCGATAAAAAAATGCCACTCGATTTTCCAATATAGGCAAAAATGACATTAGTTTTTTCAAACGGTCAAAACTGCCATTGAAATGTCCGATTTAATTCAAAAATGCCACCCATTTCATTTTTGACCTGCTACAGCAGGTTATTATTTCAAAAACTTTTAAAATTATATATTCTTCCCAAAATCCTTCCCCACCTAATTATAAAAAAAAAAAAAACCTACCTCTGTCCCTCTAGTTTACTTAAGTCAATCATCTTCCTCCTCCCCTTTTCTTCAGCTTTTGATCCCCCCAAAAAGAAAACCATCTGCATTTCGTTCATCCCCTGTCACTTGGGCTGTTCATCTTCTTCGCTTTCGTTCATCCTCCTCACAGTCTTCACCATCTGCATCGACATCTTCTCCTCTTCCTTTTCATCGTTTCGTTTTTTTTTGTTCTTCACTGTCCGTTCCTTCATCTGCCTGGGAATTGTTCATCATCGTTGGTTCCACTTTCTTCTTCTTTTGGATTGAAATCATCAATGGCTTACCACGGTTCCAAATCTTGTAGCTACAGTGACAACATCAATAACCATGTTCAAAGCTGTCATCGTTGCTACCGTTGGCCAAAAGAAGTGGAATTGTGCAAATGTGGTTTGAGGCCACTGACTTTCACTTCGAAGACCACGGCAAATCCACTTCGGCGATTCTTCAAATGCGTGAGGGGGACTGTCCGCAGAAGGAGGTTGTGGTTTACAGCAAATCCATGGGGTTCAATTTATATTCGTTTGTCCCAGAATCCCAATCCATGGTGTTAGATTTTGTGCACTAACCAAATTGACAGCAACTTTTGATTTCAGAAATGGTATTGGATTGATTATGTGCACTAGCCAAATTAACCAAATTGATGCACAAAATGACAATGGATTTGATTGATTCTGTTGGTTATGATGCACAAAATGCACAAACAGAATTACAATTTAGTGCACAAAATTAGAGCCAGCAGGTGTGGTTTACAATTGGTTGGTTGATTGATTCTGTTGGTTAAGAAATTTTCAGAGAAATGAGAGGTTTTTGTTGGTTGATGCACAAAATTTTGATGCATTCATCAAATTAGTGCCAGCAGGTATGTTCGATTACTCACTTTTTGATCACAGCAGTTGATAGCCAACTTCAGCAACTTCTTCTTCCTTGCCGCTTCGTTCCGACCAACACTGCACTTGCAGTTTCAACAGCCGCTGCCTACTTCACCATCTCCATATTTTAGGGTTAGGGTTCAACAAGCTTTTCTAGGTTATGGTGTGAGGAAGAAGGAATAAGTGGAGAGGCTAGGCTGAGTATGGAGGGAAATGAAGCAATGACCTTCCCCTTCCAGTTTTTTATTTCAAAAATTTTCAAAAAAAATTAATTTCTGTGCAAATACCGGCTGTTACCGCTGTTACCGGCAATTCTAGGTGAGAGTGTCATTTTTGGGTCAAATTGGATACCTCAATGGTAGTTTTGACAGTTTGGAAAAATTAATGACATTTTTTAACTATATTGGAAAATCCAGTGGCATTTTTATCCCAGCACTCAGGCTTGAGGAGGAAGAAGAAGAAGTGGAGTGGATGAAGGGGGCGGTAGCAATACATTTACTATAATTAATTTATAAAATAAGAAAAAATGTGTGAAATTATTAAATGCTATTGTTATTTTACAAATTAATAATGTGAAGAATGTGAAAAATGTAAAATATTACTATTATTTTGTAAATAAATGAAATATGAAAAATGTGTGAAGTATATATAAAATACTACAATTATCTTGCAAATTAATAAGTAAAATATGAAAATTGTGGGAATTAATTTAGACTATTCAAAAATTAGTAAGAGCTACAATTCAAAAATTACTCATATAATTATTTGAAAGGAAAAAGAGTTTGGCTAATTAAATCAAATAACTTACCATAATAAAGGTTAAAACTTTAATTTAAAAGCACTTAATAAACTACTGAATTTTGTTGGATTTAGAAATTATTAATTTTAAAACTAATGTTTTTCGGAAAATAATCTTAATACACTTTGGTCAAACATTTGAATAGGTTTTCTAAACTAAATTATAGCTTATTTAGCAGATAATTATAATTAAGAAATGATTAAATTTTGGGGTGTTACAATAGTAATTATAATTATAACTATATATGGTCTAATGACTAACTTAACTATACAATTCTTTAAATTAAATATTTATATATCAAAAATTTACTAAATACCATATTTATAAAAAAAATTAAATAATAAAAGTGTCCAACATAATATTAAATGTTCTAACATAATATTAAAATATTTAAATGCTATCTTTATAAAAATCAGAATATTTTGTGAAATTATGGAAACTAATCACTAAAGAATCTCAAAGATTGAGTAGTGATTAGTTTATAAGAAGCAGAAACAACAATTTACTGATTCTAATTTTGGACCTATTTTTGGCCAAGGGAAGGTCTGTGGTAGTCAACTTTTTTTTTAACTACCGTAGTTAAATTAAATATTAACCATTGATTATGGATAAAACAACCTTAACCATTGATTTAAATAAATAATTTTATTATTATTTATTATTATAATGTATTAATTTTGGTAATGTAATCATAAACGAATATTTTATATTCCAAATATGTTTTTAAGAATCTTTCCAAATTAAAATGATTTTGTATTATGTAAATAATAAAATTCACACGTGATTAATTATTAACCTAAGAAAAAAAGGCACAAAGTTAGATCTTGGTCTAATGGTTATATCCTAGTGGTTATAAAATTGGATCGTGTGTTCGACTCATTGAAATGTGTTTTCGCTGAGTACACTTTTTTTTTTTACTCTTTAGTTTGATTGACACCGTTCTTTTGTACGTTAACGCAACATACCGCAAAGTTCCCTTACCTATTTACTATTTCTACCGCAATATACCGCAACTAATCGCAACACAACGTACAAAAGGACGGAGCCTTAATTTTTCAAATTTTCCCACTTTGGGGGGGAAACAATTAAAATTTTGATATATTTCATAACAATAAGAACAAAATAATTAACTCTTATAAATTTTGAAATTACAACAAGATTCAAGAACAACCTCTAGGAGAAAACATGTTTAAGTGCGGTCTGGGGGTCAAGATTTAGACATTCTCCTCATGAGCTAGTCTGTTAATTGATGTAAATAAATTTTATAATTATTTTTGATATTTTGCTTGTCATCATAAATTAATTGAAGTAAATAAATCTTTATTAATATCAACTGTTCACTCATTTCATATGGAATATAAACATCTATATAATGATTTAGTTTATGTTAAAGTTTATTACTTATAAAAAACAAATTACTACTTGTATTGTATTTCATTAAATAAAATAAGTAGTCTGTTTTTCACTTTTTACATTAAATGTGAACGACAACTTCAATATATACTCCCTCCATCTTATAACAATCGATAGTCTTCCAAAGAAATGAAAATCATATAAAGAAGACAAATATTTAAAGTGTCAATAAAATAGCTAATAATCTAATATACCATCTTAATTTTAATTTTTAATGTAACAGTAATTTCGTGAAAAAGTATAACAATAATAAAATTTGTAGTCATCTATAAAATTTAAAATGTTCTAAAAAGATTAATCTATAATCAAAAATTATAAATTTAATAAGCCCCAAAAATTTATATGAAACAAAAATACACTATTACACTTCACCTTATTTAATAGGCTACAAATTAAGATAAAATCAATATGATATTTTTTGATAAAAAAACTATATAATATTTATAATACTCTCGCCGTGACATATTAATGTCATTTTGTTGTACGTTACGGTATTCAATGTCACTTTTTAATTGATAAATTTTGATATAGTAGTTTATTAACAATTGTACGTAATATTATACTTTTAAGATAGTAGTTTTCATTACTAATGATAATAAATTTACATAAAAAATCATTGTACGTATTGAAAAATTTAAGCAAAAAATTTTAAAGTTTGATTGCACAATTTTCAAAAATAATAGTAATATAGAACAGAGGGAGTAAAAGATAATTTAATAATTTTGACAAAAAAACTGCTAACATATGTATAGGGCAAGAAACAAAATATGGAACGATGGTCCATATTAATTGATGCATGCAAAGTTCTTTAAAAAAAAAAATGATTTGATGGAAAATATATTTAATGATAAAAATAGGAAAGAACATATATTTGAGAAATCTTAGAAAGATTTTGGTGATTAAAAAACTTAAAAAATTTCAATGGTTTAGATTAATCCTTAATAGATCAACGATTGATATTGATCGACTACCGTAGTCGAAACAAAAGTTGACTGCCTTAGAATTTTTCTTTGGCCAAAATTGTTTTTAGTAAACAATTATTAACTTCTGAAAGAAACACTGTTTCACCTAATTTATATTTTTTAACTCCAAAAACACCCTTAAAAGCTAGGCCAAAGAAGCACATAGTTGGCCCGAACATTAAACACCCCTAATCCGGCCTATTATCGTGGGTTAGTGTATTGCAAGGGGTATTTCGGTCCAAAATATTTGGGAAAAAAGAGCGGGAAAATCCGTTGTTCCCTCCGTTTATAAATTTCTGAAGCATTGCAGCCTCACTGGTCCCTTTGTAAATCCTCTTTGCAGTTTGATCGAAACCCTTCAGATCCGATCAACTCTGCCGATATGATCAACAACGGGGAATTGAGAAGGCAAGACCGATCAGATAGTTTTAGAAGAAACAAGCCCAAGCAAGGTGCTCGAAATGAAGAAGACGCGCTTGAATCCAAACTAGGGTTCGATCTCTTTACCGAAGGTGATAGGCGCCTTGGTTGGCTTCTTACCCTCGCATCTGTTAGTTCTCTTCAACTTCTCTTACTTGAATCTGCAAGTTAAATTTGGACTCTGTTTGTGAAACTCCAATTAGGGTTTAGGGTTTGGGATATGGTGTTGATTTTGTGTTCTGATCATTATCCTGCAGTCCTCGCTTGAAGATCAGGATACTGGAAACCTGTACAGCTGCGTTGATTTGTATTTTGTTACTCAGGTTGGAGAAAACTTCAACTCCTATGTTTAGATCAAAATTTGGGAGTCTTAGCCGTAATTGTTGACTTTGCTGTTGAAATTGAGAGTTTTGAGTTTGTTTGATTTTGCAGGAAGGAACTAGCTTTAAAGTGAAACACAAATTTCGGCCATATTTTTATGCGGCCACAAAAGTGAGTTTTTCTTTTGGCGTTTATCCCCCCCCCCCCAATGTTGCAATTCCTACACTACGCAGTAAAAGCTTGGTTATTGTTGGGTTTTCTGTTGTAATTATTGACAATCTATAATTATTTTGTGCTATTTGTTGGTGATATTAAAGGATGGAATGGAGCATGATGTAGAGGTATACTTGAGAAGGCGGTACGAGAATGAAATAGCTACGGTGGAAATAGTAGAGAAGGAAGACCTTGATCTTGTGAGTTTTCAGCTTGCTAGTTACTAGTTAGTGATTGACAAAGTCCTTATGAGCATGATCTTGTGAGTTTTCTACTAACCCGTATGAAAATGGGAACATGGAAGTTAAGTTTCAGGCTGCATTTTAAAATTACACACCATAGTTACTTGCTTTCTTGCAATTATGTCGTTGTAAAACTTTGATTAGTCTTTCTGCCCCATTGCGACCCCTCTTTGTTTGTGCTCGTCTTTTCAAGCAACTAACTACTGACAGTACTGACAGTATACAGCCAAACCATAGTTTGTCAAGGTGTTTGTGCTTGTTCATGTTTTATGGTTATGTTGATATATGTTTTTCTTGTTTTAGAGCAATTAACTACTGACAGTACTTGTCATTTTGAAAAGTCTGGAAAAAGCATAAGTGGCCAACTTCGAGATTCCAACTCTTATAAGTTAATATACTGCTTTGTTTTCTGCTGTATTGTTTTAAATAAGTCAACATGACATAGATAGTTTGGTGATTGTGCCTTATTCTATAACTAATCGTGTTCCTATGTATAAAATGCCTACATTTGTGACATGTCTTATCAACTCCTTAGAATCTAACCACTTTCCTGTTGCACTGGATGACAGAAAAACCATCTATCTGGACTGCGGAAGTCATACTTGAAGATATCATTTAACACTGTGCAGCAATTAATGCGTGTAAGAAATGACCTCTTACATGTTGTTGATAGAAACCAAACAAAGTTTGAAACTGCGCAGGCATATGAGTCCATTATAACGGGAAAGGGGTAAGGCACTGATGATCTGCAATACTACCCTTTACTTTGTATACTGATTACAATGTTGCATGTTATATGCAGGCAGCAAAGACCTCA
This sequence comes from Portulaca oleracea, assembly GCA_029582165.1. NCBI lineage: Eukaryota > Viridiplantae > Streptophyta > Magnoliopsida > Caryophyllales > Portulacaceae > Portulaca > Portulaca oleracea. The sequence goes on along the minus strand of CM055882.1, from coordinate 13,209,253 downwards.
GGACTTCGTAGATTGCATCACTGATCTCCGTGAGTTTGATGTGCCTTATCATGTCCGTTTTGCCATTGACAATGGTAATTTCATTCTCGGCAGCCCTGTTTTTATTGCTTCTATTATTTCTTTTCCAGTTTCATTTTCTCTAAAAGCTGCAGGACTTTGTATAATGCAGATGTAAGATGCGGACAATGGTATGATGTTAGTGTATCTAGTAGTGGCTTTATGGTTGAGAAGAGGGCCGATCTTCTGCAACGAGCAGAAGTTTGCGTCTGTGCATTTGATATAGAGACCACAAAGCTTCCTCTAAAATTTCCAGATGCTGAATACGATATGATAATGATGATCTCCTACATGATTGACGGACAAGGATATTTGATAATAAACAGAGAGGTATGCTTACTCCTCCAACTCTTTGAGATATTAAAAAAGGATTAGCAGTTGCATTCAACTCTTTGAGCTTGCTTCACTTGATAAACATAAATTGTGATCATATATATTATATATGTATGACTTGTTAGGAGAGCATGCTTTCCCTTGTATAAAAATGACTTGTTAAAGAGTGTCATTTAATAATGCTGTTTTTTTTAATAGTTTTTATCATTGATTTTTATTTAAAGTCGTATATCTGTACAATTTTTTCACTTTACTTACAGAAGTTTCTTGATTTCTTGGGCTTTCATTTTGTTTTCCAAAGAATTTTCAATTGGGTTTGTGTTATTGTCTAAACTGGTTTTCTAAGTGGTTTTTCAAAAGGGCTTTTTTAGGTTCGCCAGAGAACAAGAAAGAGAGAACGATAGCTTTGTTGAATGTATTGTTTGAATTAAGTGAATTACATGAACAGAGGGAGGCCTTATATGTAGGCTGTATGAGAAACAAGAAGGAATCAAGAGGAAGGATAACAGCTTCCTAGCAAAACACCTAGCCAAGAGGAGCTGAGAATGACTAACAATAACTACCTCTTATTCTAATATCTAATTAATCATTTGCCATCTCTAACAATGGAGGTCAGTGTACATTGATGATCATTTGATCTTTTCAGTGTGTTGGGGAAGACATAGAAGACTTGGAATACACTCCAAAACCAGAATTTGAAGGAATCTTCAGAGTGACAAATGTGAAAAATGAGGTGGTGTTCATTTGGTGTTTTTTTTCTTTTTTTTTTCTAGATTGTAGAAGTGCCACTTATTATGTCTTGCATGTTATTCTAGACACTGAATCTTTGTGTTTTCCCCATTTTGGTTATAGAAAGAGCTCTTACAGTGCTGGTTTTCTCACATGCGAGTAGTAAAGCCTGGTATATATGTTACATACAATGGTGATTTCTTCGACTGGCCATTTTTGGAACGCAGAGCAGAACAACACGGTTATAAGATGAGCAACGTGTGTAGCTTTTCCCTTGCAATGCGCACCATTTATTGATTCAACCTTTATATATGTTACATACTATGAGTTCACTTTGTTGTTTTTTTATATTCACTATGATATTCAAATCCAAATATGTGCCCAGAATCCTCCCTAAGTGCTGGGTTTGTAAGGTGTGTGGGTGTGGGGAATGTAGTAGCCTTACCCTTAATTTGTAGAGGCTGATTCTATTGTTCATTAGATTGAAAGTCTGCCTAGTGCTTACTACAATTGAAGGAAGCAGCAGACAGTTTTGTCTCTTTAATCCACAATCATCTAAGCTGCAAAGTTGCTCAAGATTGGCATTTTCTTTTTGATGCATATTTTTTTTGATGTTATAGGAGATAGGCTTTCAGTGTGACAAGGTTCAAGGTGAATGTCGTGCCAAATTTTCTTGTCACTTGGATTGCTTTGCGTGGGTGAAGCGTGACAGTTATCTTCCTCAGGGAAGTCACGGCTTGAAGGTAAACCATCCCAATGATTTGTATTGGTGTTGTCCTGATTGGCTAACTAATGCACAACATTTGTGAAATAAGGAAGTTTCCTATTGTTGAGGACTTGGATAAGATCCATCACTGTCAGAGCATTTTAATTTAAACATATGTTTAAGGAATAAAATGGATACAGGTCTTTAAGATGGAGTAGTTTTCCATACTTACCCTCCCACTCAAAAAGAAGGTTGGGCTTATATGTAGAGGTATCTGAGATACTTGGTGATACTTTCTCTCAATTTTTCTTATGTGATTTCTTCTATCATTTTGCTTTGATAATAGCAATAAGGAAGTCTTGTGCTATGTTACTCGGACTCGGGTACGCGTGTCCATATCGAACATAGACATGGGTGTCGGACTCGGCTATTTTAAAGAAATTTTATACATTTTCATTGTAATTTGAAGTGTCGAGTGTCGTACCCTTGTCCGGATATCAAGGGTTTGACATGGGTACGGCAAGGAAAATGAAGAGTCGGAGTAACATAGGTCTTGTGTGTAAAAGAATGGATAAAACACAAAGAACGAAAAAACATAATGTAAATTTGTTTCATATATTGAAAAATTAGATATTGCTTCAATAAACGTGGGAAAGTTTGACACTTTGACTTAAAATTGCCCTGTATGTCCTTCCCATCCCTTGCATAGTTTGAGCATCAATTACGAGCTTTATGTAGTCTTTACAATCCTTGTCTGGTACTTGAAATGACACAAATTTTAGCCATGAAGGATCATTTGGACAATGATTTCAATTGTCATCAGCCTTTACTTAATGAGGGTACATAACCTTTGTATCTTGCATGCTGTATACTCCATGCAAGTTGAACTTTATCTTCAGTTTTTGTACCACTGCTGTTTGTTGAACAGGGTAGTAAGTAGTAACATATGCCTTTCTTTTTGTTCCAACTTGTATAGGCTGTTACCAAAGCTAAATTAGGGTATGGCCCATTGGAGCTGAACCCGGAAGATATGGTCCGTTTTGCAAAAGAGAAACCTCAGGTATGTTTCTGTTACTGGTTACTAGTGCCTTCTCACCATAAAGTTGTTGATTGTTGGTGCAGTGTGGAGTTATCTGCGTTTGCTTGTATATGTTATTGTGCACTGGATGCTCAGTGTGTTGCTCATTAAAGTTGTTCTGCACTGTTGCAACTTGTGATTCATGATAAAGCCTAAAGAGTGCTTGATTTACTGGATGTGACAATTTTTGAACCGGTAACAGAACATAAGTTCCAATTTTGTATCATGTGCTTTAAGAATCACTTTCATGAGAGAAATAATGCGTTGTAGTATTGATATTTGATAGTAATTCTTTCACTGCTTATCTTGGCTGATCAATGCTAGGGAAAATGAGAAAAGTTATATTCTTAAAACAAGTATATCTGTGCAATGAAGCAAATGTCTGAAATGGAACAAGATGATTTCCCTTTTTTTTTTGTTTTTGTTTAAAATTTCCTTTGCTTCTTAATAGAAATCTATTTGAATTGGACTTATGTCTTTAGGTTTGGTGATGGTGTTGAAGTTTTAGTTATGATGTTGCATTTTGCTGTAAACTTCCTATAGTTCCCTCATTATCTTCAAAACGTCATTGCAGATGATGGCCTCTTACTCTGTTTCTGATGCTGTTGCAACTTATTACTTGTACATGACTTATGTACATCCTTTCATATTCTCTCTGGCCACTATAATCCCCATGCCGCCAGATGAGGTCTTGCGGAAAGGAAGTGGAACTCTGTGTGAGATGCTTCTGATGGTTCAGGTTAGGTAGTGAGCCGTATATTCTTTAGTAATGATTGTACTTCATGAATTGTACTAATGATATACTTTTCATTTTGTTTTTGGCACGTGCAGGCTTTCCAAGCAAACGTAGTATGTCCTAACAAACACCAATCTGAACCAGAAAAATTCTACAATAATCACCTTTTGGAGAGTGAGACTTACATTGGTGGTCATGTTGAATGCCTTGAGAGTGGAGTTTTCAGGTCTGATATTCCAACCAATTTTAAGCTTGAGCCTTCTGCGTATCAGGTTGGTTATCATCATAGTTCAACTGCTATTCTGCTAAAAAATATCTAATGATTTGCTGCTATAGCATTTTGTGATCTTCAACTGTTTATATGTCTGTAAATAAGTTGGCTATGCAATATTTGACTTTCTTGAATGAGTCATTCCATCATGAATGCCCAATTCAGACGAAAATTCAAGCTTGCGTTGAAACACTGACCGGCTTTTAGATAATGTACACTGTGCTGTTAGCTTGGACAAGTGTTATTCTTTCTCTCTAGCCGGTCCCGACGACAGTGAAGCTGGAGCTCCGTACTGACCTGGGTGACAATATTTTCTTGCATCTATTGTATTAGTTTTAGGGATTTAACAGAACTTTGTGTTTTTGGTCCACAAAACTGTTAGTTTATGTTACATTATCGTTTCTTTGAGCTGCGTAAACTTTTTTTTTTTCTTTCTAGGAAGATGCTAGGCATTCAGTTGTATTAGTTTTAGGGATTTAAGTATTTAACAGAAGTTTGTGTGCATCCACAAAGCTATTAGTTTATATTATGTTACCTCTTCCTGTTCATTTTATTTTAGCTCCATAAACTTACTTTTCTAGGAAGAATTGCTAAGAATTCAGCTGTCCTTGATCATGCAGCTGATATGCTGAATGGTGTTCATATTGTTTCTAGTGAAATAATAACAACTGCTTGTTACTTGAACTTCAATGTGAATCCTTTTCAGGTGTGATACCTTTGTCATTATGAGGATGTTACCCCCTTTCCTGCTTTAATGCAGCATCTCTGATTAACCTTACCTATGTTTCCATCCATTGTTGGACACTTGCATTTTCAGCAACTGATTGACAATCTCGATCGTGATCTGCAATATGCTATTAAAGTGGAGGGGAAGATGGATATCGATTTAGTTTCCAATTACGATGAAGTCAAGACTGGTATCAAAGAAAAGGTGCTTACTATTTCCTTCTTGGCCTAATATTTTGGCATTACCGGTTCTTTATCCCCATCAATGCTATCTTTTAACTTCTTCATGGTTCTTGGCCATCTTGTCTATGCCCCTGTTACATCTAAGTTGTGGCACTTAAGAATGTTTTATGGGAATATTGCCTATGAATTTGGACTTGCTATCCCTATTGGGCTACACTAGCTTTATCCATATATGCTTTTGCGCCCATTTGTAGTTTATGCTATGCGGTACTGCTGGCGATGGAGCTCTTTTTGAGGATGATTGAGTCAGCTTTAAGTGGAGGACTCGTAGTTGGTTTTTCTGTCACCTGAGCGAATTTGGAGAACTTGACAGTTGACTGTGTCTCATCTCCTTTTGCTGATGACACAATCATTTTTCGTGATAGTGATTGTGAACAAATGGAGAATCTTCACTGTGTTCTCACTTGGTTCTAGGCTGTCTCAGGTTTGAGGATTAATTTGGCAAAAAGTTCTATTATGCTTGTGGGTCAAGTGGACAACATCTAGTTGCTAGCTGGAATTTTAGGATGCGGTATTTAGAATTTCCCTCTACATATCTTGGTCTCACTCTCGGCGCAGGCTTAAAAAAGTTAGATATTTGGGATCTAGTTATTGAAAGGTTTGAGAAAAACTCTCGGGGTGGGAATCTAAATATCTCCCAAAAGGGGGAGATTAACTCTTGTGAAAAGTGTCCTCTCGAGCATTCTGACTTACTTTCATCATTTTTCCCCTTGCCTTCTTCGGTGGCTGCTAAGTTGGAGGCAATTCAAAGGAGAATCCTTTGGGGTTCTTCGGGAGTGATTTAAAGTGTCACTTTGTACGATGGAACATTGTCAAGAAGCCTCTTTCATGTGGGGTGGGGGGGGGGGGGGTTCTTGGTGTGAGAGACTTAAGATTGGGCAATACGACTCTTTTGGGTAAGTGGCTATGAAGATTTATGGTTGAAAAGGACTAGTTGATTTCATAAGATCTCTTTCCTTCTATTTATGTTCTTGCAGTGGATAGAAATGCTTTCATTGCCGATTATAGGGAGCAACTTTCAGGCTCTATTGTTTGGTCTCCTACTTTTATTCGACCTGGTTTAGCTGATGAAGTTTCTTTAATTTCTTTCTTCAACATCCTTAATAAGGTTACTTTAGGAGTCTCTTTGCAAGACATGATGAGATGGTTATTCCTCATGTTATTTTTTGGACTATCTGGAGAGGAAGGAACCAAAAGGTTTTTGAGGGAGTTGAAACTCCTGTTCAATGCTTGAAGGATAATTTTATGAAGTCTCTCTACTTTTGTGTTATTGGGAAGTTTAGCTCTTTGCCTTTTGATGTAGTGGATTTTGTTGATAGCCTATATTTTGGTTGTACATAACTTTGTAGGATGCTTCATAAGCACATGCTCTTTTTATCCTATTATTAATATATATTGTTTTCCCATGAAAAAAGAAGGAAAAATGAATGCAGTACTGCTCTGCATGTAGGCTTTTAGTATGAACTGATACCTTAATTCTCTATGTGTGCAGCTTGCTTCCTTACGAGATAAACCTGTGCGTGAAGAATGCCCCCTTATTTATCATCTGGATGTGGCTGCTATGTACCCAAACATTATCCTTACAAACAGGCTTCAGGTGTGGTTTTCACCATTAGTTCCTCACAATGACATTTCTTAAGCCACCATATGAGAATTATACAGCTCTCGCAGTCTGGGGTTATAATTCCTCCCCTACAGATAACATAAGGGGGGGAATATATGCTTTTCATGCATCCATTTCATATTATTGTTATTATTATTTTTTCTTTTGTTTATGCACACGTTTAGAGCTTCCTGACTTCAGCTATTATTCCAGCCTCCATCAATTGTTACAGATAAAGACTGCATTGCGTGTGATTTTAATCGACCTGGCA